>CM036093.1:45761-503261 GCA_020631695.1 Trichoderma cornu-damae
TTTTATTAAGGTCTTATTAACTTTTTAATGCTTAATTATTAAGTTATTATAAAATAATATTAAAATCTTTTTTTTTATATTAAAAAAGATAAATACTTACCTTTTATAATAAAGTAATTAATTATTATTAATTACTTAATTATATATATAATTTTTATTAATAATATTATACTTAATTACTTTTATTAACTTTAACTTTTTAATTAAAATATCCTTTTTTTATATTAAAAAAAAAGCTTTTATAAATATTTTATAATCTTTTTATAATATTATAATAATACTTTTATAAACTATTTACTTATTTATAGTTAGAATCCTTAAGGATATATACTAAAGGCAGGCTACTTACTTAATTATAGTTAAAACCTTTTTAACTTAAAGAATTAATATTAATAATAACTTAATATTTAAATTATATTTAAGTCTTAAAGATATATATTTATTTATAATCCTCTTTAATATAATTATACTAGCTTTATAAATATATTTAAAATTATAATTATTATAATTAATTATTAAAAATTATTTTATAAATATAATTAAGTAGTTATTATTTAATTACTTTTTTTTTTATTATAGTAGTTTAATCTTTTAAAAAGTATATTTATAAGATTCTCTTTTTTTAAATAATACTTAATTATAAAATTATATAATAATAATATCTTTAATTAAGTAACTTACTTAATTATTAACTTTTTCTTATTTATAAAGTAGCTATAGTTTAAGTAGTCTATAATAACCTATATTAAGTATTTTAAATAAGCTATATAATATCTTTATATTATAAAGGCCTTTATAATAATAAGTATTTTAATATTTAGTATTATATAGTAATGCTTTATATTTAATAACTTTTATAAAAGGTATATAATAAAGTACTAGTTATCTTTTTATTATTATATTAATATTATATTAATTATAAAGTTTAATATATTAATTTTAATATATAGCCTTATTATAAAATTAAAATATATTAATATAAGCTTTTTAAAAAACTTATTTTATAGCTTTTTAAATATAATTAATTTATTAATATTAAGCTTAAAGATTTTTTTAAATTATCTTTTTATTTTATTTATAAAGGGTATTATAATCTTACTATAGTTTTTAATAAAATATTTATAAAATTTAATAAAACTTAAAAATAAAAAAATCTTTTTTATATTATTAAGTACTTATTATTATATTGTTACCTTAATATACTTATACTTTATAAACTTAAGGTATAATATAAATATTATATTAAATTTATACTTTTAAAAATTTATATATAACCTATATATCTTTAATCTTTTTAATATACTGTTTATATATTATTTATACTTTTTTAATTTATTACTATATATTAAGATATTATTTAAATATATAATATAAAAATAATCTATATAGTTTATTAATATATTATTAATATAGCTTTAAAATATAACTAAAGTATTTATTAACTTAAAAGGTAATACTTAATATTTAAAGTAGCTATAATAATAATAAAATATTATTATTTATTTATCTTTTTTATAAATATATAGCTAGTAGTATATATTTTTTAAGTTAAGCTTTATATATACTTTAATACCTTAAAGTTAATTTATAATTTTATATATTAATAAAATAAATATATAATTTTTTTTAAGTTATTTAATTAATTTTATTATAATTAATATATAGTTTTAACTTGCCTTTTTTCTTAAGTATAAATAATATTAAAGCACTTGCTAGGCTATTTAATCTTTTAATTTAACCTCTTGCTAAAGCTATCTAAATATAATTATAAAAAACCTTTAGCTTAATCTTTATTAAAGAGTAAATAAGTCTTTATAATAACTTTATATCTAGCTTTAAGTTTATTAAGTATATTAATCTTTTTAAAAATATTAACTTTATAGCTTTTTTTTAAAAAAATATCTTTATATATTTTTAATATTTAAGTAATAGCTTTTTTATTAATTAATTATTATAAATCTATAGCTTATTTTAATTTAAACTTAAGTTAAAGTACTTTTTTATTATATTAATAATAATTATCTTAATTTTTACTTTTTTATATTACTTTTTAACTTACTTTTATAATATTATTAACTTAAAGGTTTTTTTTATTAACTTAAAGTATTATTTCTTTTTTTAAGCTATAATTAAGTTTATTATCTTAAATTATAAACTATTTAAAATAATATTATTTATTATCTTTATAATTATAAAAAAAACTAAAAACTTTTTAATTACTTTTTAATTATTAACTAGCTTTATAATAATTAATACTTTTTTTAAAATCTTTATATTTAAGCTTAAGAACTCTTTAATTACTTTATTACTATAAAGTAAGATTTTTATTTTTTTTAATAATAGCTTTTTATTTAATATATTTAAGTTATTTTTAAAGTTTAATATAATCTTTACTTTTCTTTAATTATAATCTAGCTATAACTTTATAAATCTTATTATTAATATTCCTTTTTTTATAATCTTTATTATTAATTTAATATCTTTATCTTTAATAATATTAAGGTTTTTATTTTAAGCTTTCTTAATTATTAATACTATATTAACTTTTATAAATATATAAATTAAGTTATTATACCTTTTTATAATATATAAATTATTTTTATACTTTATATAATCTTTTATTTTATAATAATATTATAAATAAACTCCTTTATATTTTTAATACTTTAATAATATAAATTATATTTTTTTCTTTATTTTTAAAAATATTAAAAAGTTATTATTAACCTTTTATTAAGTCTTTTTTTTATATTTTTAATTTATAGTAATTAATAATTTAAAATAATTATTTATACTTTATTATTACTTTCTTTACTATAGGCTAGCTTTAAGCTAATATTATTACTTATTATTACCTTAACCTTTATATTTATATTATAAAGCTTTTATTATATAGTAAATAGTTTAATATTAATTAAGTTCTTTTTAATTTAAAAATTATATTTATTAATTACTTAAAAAATCTTAAGTATATTTAATATTTTTTTAAAGATTTTATTAATAAAGGTTTTAAAATATAAAAAAAATCTTAAAAAGGTTTTATAATTTTATTAATAAAGGGTATTTAGCTTTATTATTATTTTTAAAGTATAAATACCTTTTTTTATAATATTATCTTTATATTACTTAAAGTATTAATTATATATAATTTAATTAAATACTTTTTTATATTCTTAATTAAAGTAAAAGGTTTATTATAGCTTTATATTACTTTTTAAATAGCTATTTATATATTAAACTTTATAAATATTATTATTAAACTTATATTTATTAAGCTAAAAATATATTTTAAAATCTATAATATATATTTAAAGTTTTATTTATAACTTTTTTTTAAACTTTAAGTTAAGTAATTAAAGCTTAATTTATATTAAGTTATAAATTTACTTTTTTTTAAGTTTTTTTTTAAATTAATAAAATATATTTAAAGTTTAAAGCTTTTTTAATTTAATTAAATATAAAATATTTAATTATTTTATATTTTTTTTATTAATTTATTATTTTTAAAGTAAAGGCTTATAGCTTTAAAAAAGATAAATTATTATACTTTTTTATTTTTATAAATTAAGATTCTTTAATTAAAATATCTTTATTTTAAAAAGTAATATTTTTAAAGTTAAGCTATATATTTACTAGCTTTTTACTAATAATTTATATAAATAATATACTTAAGTTTTTTATTATTTTATTTTTAATAATCTTTTTACCTTTATAAAAGTAAAGAGATTAACTTATTAAAGATAAAGATTATAAAAAAAAGTAAAAAAATATAAAATATAATAAGTAATATATAATTATTAACCTTTTATAAAATAATTATAAAGCTATTATTAAATATAAAGGTAATATAATAATTATATTAATCTTTAACCTTTTTTTAGCTTTTTATTTAATTAATTAGCCTTTTATAAATATATATTTTTTTTAACTTAAGATTAAGAGCTTAAGGCTAGGGTTTCTCCTTATTAAGGCACAGGGCCTGCGCTGCTATCTTGCTGCAGCCTTGATTATCCCCTAACACCTATAATAAAGATATATTAAAAAAAGTTACCTTTATTAATAATAATACTCTTTAAGTCTTTTAAATAATAAAGATAATAAAAAAGGCATAAAGCAGCTAGTGTTATAAAGGTAGAATTATTATTAGTATTATTATTATTATTATTATTATTATTACTATTATTATTATTATTATTATTATTATTACTATTATTATTTATTCTATTATTATTATTATTATTATTATAATCTTTATTATTTTTATTATTTTTATTATTATCTTTATTATCTTTATTATTATTACTATCTTTAGTATTATAATTATAATTATTATCTTTATTATTATTATTATTATTATTATTATTATTATTATTATGATTAAAAAAGGTATTTATAAGTATAAAAAAAATTAAAAAATTAAAAAAAAAAAAAGTAAAAAAAGCTAAAGGGATTATAATAATTAAGGCAATAATAATTAAAATAACTAGCATTAAGGCTAGGGTAATTAAAGTAAATATAAATACTAAAGGTATTATAAAAAAAATAAAGGTTATTAAGGCTATTAAAATAAAGGCTATAAAGGCTATTAGAGTTATTATTAATAAAAGAGTTATTATTAAAGTAAAAGGAGTAAAGGCATTATATTATATATAGTATACTTTATAAGCTATATTAAATATAAAAGTTAAGTATTTTAAAGACAAAATAAGCTTATAATTAATAAATAAAAAGTATAAAATTAAATAAAGCTATTTAAATAATTATTTTACTTTTTAATAATATATTTAAGCTATTTTTTTATTATTATTAATAATAATAATAATAAAGATTATAAAATTAAAAAAGATTATAAAAAAGTAAGGAAAGCTTTTTTATATAGCTTTAAGGATTTTATTTCATTATTAAAGTATTAAACCTATAAATCTTTATTTTTTTTATTATTAATTATTAAATAAGGTATAAAGTTACTTTATGATGAATTTATTATTAAAGAAATAAGCCTTTACTTAAAATTAATAAAGAAAATAATATAAGCTAATTTATATATATAAAAAAGCTTAACAAGAAAAATATAAAAAAATTTAAAATATTAAAGAATTTAAAAAATAATATATAATACTATATATAAATAGTATTATTATATAAAGGGTATATTAAAATTAATATTTATTATATATTAAAAATGTATATCTTTTATATAATATATACTTAAAGCATTATACTTTATTAAGATAAAGCTTAATTATTAAGATAAAAAGACTTTTTTATTATTATTTATAAGCTTTATAGTACTTATTTTCTTTATTTTATTTAAGGCTCTTTTAAACCTATTTTCTTAAGCTCATTTTAACTAATCTACTCTATCTAATAATAATTATATTAATCTTTAACCTTTTTTAATTTTTTATTTAACTTATTACTCTTTTATAAATATATTTCTTTTTTTAGCTTTAGGCTAAGGGCTTAAGGCTAGGTTTTTTTTTACTAGGGCATAAGGCTTGCACTACTATCTCACTATAACCTTAATTATCCCTTAACATACTACAAGCAGCAGTATTATTATACCTTCTCACTCTCCTCTATAACCCTTATTTCTAATAATAATTATATACTATTGCTTATATCTTATGCCTTCTTACTCTTCTTAATAACCCCTATTTTAATAATTAAATGAATTTTTTTTTAAAAAATTATATGTTTAAAAATATAATTAAAATAAAAAGATTATTATTTAATAATAATAAAGTAATTAAAAACATAAAAAAAAGGTTAATAATCTATAAAATTAAAGAGTTTTAATAAATAGAGCTAGATTGATATTAAAAAGTATTTTAATATTAAAAAGGTAATATTTTTATAGTAATTTCATTAATTAAAGATGATTAATAATAAAGGAAAAAGATTATGTTTATAGAATAATAATAAAGATATTGTTATAAAAAAAATTAATTAAAGGATAATTAAGATTATAATAAAATAATAATATAAAACTTATGCTTTAATAAAGAAAAATCTTAGCTTTTATTATAGATTCAGGCTTTGCCTGATCTTATCGATAAGGAATGGAAAGGCCTTATATAGCTAGTTAAATAGATTAGTAAGGGATTTATTTAATATATACTCTTTTGCTAGATACTGTAATTAGGTAGCGCCTGACCAGGCGCTAAAGGCCATTGCGCTAGCTATCGCTTAGCCCTTCTAGAGCCGGTCCTTTACAGCTTTAAGCCTTTAGTTTTAAGTTAAAAAAAGAAATTATATTTATATAAAACTAATTAATTAATTAAAAAATTTAAAATATATTAATCATTAATATAGTTATTATATTACTTTTATATTTAATAATAACTTTATAGTTATTTTATAAAATATTAATAATTATAAATCATTCTTTATATCTTATCTTTTCTCACCCTCTTTAATAACCCCTTTTTTAATAATATAGCATTATTTATTATTTAGCGTTAATTACTAATTACTATAATTAAGCCTTATTAATATATAATGTATCTTATATTTATTTTATTTTTATAAAATATTATTAAAGGCTAATGTAGTTTAATGTAAAATATTTTTTAGGGAGTATATATATATGAATTTATTTTTTATAAGCCAGTATAAAGCCAGATTTTACAATTGCTTTTACACGCCTTTTCTTTCTTTATTTACTACAGCATCAAGCAGTTAAACAAAAGATTACAATATAAATGTCTGTTAGCAAGCCGATTCTAATCTCAGGCGGTGGTCTCTCATCGTTACTATTGGCGCAATCTCTGCGACAATCTAAAATACCCTTTAAGATCTTTGAGCGCGATGCGTCATTTTCATTTCGCGCTCAAGGGTACCGACTACGATTATCATCAGAAGGACTTGATGCCATTGAATCGGTCCTAGATTCCGAATTGTTTCAGCAATTCTGGAATAAATGCGGTAAAACGGGTGGTTCTGGTATTACTACATTTGATGCCATTACTGGCGAACAAACTGAGCACAGCACTCCTGAAAGCCTGTCGTCACGAGGCGGCAAGGTTGTCGGTATTGCGCGGGGAGACATGCGGAAAGTATTTGCCAAGGGTTGCGAAGAATACATCGAATGGGCCAAGCATGTAACAGGCTATGAGTTGACCGATACCGGTGTGGTTGCCCTATTTGCCGATGGAACAAAATCAGTTGAAGGCTCTATGCTTGTTGGGGGTGAAGGTATTTACTCCAAGGTCGCCAAGCAGGTCTCGCGGGGACGGCTCAAGGTCTACGATACGGGTGCTAGGGGAATACACGGTCAAGCCCCCACCACAGCCTTCAATAGCCTGGGCGAGGGCGTCTTTACCTTGCGGGATAAGACACGTCCAGATGGAGCTGTCTTTGTCATCACCAACGTCCGTCCCGACCAAATGAATGACCTTAACATCGAATTTGGCTGGACAATGGGCGGCCAATCAGGCGTAATTCAGGCCCCTAACAACGATTATGCGATTGTGGGCAAGCAAGCTGCAGATATTGCCAAGTCACTTACAAAAAATTGGCATCTACGCTTCAAACCGCTGTTTGATGAGATGAACGAATCGGAGGCAGCATTCTGGAAGATTACATGCTCGACACCATCAGGTGTGCCAGAATGGCCCAACGAGCCACGTGTAACTGTTATTGGCGATGCCGTACACTCAATGACACCCGCAGGAGGCATTGGGGCTAATACTGCCGTTCAAGACTCTGCATTATTAGGAAAGCTATTGCGCGAAGCTGGGGGTTACAAACCTGGAGTTACTGCTGCTTACGAACAGGAGATGAGGGTTTATGCTAGCAAGGCTGTTCATCAAAGCTACACAACAGCAATGAACGCGTTTGGCGTTAAAATTAATGAGGAGAGTAGTGATATAGTTTAAATATAATGTATTTTCAAATTATTAAACAATTTTCTTATATAAAGGCAAATATAAATAATACACATTCAATATTTCGTATTTTTAATAATATTAGTTACAATAAGGCATAAATAAAGCATAGCCTATAAATTATATATTTAGATAATTAATAATGATATCCTTTAGAATATATTAATCTAAAATGAATACTATATTCTATAATACTTATTTATATTAATAAACATTATTTATTAAAATATATATTTTAATAAAGAACTTTTTAAAATTCATTATATATAATATATCATCCACCTATTAAAATAATAATGATGTAACTTTTTAAAAAGTATTAAAAAAAGATATAGTGTAAATTTATAAATATATAAATTTAATATAATATTTATGTTATTTTTTCAAATTTATAATAAAACATAATAAATTATATAATATATATATATATATTATATTAATAATATAATGAATATTATAAACCAGCTTTATAGAATCTATAAATAGGCATTAAGAAAATAAATTCATGTACTTAAACTAGATCCTACTTTTCTTTATATATTCCTCTAATTAATAAAATACCTTTAGTTATAATATGCCTAAAATAAAACCTTAGCCTTTATATTGGTTAGGTTTAAGCTTATTATTTCTTGATTATTTATATTAAGCATAATATTTCCTTAATTAATGATTTCATATATTTCCTTTAAATAAATAATATTTTTAAAGAAGTAATATATGATAATTATAATATATTTTTTTAAACTTTAAATTTAATAAAGTGATTTTAAAGTTCTTTTAAATTAATTTTATATTGACATATAGTATAATATATCTAATATATTAATTAATATCCTTATATAAAATAACACAGATCACATAGAATCGATATATATATATATTATGCTTTTAATATAAGGAATGAGCATTATATATATACAGGCTATTTTTTTTAATATAATACAGTTACTTTATATATTTTATTAGGTCAATTAATATCAAGGGGTGGAGGCCAGATTGTCTATACCCTTGACTTTATTAATATTTCTCTTGTTTTTAAAGGCGATAAGGTGTCTTACTTTATATCTAACTCGCGGCATCCTCCGGCCCTGCAGTCAAAGCCTAGCACACTAACCTTTATCTTGGGTATCTAGCGCATTGTCAGTCTTACCTTAATTATACGCTGAAGAAAGGGACTTTTTGATAATAGATAATCGAGCACAAAAAGTTCTTTCTGCCAGATAAGACCAACTACACAAAGAGCAACCTTAGCGTTTTCTAATTTGACATCTTTTACAAGGTGACGGCCAACGGCTGGCCCATCATACTAGTCGGTTCCATCGGCTATTTGCATCTATTAGCCGTAGTATCGGTGGCATGGCCCCAACTAGTTTAGCAATTGCGGAGAGATGTAACTCTAGTTGGGTATGCCTTTATCTTTCGCTTAGACCGGTCAGCCTCCTCATGTAGTAAGAGCAGATCTAGAGCGTTGCTGCATATTGAACCTCAAAAGTATTCGAGATCGGTTCTCTAGTGTGCAACGCGCCTGTCTGTCACCTTGGATGGACCAAGAGGGGACTTAGAACCTTTGAAGCAATATTCAAGTTGAATGTTTTCAAACGGCATAATCTTACCATGTATATGAGCTAGGTCCAGATGCAGGACATATTCGTTGAACGCAATAGACCTCAGCACGCCTTATAAGATGCCGCTGATGCCGCGTTTTAGCATCTCACCTGATACACTGGCGAAAAGGTCCGGAAAATACTACTAGATTCGCTCACTTCTCTTCCAAGCGGCATCCTGGAATCAGATGATGCGCGAATATGCTTGTCGCTCGGTGTTCTGAATCCCCTTGTGAGTAAACTCCGGTTTAAGGTGCCATGTCTTTGGCCCCATTGCGTTATCTAAGCATCTTAGAACATGGTTCTAAAGCCTTATGTAACCTTATCTATGAACTAGCCCCAGGAACTTTCCTCAGCATCTGGCAGAAATGCTAGCCAGATGAGGAAAGCCCGTACCCTTTTTGTACATGCCTTCAAAAGTACCTTACTATACATGGGGTGGTTCAGCTTGGGTGCCATTCTAGAGCGCTTAGCCTATTGATTGCATAAATTCTCACCAGTATTACACCACCGACTTAGAGCCCCATAGTGCTCCAAAGACAAGGTATCATCTGTTAATGGCACGTTCATATAATATTTCGATGGCGAGATCCGAAATGTCTTATAGAGGCAGGCAATGCCAAAGTGTTGAGCCTGTCGTTGCGCAGTGTCTTTAACCACCCAGGTGATTGCTGTTACCTTTATGCGAATATGGCGGCTTCAGTGGCAGGTGGCACTGCACATGAAATCACCAACGAAAAAGTCCGCCCTGATGACAACGTAGAGTTTGAGAAAAAAAACGCGTTGGATACCGAGATTAGCATTGCTCCTCCTTTGGACAACGACGATGACTACGAGAAGGACAATGGCAGTGACGATGTTATCATCATCACAGGTGCCGATGCAGCTGCTCACTTGTTGCCAATGCGGGATGACCATGAACCAGCTTTGACTTTCCGAAGTCTCGTCTTGGCCACAGGTCTTTCTGCCTTTCAAGCCGTTTTAAGTCAAATCTATCAGGTAAGATATTGAAATGCTTATACACGCATTACACAATGGAATACAAGCTGACATTTCATTCAGTTCAAACCAACCTCGGTAACAATCTCTGGGACTTTCATTGTCCTCATCGCCTACTTTGTTGGCAATGCGTGGGCAGCGTTTCTCCCTCGTGGCGATCGACTGAGGGCTCGATGGGCGGCAAAAGGTGGCCAGGGGAAGCCTCCCTTGTGGATTTCAATCATGGCTTTTATCAACCCCGGACCCTGGAACCTGAAGGAGCACGCAGTGTGTTCCATTACTGCGACGTCTGCTTCAAACGCTGCTGCCAGTGTCACAGTATTCACAGCCCAAGATCTCTTCTACAATTTGCCATTGAGTGCGTCTACCGTCATCTTGAGTATCATTTCAATTGGGTTATTTGGTTATGGTATCTGTGGTATTCTGCGTCCCATTGCTGTCTGGCATGTCGAGGCAGTCTACTGGAGTACCTTGCCCACAGTCAAGACCCTCCAAGGGCTGCATTGGCAGAATTTGAAGGGTTCTAAGCCCCTTCGGTTCTTCTGGTACAGCTTCGCAGGAATGTTCGTTTACGAGTTCTTCCCTGCATATATTTTCCCTTGGCTTAACTCCGTCTCTATTCCGTGCTTGGCTGCCATGCATGCCACCGGTTCCAAGGCGGCCGTACTGACGAACCTCTTTGGCGGCTCCATAAATAACGAGGGATTGGGTCTCTTCAACTTTTCCTTTGACTGGCAATACGTAAGATGGCTGTCCTTCATTGAATTACAAAGACTGGAACGTTGAATTGACCTGGTTATAGATTACTTCCTTCAACACTTCTCTTCCTCTCAAGCTTCAGGCTCATACAGTCGCCGGATATATCGTATGCTATGCTGTGATGCTAGCCATTTATTACACAAATTCTTGGAACTCCAAGTCTCAGCCATTCATGTCCACACAGCTCCGCTCAGAAAATGGAACCCGATATCCCATTTCTAAAGTGTTTGTCGGTGGCGTGCTTGATGAGAGCGCTTTGAAGACATATGGTATCCCTAAACTCACTGGAAGCTTTGCATATGCGCTGTTCATGGCTAACGCTGCCGTACGTATCTGCCCAAGAGATCCTTTCGCACTTTGCATCAATAGTCTGGCTGACCTTACGTTAAAAACTACCTAGATTGGTGCCCTCATTGCTCACTGCGCATTGTTCTGGAGTGGGGATATCAAGAAAGCGTACCTGGGCGCGAAAAATGGACGATACGATGACCGACATCATGAACACATGGCTACACACTACAAAGAAACGCCGTGGTGGTGGTACATTGCTGTACTTGTTTTCAGTTTTGTTCTTGGCCTCGTTGTTGTTATCAAAGAGAACATCACCCTTCCAGCTTGGGCATACATCATTGCGCTGATTGTCGGCATCCTCATCGCACCTCTGGTGAGTACTATAACCAGTAATCCAAATATATAGATTCAAGGCTGTTTAACATTGATGACAGAGTACCATCCTCTACTCACGCTATGGTAACGGCATTGCAACCAATAATCTCTCTAAGCTGCTAGCTGGTTTGATACTTCCCGGCCGCCCTGTTGGTAACATGTATTTTGCTGCTTGGTCTCATAACGTCATTGCAAATTGCGTCAATCTCTGCAACGACTTGAAGCTGGGCGAATATCGTAGGTGTTTTCCCCAGGGCAAACCCCCCCCCCCCCCCCCAAAAAAAAATTTTGTTTAATAATTTATCAACGCAGTCAAAATTCCTCCCCGTGTCATGTTCCTTACTCAAATCTACGGTACTGTGTTGGGTGGTTTTGTCAACTACGGCGTCATGAAGGCAATTGTCAATAGCAATCGTGAACTTCTCATCGATAGTAACGGTAACGCTTCGTGGAGCGGCGCTACCATCCAATCCTACAACACCAACGCAGCATCTTGGGCACTAGCTAAGTATCTCTACAAATCTGGTGCCGAATATGAGGTAGTACCTATCGGATTAGCTGTTGGCGCCGGAGTGGTGGTTCTCCATCGTATCTTCGTATATGTGAGTGCATCTCATTCATCGCCTTATTTTCTCTCCATCTCTTTTTTTTTTCTGTTATTCTAATCGTAATAATTCCTACTAGTTTGTCCCCAAGATTCGAAACTTCTCGACGGATGAAATCAACATGCCCCAGTTCATCCAATACGCTGGCTATATCCCGTACAATGCGTCTCAAACCTGCGTTATCTTTAGCCAGGTTATCACTGGATTCTTCACCCAATTTTATCTCCGAAACTATCGCCCTCGCATCTTCAAAGACTACTCATACTTGATCACTGGTGCTTTTGATGGTGCCAGTCTCACAGTACTTTTCATTTTATCTTTCGCAGTTTTTGGGGCTGGCGGTCCCTCTGTCCCCTTTCCCTCATGGTGGGGTAATCACATCGATGGCTACTACGATTTCTGCCCTGTGCCTGAGTAGACACAAGTTGTCGATGTGGCCGTTAAGATTGAAATGCGAATCAGACATGGCTGTAGAGCCCGTGCAACCCCTTTATACCTTGAGCTATCTCTCGAGCACTTCCCAAGAAGGATGTGGCTCAAGGATCGATTGGGGAAAAAATGGTCACTAAATTAGCGGGCATGTTCGAGTCACATTGGGAGAAGGGTTCGGCCATCGACACATGAGGGTCCTTGCATGGAGCAGTAGAATAAACACACCTAGAAAGAAAACAATATAATAAATAACTGAGGACTAACTAGCTATAGAATAAGAAAAGAGGGAAAACTACCACATAATTACTCAGGCCAGTATTCGGCTTTAGGGAACCATTCCATTAATAAGAAAATAAGGCCAGCAGAAAGAAGACTTAACGTCCCTGAAATTTTAAGGGCGCTAGTTTAATTATAACAGGTCTATTACCACAATATTAATCTTTATATCTAGAATTTATTTATAATTTTATATATTGTTAAGATTCACATATTACATGTGTTAATATATAATCTCTTGTAATAAGCTATAGCCTGCCTTAAAATCTATTTATAAAATAAGAATATTTAATTACTTAGCCTGTTTATAGTTTTTAAGATTTTTCCCTTTTTTTAATAGCTTTGTTTTTATTAATAAAAAATAAAGTCTATTTTTATAGGTTATAAAGATAAGTATTTAAAAAGAAGCTTTTAGTATATTTATAAAAAAAAGATTAATAAAATATTAACTTTATTAATACCTTAAGTAATAATATATAATAGGTTAAAAAGGGTGCTAACTGCGCTAATAGATTAAAAAGATTTATTAATACTAGCAACCTATATTAACACTGCCCTTTATAATAGCTTATAAAGCTTTTTACTTTATAAGCCTTTTAAGCCTTTATAAGCCTTTTAGCTTTATAGTATAGGTTATTCTTTCACTTTATTATATTATCTCTTTTTTTATTAATTAAATCCTTATAGTTACTATAGGCTATTTAAGGTATATATAAAACCCTTATTTTAAAGTATTACTAACCTAGCTTAATACACTAAAATAAATAGCTATTATAAACCCTTAAGGTAACTAATTTCTTTATAAGCTTAATATAAAAGGTTTAATAAAGCACCTAGCTAGTTAGGGTGATACTCTTTTTCTTACTTACCTTATACTAGATTTAAATTTATAACCTTTAGAAAACCTATAGGTTATTAATATAATTATAATAAGTTAAAAAAGGTGCTAACTGTATTAATAGATTAAAAAGATTTATTAATATTAATAACCTATATTAACACTACCCTTTATAATAGTTTATAAAGCTTCTTGCCTTATAGGCCCTTTAGGCCCCTATAGGCCCTCTAGCTCTATAGTATAGGTTGTTCTTTAACTTTATTATATAATCTTTATTTTTCTTTTATAAATAAAAAAAATCTCTTTTTTTATACTTAAAGGCATTCATTAATAACTATATACTTTTACCTAGTATTAAAGCTTTTAGTTAGCTATAATATTAATAATATTTAAACTCTTTAATTTTAATAGATTATTAATATTTAAGCTTTTTAACTCTTAATAAGCTGCTTTTTTTATATTATTATTTCAATAATAGTATAAATATTATAAACTTTTTTTACTTAAGCTATAAATAATAAGGTCTTTTATAATAACTAATTAATATTTATACTATAGCTTTATAGTAAGTACTTTATTATAAATTAAGTATACTTATATAAAAAGCTTATTAAAATATATCTCTTTATTTTTATTATATTAACTTTTCTTTTTTAATTTTTTTTTTTAATTTTTAATCTTTTTTTTATTTATTTTTCTTTTTTATTACCTTTTTTATAACCCTTTAAACTTACTTTATAGCTTTAAAAACTAGAAATCTAGTATTACTAGTTATTTTAAAAAAAGTTTATTAAACTTGCTTAATACCTTTAGCCTTTATAGTTTCTACCTTTATATTAATAATATTAATAATATTAATACTTTTTATATTATTTATATTATTAATTTTTATATTATTAACACTAGGTTTTTAAGCAATAAGCCTTTTTTAATATAATAATTATATTATTATAACTTTATAAATAACTTTTATAAATCTTAATATTTATTTTTAATATTTAAAGTATATAATAAAATAAAAACTAAAGGATATAATTAAACTTTATTATTAAGAGATAATCAAGACTATAGCAAGATAGCAGCGCAAGCCTTATGCCTTAATAAAAAGAGCCCTAGCCTTAAGCCCTTAATCTTAAGCTAGAAAAGGAAATATATTTATAAAAAGCTAATTAATTTAATAAGGAGCTAAAAAAAGGTTAAAAATTAATATAATTATTATACTACCTTTATATTTAATAATAACTTTATAATTATTTTATAAAAAGTTAATAATTATATATTACTTAATATATTTTATACTTTTTTACTTTTTTTTATAATCTTTATTTTTAATAAATTAATCTCTTTATTATTATAAAAGTAAAAGGATTATTAAAAATAAAATAATAAAAAACTTAAATATATTATTTATAT
Source organism: Trichoderma cornu-damae (assembly GCA_020631695.1). Lineage (NCBI taxonomy): Eukaryota > Fungi > Ascomycota > Sordariomycetes > Hypocreales > Hypocreaceae > Trichoderma > Trichoderma cornu-damae. The sequence goes on from CM036093.1 coordinate 61,243, forward strand.
AGATTATTAATAAAGAGCTAGTAAGTATATAGCTAAACCTTAAGAATAATACTTTTTAAAATAAAGATATTATAATTAAAAAACCTTAATTTATAAAGATAAAAAAGTATAATAATTTATTTTTTTAAAGTTATAAACCTTTACTTTAAAAATAATAAATTAATAAAAAAAGTATAAAATAATTAAATATTTTATATTTAATTAAAGTAAAATGCTTTAAACCTTAAACTTATTTTTTTAATATAAAAAAAACTTAAAAAAAAGTTAATTTATAGCTTAATATAAATTAAGCTTTAATTACTTAACTTAAAATTTAAAAAAAAGTTATAAATAAAACTTTAAATATATATTATAAACTTTAAAAAGTATTTTTAATTTAATAAAAATAAGTTTAATAATAAAGTTTATAAAGTTTAATATATAAATAACTACTTAAAAAGTAATATAAAGCTATAATAAACTTTTTATTTTAATTAAGAGTATAAAAAAGTATTTAATTAAATTATATATAATTAATATTTTAAGTAATATAAAGATAATATTATAAAAAAAAGTATTTATACTTTAAAAATAATAATAAAGCTAAATACTTTTAATTAATAAAATTATAAAACCTATTTAAAAAAAATTTATATTTTAAAACCTTAATTAATAAAATCTTTAAAAAGATATTAAATATATTTAAGATCTTTTAAATAATTAATAAATATAACTTTTAAATTAAAAAGAACTTAATTAATATTAAACTATTTATAAAGAACTGGCCTTATAGTGATTATAAATAAGTGTTTTAATATAAATTTATATATATAAAGAAAAAAAGAGTCTATATATATTTATATTCCTTTATAATAAGTTATATATTTATAAAATAGGTATATATTAAAAAAAGGCTGGGCCTTTATAAGGCCTAGGTATTACAGGCTCAGGCTTTGCCTAAGCCTTATATAACCTAAGCCTTATAAAGGCCTAGCCCTTACCTAAGGTATTATTAACCTAGGCTTTATAAAAGCCTAGCCCTTTTTTAAAGTATACTTATTCTATAGGTATATAATTAATTATAAAAGAATATAAAAATATATAAACTCTTTTTCTTTTTAAGTATATAAATTTATATTAAAATACTTATTTATAATTATTATAAAACTAGTTCTTTATAATTTATATATTTTAAAAAAAAAAAAAAAAGATAATCTAGTATTAATATTAATAAATAAAATAACTACTTTTATAATAAAAAGGCTATTATAAATAATAATAATAATATATTAAAAAATAATATTACTATATTATATAATAGCTTAATAATAAGGTATAGCTAATTAATTATAAAGAGTATATCTACCTAACCTATTTTATAACCTGCCTATACCCTTTTTAAATAATATATAAAGACTAGTTTAATATAAGCTATTTTTAATTAAAGACCTTTATAATAATAACCTAGCTATATTTTTTACTTAAAGATATATTATAATATATAAGCTAGTTATTAATAAATAGTTTATTAATATTAATAAAGATTTATTTATCTTTTTATAATAAAACTTTATTAAAGGTATTTACTTTTTAATTATAATATATTATAAATTTATTTTAAAATTTAAAAACTATATTTTAAAAAAATTCTTAAAATACCTTATATTTATATTTATTAATCCTTAAAAAAATAACTTAAATAAAACTTAAATATATTATATAATATAATAATAAATCTTTTATTATATTCTTTATTTATTTTAAATAAAAATTATCCTTAATTAATAAATTATTATAAAATAATATTATTAAGCTAGCCTGCCTTTATTAAGCACTATCTTTAAAGATATAAAACTATAGCTTAAGATAAAGTATTTTATAAAATAATTACTATATAGTAATTAATACTTATTAAGTTATTATTATAAAGCTTAAAACTTATTACTTTAAAGAATAATTTTAATTTTATAATAAAAACTATTATCTTTAAGTTAAAAAAGCTATAAATATAAAAAAATACTTATTTATAATTAATATAAATTTTATTAAATTATACTTTATACTTAAAAAATACTTAAAGAAAAAGCTATAAAGCTATAAAAAGTAATAGTTTAACCCTTTAAATAATTATTTATAAACTTAATAAATATTACCTAATATTTTTATTAAATATTATTAAAAAAGTAAATATATTTATTATATAGTTAAAATATACTTTATTATAGCCTGCTTTATATAGCTAGTAACTAGGCTAATAATTATTTATACTTTAAGTAATAATAAATAAAAGGAATAAAATAAAAAAAAAGATAAAGAAAGAAATACCTTATTTTTAAGTTAAGTTTTTTTTAAAGATATATTAACTTTATTATAGATATAATATAAATTACTTTTTTAATTATAATAAAAAAAATATAAAAATATAATAATATATAAATAAGCCTTTTTTCTTTATATTAATACTCTTTAATAATTAAAAATTCTTAAATATATAAATTAATAATAAGTATAATTATTATAAGGTTATTAATAAAAAAGCTATTTAAAAATTAAGTATAAAAGTAATATAAATATTTATTATATAGACTTTAATTATTATTATTAATAAATATATAAGTTTTAAGATTTTATAAATTATTAAAGGTATAATAAATATAAATAAATAGTAATACTTAATATTGCTTTATATTATCTTAAGCCTTTTTAAAAATACTTTATTAAGTTTACTATAAATAAAATACTATAATATTTAAATAAACCTTAATTAATATATAATTATTATTAAATTAATAACTAGTTTAATAATATTAAAAACTACTTAATAATAAATTAATCTTTTAGTTATATATATCTTAAGATTAATATATATAGTATTAATTTATTATAAAATATATTATTATAATATAAAGGTTACTTTATTAATTATTAATTTATTAAAAATTATATAAATCTTTAATATTATTTTTAAGTCTTTTTTATTATAAGACTTAATTAACCTTTAGTAAGAGCTTTATTAATATTTCTTAATTAAGCTATATTATAATAAAGTAATGGTATGTATTAGTTAGCTAGTGATAGGATTAGTCAGCTAGTGATATTAATTAATAAGGGATTCTCCCTTTAAGATAATAAATTTAAGCTTTTTTATCCCTATTTTTATAATATATTATATTAATTAATAATAATTTTATTCAAGTTTTAATAACTATCTAGCCCCTGTTAGGCATTAATTATTATTAATAATAAACTAATTAGCAGCCTTTAGGCAATATTATATCTTAGTAATACTACTTAGTTTTTTCCCTTTTTTTATATCTTAATAATACTTTATACCTTAATAATGCCTTTTCTTTTTATATTATATTATAATAAAATAAAAGAGTTAGGTAAGAGGCAGCAATAATAGGTTATATTATTAAATTAAAGCTTAAGGAGCTATCTTCTTTTTATACTCCTTAAGGGCTTTATAATTAAAAAGGGGCTAAAGCTATAAAAAAAAGATTAAGCCTTATTATTAATCAGGCTAATTAATTAAGCCTAGCTATAGTAAAGGAGGCTAATTAATAAGGATTAGTTAGTAAATTAAAGCTAAATATAGCTTAATAATCTATTAAGCTAAACTTCCTTTATAAAAAGGCAGTAAGCTACTATAAACAGTAGTATTATTATATTATTCCCCCTTTTTATAATAATTATCTTAATTATTATATATAAAGGATGCAGTGTTATTCTAGTTATAAAGCCCTTCTTAAAGGCCCTTCCTTTAAGCATTAATAGTTTCTTTATTTATAATGCTTTATTAATGCAGGTTATTATATTAATTAACACAGGCCTTATATAAAGCGCCTTTATTTATTATAAATAATTAACTAAGTCTTTATATTTATTTATTTTATAGTATTTTTATAATATAAAGAAAAGGGAAGCTTTTTTATTTCTTCTTTATAATCTCTTAGTTCTTTATATCTTTTTTTATAGTACTTTAAGTATAAAAAAGTCTTATTACCCTCTTAATACCTAAGAAAACACACTAGCAGACCTTAATATAGTATTATAACTATACTATAAACTATCTTACTTATTATTAATAATATACTTACTGCCTTTATTATATAAATATTATAGATTTAAATATATTAATATTTTATTAAAGTTTCTTTATATTTATTACTTAAAATTATTACCTATAGTTTAATATTATTACTATATAATATAAGATTTATATAGTATTTAATAATAATTATACTTTATTTATAATTTTACTTTTTTTTTTTATAAAAAACCCTTTTTAATTATTAATTAATCCTCTTGCTTTATTATAACAAGCTGCTTCTTAACTTAATTAATAACTTAACTTACTTAAGGATTAGTATAAAGAGCTAGGTAATAATTCTTAACCTTTTAAAGCAAGGGATAATATTTATATAGCTTATTTTTATAAAATATAATAAAGTTTTATAATAATAATATATAATTATTTATACTGCTTTTAATTATTTTAATTAAATATATTAATTTAAGTATAGCCTTTTAGGTTTAAAGAAGAGTTTAATTATAAATTAAAGTATTTATCTTTATTTTATTTTATAATAAAAGGCTTTTATATTATAAAAATACCTTTATTTTTTACTATATATCCCTTTTTTTATAAGTAGGCCAAGCCTTAGGGTTTTACTTAATTAATATTATTATTATTAAGCTTTTATAGTATTAAAGGCTTAAGTAATAATTACTTTAAAGCAAGATCTTACTATATAAATAAAGTATTATTAACTTTATTATCTTTTTTTTAAAGACTTAAATTATATTCTTTAATAAATTGCCCTTTATAGTATATTTAAGGTAGTTAAAAGTATTTTAATAATAAAGGTAGTAAACCTTATAGATTATACTTAGCTATTTAATTTATTACTAGACTTAAAGGTGCTTATTTAATGCTTTAGTTATTAAGTTAAGGTTATTATAGATTTATTTAAGCTTCTTAAGTATTTTCTTTTTTATAGCTAAAGCTTTATATATAGACCTTTATTATTAATTACTTTATTATTATTAATATAGCTAAATTCTTTTAGGTATTATTAATATTATACTTTTCTTTTTACTTTTTTTTAGCTTAGCTTATATAGAATCTTTTAGCTAAGGTTAAGGCATTTATATTATCTTTATAAACCTATTAATTATATTCTATAAGCTACCTAGCTTATTTAATAAAATAATAAACTTCTTTTTTTATTTTTTTATTATCTTTAACCTTTTTTACTTCTTACTATCCTTTAAGGTTATTTAAGTTAGGTATTATTAAGGGTTTAACTAGGCTTTTTTTTTTAAGTCTTTATAGCTTAAAGAGGTTAATATAAAAGATATTATAAATACTTAAATATTTTTTAAGCAATATAAGTCTATAGGCTTGTTTATTAAATTAAGCAGTAATATAAAAGGGCTTTATATATTTAAGTATAAGTTTTTTCTTTCTTTCTTTAACTTTAAGGTTCTTAATTAATAATGCAATAAAGTCTTTTATATTTAACTTTAAAGATTTATACCTTTTATTATAATAAAACACCTGCTTTTTAACTATAATTTATTATTAAATCTTTAATTATTTATATATTTTTTTTAGCTTTTTAATATATTATTTTATATTTAGTGCCTTTTCTTTATAAATAATAACCTTATTATTAAAGTCTTAAATATAAAAGTTAAGGTTTATGCCTATAAAGGCTATAAAAAAAGATATTTTAATAATAATATTTTATACTATATTTAAGTAATATTAAGTTAATATTAATAAATAAGGCTATACTACTTATTCTTTATTAATAAAGTAGTAAAGGTAGTGCTTAATAACTTAATTTATTTATTTTATTTATTTATTAATTTAAGGGTAAAATACTATAGATAACCTTTATATTATTTTTAATATATAATAAAGCTTTAACTAGAATTTATTTATAAATACCAAGCCTTAATTATTTATAATTCTTTATATAGGATTAAAAACTATATTTATTTAGCTATAAAATAATATTATAAAATTTACTATAGTAATAATACTATTAATAAAAAAGTATAGTAAATACTTTATAAATTAATTTATAATAATTAGAATTATATTAACTTCTTTAGTTTTAAAAAGAGTAAAGGGCAGGCTTATAATAAAGTTTATTAAAACCTTTTCTTAAGGTTATAAAAAAAATAATAAGGATTTAAGCTTATTATATAGCTTATACCTTTTAGGTATACTTCTTTAGCAGGGCTTATAGATTTATATATATTTTTTTATATTTTTATTTATAAATAACTAGAAAAACTTCTTTTAAATAAGATTAAGGGTTTATATTATATTAAAGTGCCTAGCTAAAGGATTATTATAATAAAGATTAATTATCTTATTCTTTATACTCTTTTTTAATATAAAAATATAATTATAATACTATAAAATACCTTTTATATTTATTAACTAAGTATTAATTTTTTAATATAGCCTTATTATTACTTTTTTAATAATTTAGTATTATATTTTTAAATCCTTTACTTAAAGGTCCTTAATAAGAGATAGTAATAATTAAAAAGCTTTTTTTTTATATACTACTTCTTTATAAAGTATTATTTTAATTAATTCTTTAAGAAAAAGCTTTTTATAATAAGGTATCCCTTTAGCTTAATTAGTTAATTATTTAAGAATTAAAGAGGTTATACCCTTTAACTCTTTAACTTAAGGCATCTTACTTATTAAAGATATTTTATTATATTAATTATAAGCCTTAAGTATCTTACTTTATAAAAATATTTTATTATACTTAAACTAGCTAGGAATATAAGCCTTTTTAATTATTTTTAATTTTTTATTATACTCTTTATAATATATTAATACTATAGTAATACTTTATATTAAAGCAATCTTTTTTTTAAAGTTAAGTAATAGCTTTTTATTCTTTAGTATTAAGGTTTTATAGTCTAGTCTCTTTAATAAAGTATTAATAAGGTTACTTTTCTTTAGCTTATATTTAATAATAAAGTTAAAAAAGGTAAGGTATATATACTATTTTACCTACCTTTTTAATAACTTTAGTTAATATATAAATATTTATAAGTTTTTATAATTTAATAAGACTTTTATAAAGTTTTTTATTTTTTTAATATAGTATTATTAATATTTAAATAACTTAATAATTATAAATATCTCTTAATTTAGTATTTTATAATTAAGTTTAGCTTTATTAAACTTTTTTAATTAAAAAGTTATTAAATAATACTTTTTTTTTTATTAAGTTAAGAAAGTATATTAATTATTATAAACTTAAAAGTATTAATCTTTATTTAAACCTATAGCTATAGGTTAAAATACTATAAAAAAGGTATTATTTAAAAGGCATCCTTAAGTTAGTAAAATACCTTTATTACCTTAAGATCTAGTTAAAGAAACCTAGGCTTTTTTTTATTTTTATTATTTTTAAGTAAGGTTATAAAAAGGGTTATTATTTTTAAGTAACCTTTAATAAAGTATTAATAAAAGTTATAAAACTTAAAGAAGATTTATATCTCTTTATAGCTTTAAAGAGGCTCTTAGGTTATAATAATCTCTACTTACTAAAGGTTTATTAAAATGCCTTTATTTAATAAAATAAACTTAAAGAACTTAACTTAATTTTAATAAAATATATATTTTAAAGGCTTTATATATAGCTTTACTTTTTATAGCTATTTAAAAACTTGCTTAATATAATTAATATACTTATTATAGGTCTTTAAAAAAATAAGAATATTATTTAAGTATATTATATAAGTAGTATTTAATAATTTATATAGTGCTTTATAAATATAGTATTAAAATATAGTAAGGGTATTAATAAGTTTAAAAGGCATTATAAAGTATTTATAATATTTATACTATATTTAAAATATTATTTTTTACTTATTTTCTTTTTTAATTTAAATATAATAATAAATATTTTTAATATTAATCTTTATAATATATTTTATATTAAAGATATAGTTTAAGATCTTTAAAATTAAAAAAAAAAGGTAGTAATTCTTTTTTATTACTTTATTAAGGCCTTAATAATTAATATAAAGGCAAAGGGTCTTATCTTTCTTTAATATAAAAAAGATTAAAGTATTAGTAAGACTTTATAATAATTAAATCCTTCTTTTCTTAAGGTTTTCTTTAAGGTATTCTTAAAGTTTTTCTAGCTTTTTAAAAAATAAAAGGTAGATAGACCTATAAAGTAGTTCTATACTTAAAAGTAGGTTAATTATATGGTTACTTAATTAATAAAGAGGTAAAATACTTAATTTTTTAAGGTTAAATACTTTTATAAAGTTAAAGAGTTTAATAAAAATATTATTAAGGTCTTAAGGCTTTATTTCTTTATCTTTATTAAGTAAAAAAAAGCTATTTAATATAGCTATAATTAAGTAAATATAGGCTATTTATTTATAGGCTTTTTAGAACTTATAAGGTTATATAACTTTAATCTACTCTTAGTTTAGCTTAAACCACTACCTTTAGTCCTAAGGCATAAGGTAGTGTAATAAAATAGAAGAGTTAGGTAGGAGGCAGCAATAATAGGTTATATTACTAGACTAAAGCTTAAAGAGCTATTTTCTTTTTATACTCTTTAAAGGCTTTATAATTAAAAAAGGGCTAAAGCTATAGGGAAGAGATTAAGCCTTATTGCTAGTTAAGCTAATTAATTAAGCCTAGCTATAGTAAAGAAGGCTAATTAATAAAGATTAGTTAATAAATTAAGGCTAAATATAGCTTAATAATTTATTAAGCTAAACTTCTTTTATAAAAAGGTAGTAAGCTACTATAAGTAGTAGTATTATTATATTATTCCCTTTTTTTATAATAATTATTTTAATTATTATATATAAAGGATATAGCGCTAATCTAGTTATAAGGCCCTTTCTTTAAGCATTAATGGTTTCTTTATTTATAATACTTTATAAATATAGGTTATTATATTAATTAATATAGGCTTTATATAAAGTGCCTTTATTTATTATAAATAGTTAATTAAGTCTTTATATTTATTTATTTTATAGTATTTTTATAATATAAAGAAAAAAAAAGCTTTTTTATTTCTTTTTTATAGTTTTTTAATTCTTTATATTTTTTTTTATAATACTTTAAGTATAAAAGAGTTTTATTACCTTTTTAATATTTAAGAAAATATATTAATAAACCTTAATGTAGTATTATAGCTATATTATAAACTATCTTACTTATTATTAATAATATACTTACTGCCTTTACTATATAAATATTATAGATTTAAATATATTAATATCTTACTAAGGTTTTTTTATATTTATTACTTAAAATTATTATTTATAGTTTAATATTACTATTATATAATATAAGATTTATATAGTATTTAATAATAATTATACTTTATTTATAGTTTTACCTTTTTTTTTTATAAAAAGCCTTTTTTAATTATTAATTAATCCTCTTGCTTTATTATAACAAGCTGCTTTTTAACTTAATTAATAACTTAACTTACTTAAAGATTAATATAAAGAGCTAGGTAATAGTTTTTAACCTTTTAAAGCAAGGGATAATATTTATATAGCCTATTCTTGTAAGATATAATAAAGTCTTATAATAATAATATATAATCTTTATATTATTTTTAATTACTTTAATTAAATATATTAATTTAAGTATAGCTTTTAAGTTTAAAGAAAAGTTTAATTATAAATTAAAGTACTTATTTTTATTTTATTTTATAGTAAAAGGCTTTTATATTATAAAAATACCCTTATCCTTTACTATATATCTCTCTTTTTATAAATAAGCTAAGCCTTAAGGTTTTACTTAATTAATATTATTATTATTAAGCTTTTATAATATTAAAGGCTTAAGTAGTAACTACTTTAAAGCAAGATTTTATTATATAAATAAAGCATTATTAACTTTATTATCTTTTTTTTAAAGACTTAAGTTATATTCTTTAATAAGTTGCCTTTTATAATATATTTAAGGTAGTTAAAAGTATCTTAATAATAAAGATAGTAAACCTTATAGACTATACCTAGCTATTTAATTTATTATTAAACTTAAAGGTATTTATTTAATGCCTTAGTTATTAAGTTAAGGTTATTATAGATTTATTTAAGCTTTTTAAGTATTTTCTTTTTTATAGCTAAAGCTTTATATATAAACCTTTATTATTAATTACTTTATTATTATTAATATAGCTAGATTTTTTTAAGTATTATTAATATTATACTTTTTTTTTTACTTTTTCTTAACTTAGCTTATATAGAATCTTTTAGCTAAAGTTAAGGTATTTATATTATCTTTATAAACCTATTGATTATATTTTATAAGCTACCTAGCTTATTTAATAAAATAATAAACTTTTTTTTTTATTTTTTTATTATCCTTAACCTTTTTTACTTTTTATTATTCTTTAAGGTTATTTAAGTTAGGCATTATTAAGGGTTTAATTAAGGTTTTTTTTTTAAGTCTTTATAGCTTAAAGAGGTTAATATAAAAAATATTATAAATACTTAAATATTTTTTAAGCAGTATAAGTCTATAGGCTTATTTATTAAATTAAGTAGTAATATAAAAGGGCTTTATATATTTAAGTATAAGTTTTTTTTTTTTTCTTTAACTTTAAGGTTTTTAATTAATAATGTAATAAAGTCTTTTATATTTAACTTTAAGGGTTTATACTTTTTATTATAATAAAATACCTGCTTTTTAATTATAATTTATTATTAAATCTTTAATTATTTATATATTTTTTTTAACTTTTTAATATATTATCTTATATTTAATACCTCTTTTTTATAAATAGCAGCCTTATTATTAAGGTTTTAAATATAAAAGTTAAGGTTTATACTTATAAAGGCTATAAAGGGAGATATTTTAATAATAATGTTTTATACTATATTTAAGTAGTATTAAGCTAATATTAATAAGTAAGGCTATATTACTTATTCTTTATTAATAAAGTAGTAAAGGTAGTGCTTAATAACTTGGTTTATTTATTTTATTTACTTATTAATTTAAAGGTGAAATATTATAAATAATCTTTATATTATTTTTAATATATAGTAAAGCTTTAATTAGAATTTATTTATAAATATTAAGCTTTAATTATTTATAATTCTTTATATAAAGTTAAAGATTATTTTTATTTAGCTATAAAATAATATTATAAGGTTTATTATAGTAATAATACTATTAATAAAAAAGTATAGTAAATACTTTATAAATTAATTTATAATAATTAAAATTATATTAACTTTTTTAATCTTAAAGAGAGTAAAGGGCAGGCCTATAATAAAGTTTATTAAGACTTTTTTTTAAAATTATAAAGAAAGTAATAAAGATTTAAGCTTGCTATATAGTTTATACCTTTTAAGTATGCTTTTTTAATAAGGCCTATAGACTTATATATACTTTTTTATATTTTTATTTATAAATAGCTAAAAGAACTTCCCTTAAATAAAATTAAGGGTTTATATTATATTAAAGTGCCTAGCTAAGGGATTATTATAATAAAGATTAATTATTTTATTTTTTATACTTTTTTTTAATATAAAAATATAGTTATAATACTATAAAATACCTTTTATATTTATTAACTAAGCGCTAGTCCTTTAGTATAGCTTTATTATTACTTTTTTAATAATTTAGTATTATATCTTTAAGTCTTTTACTTAAAGGTCTTTAATAAAAGATAGTAATAATTAAAAAGCCTTTTTTTTATATATTACTTCTTTATAAAGTATTATTTTAATTAATTCTTTAAGAAAGAGCTTTTTATAATAAGGTATCCTTTTAATTTAATTAGTTAATTATTTAAGAATTAAAGGGGTTGTATTTTTTAACTCTTTAACTTAAAGTATCTTACTTATTAAAGATATTTTATTATATTAATTATAAGCTTTAAGTATCTTGCTTTATAAAGATATTTTATTATACTTAAATTAATTAAGAATATAAGCTTTTTTAATTATTTTTAATTTTTTATTATACCTTTTATAATATATTAATACTATAGTAATACTTTATATTAAAGCAAGCTTTTTTTTAAAGTTAAATAATAACTTTTTATTCTTTAATATTAAGGTTTTATAGTCTAGTCTTTTTAATAAAGTATTAATAAGATTACTTTTCTTTAGTTTATATTTAATAATAAAATTAAAAAAAGTAAGGTATATATATTATTTTACCTGCCTTTTTAATAACTTTAGTTAATATATAAATATTTATAAGTTTTTATAGTTTAATAAAACCTTTATAAAGTTCTTTACTTTTTTAATATAGTATTATTAATATTTAAATAACTTAATAATTATAAATATCTTTTAATTTAATATTTTATAATTAAGTTTAGCTTTATTAAACTTTTTTAATTAAAAGGTTATTAAATAATACTTTTTTTTTTTATTAAGTTAAAAGAGTATATTAATTATTATAAACTTAAAAGTATTAATCTTTATTTAAACTTATAGCTATAAGTTAAAATACTATAAAAAAGGTATTATTTAAAAGGCATCCTTAAGTTAATAAAATGCCTTTATTACCTTAAGATCTAGCTAAAGAAACCTAAGCTTTTTTTTATTTTTACTATCTTTAAGTAAGGCTATAAAAAGGGCTGCTATCTTTAAGTAATCTTTAATAAAGTATTAATAAAAATTATAAAACTTAAAGAAGATTTATATTTCTTTATAGCTTTAAAAAGGCTTTTAAGTTATAATAGTCTTTACTTATTAAAGGTTTATTAAGATACTTTTATTTAATAAAATAAACTTAAAGAATTTAATTTAGTCTTAATAAAATATATATTTTAAGGGCTTTATATATAGCTTTATTTTTTATAATTATTTAAAAACTTGCTTAATATAGTTAATATATTTATTATAAATCTTTAAAAAAATAAAAATATTATTTAAGTATACTATATAAATAATATTTAATAATTTATATAATGCTTTATAAATATAATATTAAAATATAATAAAGGTATTAATAAATTTAAAAAATATTATAAAGTATTTATAATACTTATATTATATTTAAAATATTATTTTTTATTTATTTTTTTTTAATTTAAATATAATAATAAATATTTTTAATATTAATCTTTATAAAATATTTTATATTAAAGATATAGTTTAAGATTTTTAAAATTAAAGGGAGAGGGTAGTAATTTTTTTTTATTACTTTATTAAGGCTTTAATAATTAATATAAAGGTAAAGGGTCTTATTTTTCTTTAGTATAAAAAATATTAAGGTATTAATAAGACTTTATAATAATTAAATCCTTCCTTTTTTAAGGTTTTTTTTAAGGTATTCTTAAAGTTTTTCTAGCTTTTTAAAGGATAAAGGGTAGATAGACCTATAAGGTGGTTTTATACTTAAAAGTAGGTTAATTATATAGTTACTTAATTAATAAAGAGGTAAGATATTTAATTTTTTAAGGTTAAATACTTTTATAAAGTTAAAAAGTTTAATAAAGATATTATTAAGGTTTTAAGGCTTTATTTTTTTATCTTTATTAAGTAAGAAAAGGCTGTTTAATATAATTATAATTAAGTAAATATAAATTATTTATTTATAAACTTTTTAGAATTTATAAAGTTATATAACTTTAATCTACTCTTAGTTTAGCTTAAACTACTACCTTTAGTCTTAAGGTATAAAGTAGATTCTTTTATTAATTAAGGTTAGTATTTTTAAGAATACTAAGGCTTTATAAAGGCATAAGTTATAGTTAATATTAAGGTAATAATAAGTAAAATATTAAGTAGTCTTTTTTAAGTCTATAAGGTTAATAAAGATAGCTTAAATACTATAATATAAAATAGTTAAGTTGCTAGAGACTTTAAGTCTTATGCCTTTAATTAAGACTTATTAATAGCCTTGCTTTTTTATAAATTATATATTAATAAGGTTAACTTTATTATTATTATTTAAGTCTATATAAAACTTAATAAAGTTTAAGTTTTTTATTATAGCTAAAGTATTAAAGTATCTTTTTACTTTAATATTTTTATTATTAATTATAGTAAAGGTAGCTACTTTAATTATTTTTTATTTTTTTAATCTTGCTTATTAGCTTGGTTAAGATAATAATTTATATAGTGGCCTAAGGCTTTATAAATAAAATAAACACCCTTTAGGTTTTTATCTCTATCTTTATTATAAGGCTTGGCTTTAACTAAGATATAGTTAAAGTTTAATAATTAATTATTAAGGTATTATTAATAAGGCTTTTTTTTTTATATATAAAGGGAGTCTTTAACCTTTTGCTTTAAGGCTATATAATAAGGATTATCTTAATACCTTATTATTAAGGAGATAATTTTTTTATAAATCTTTAAAAGGTGGTTATTTTATTTTTTAATATAGTCTTAAAAAAAGGGGAGGAGTTGGTTATAATAGGTTAAGGCATGGTTCTTTTTATTAAAGGGAGGAAATTGTTTTTTTAATAAATCTAAATAGATATAAAATTTATAAAAGGATTGGTTTTTTTATTAATAAGCTTTATAAAGGGTAAAAGATAAAATAAGCTTTTAGTAAATAAATATAATAAAATAAAAGAGTTAGGTAAGAGGCAGCAATAATAGGTTATATTACTAGACTAAAGCTTAAGGAGCTATCTTCTTTTTATACTCCTTAAGGGCTTTATAATTAAAAAGGGGCTAAAGCTATAAAAAAAAGATTAAGCCTTACTGCTAGTTAAGCTAACTAATTAAGCCTAGCTATAGTAAAAAAGGCTAATTAATAAGGATTAGTTAGTAAATTAAGGCTAAATATAGCTTAATAATCTATTAAGCTAAACTTCCTTTATAAAAAGATAGTAAGCTACTATAAGCAGTAGTATTATTATATTATTCCCTTTTTTTATAATAATTATCTTAATTATTATATATAAAAAATATAGTGTTAATCTAGTTATAAAGCCCTTTCTTTAAGCATTAATGGTTTCTTTATTTATAATACTTTATTAATATAGGTTATTATATTAATTAATACAGGCTTTATATAAAGTGCCTTTATTTATTATAAATAGCTAATTAAGTCTTTATATTTATTTATTTTATAGTATTTTTATAATATAAAGAAAAGGGAAGCTTTTTTATTTCTTTTTTATAGTTTTTTAATTCTTTATATCTTTTTTTATAGTACTTTAAATATAAAAAAGTCTTATTACCTTTTTAATACTTAAAAAAATATATTAATAAACCTTAATATAGTATTATAATTATATTATAAACTATCTTACTTATTATTAATAATATACTTACTGCTTTTACTATATAAATACTATAGATTTAAATATATTAATATTTTATTAAGGTTTCTTTATATTTATTACTTAAAATTATTACTTATAGTTTAATACTGCTATTATATAATATAAGACTTATATAATATTTAATAATAATTATACTTTATTTATAGTTTTACTTTTTTTTTTTATAAAAAGCCTTTTTTAATTATTAATTAATCCTTTTACTTTATTATAATAAACTGCTTTTTAACTTAATTAATAGCTTAACTTACTTAAGGACTAGTATAAAAAGCTAGGCAATAGTTCTTAACCTTTTAAAGCAAAGGATAATATTTATATAGCCTATTTTTATAAAATATAATAAAGTCTTATAGCAGCAGTATATAATCTTTATATTACTTTTAATTACTTTAATTAAATATATTAATTTAAGTATAGCCTTTTAAGTTTAAAAAAGAGTTTAATTATAAATTAAGGTATTTATCTTTATTTTATTTTATAATAAAAAGCTTTTATATTATAGAAATACCTTTATTCTTTATTATATATCCCTTTTTTTATAAGTAGGCTAAGCCTTAAGGTTTTACTTAATTAATATTATTATTATTAAGCTTTTATAATATTAAAGGCTTAAGTAATAACTACTTTAAAGTAAGATCTTACTATATAAATAAAGTATTATTAACTTTATTATCTTTTTTTTAAAAACTTAAGTTATATTCTTTAATAAGTTACTTTTTATAGTATATTTAAGGTAGTTAAAGGTATCTTAATAATAAAAATAGTAAACCTTATAGACTATACTTAATTATTTAATTTATTACTAGACTTAAAGGTATTTATTTAATGCCTTAATTATTAAGTTAAGGTTATTATAGATTTATTTAAGCTTTTTTAAGTATTTTCCTTTTTATAGCTAAAGCTTTATATATAAACCTTTATTATTAATTACTTTATTATTATTAATATAGCTAGATTTTTTTAAGTATTATTAATATTATACTTTTTTTTTTATTTTTTTTTAGCTTAATTTATATAGAATCTTTTAGCTAAGGTTAAGGTATTTATATTATCTTTATAAACTTATTAATTATATTCTATAAGCTACCTAGCTTATTTAATAAAATAATAAACTTTTCTTTTTATCTTCTTACTATCCTTAATCTCTTTTACTTCTTATTATCCTTTAAGGTTATTTAAGTTAGGTATTATTAAGGGTTTAGCTAGGCTTCTTTTTTTAAGTCTTTATAGCTTAAAGAGGCTAATATAAAAAATATTATAAATACTTAAATATTTTTTAAATAATATAAGTCTATAGGCTTATTTATTAAATTAAGTAATAATATAAAAGGGCCCTATATATTTAAGTATAAGTTTTTTCTTTTTTTCTTTAACTTTAAGGTTCTTAATTAATAGTATAATAAAGTCTTTTATATTTAACTCTAAAGGTTTATACTTTTTATTATAATAAAATACCTACTTTTTAATTATAATTTATTATTAAATCTTTAATTATTTATATATTTTTTTTAACTTCTTAATATATTATTTTATATTTAGTGCCTCCTCTTTATAAATAGCAGCCTTATTATTAAGGTCTTAAATATAAAAGTTAAGGTTTATATTTATAAAGGCTATAAAGAGAGATATTTTAATAATAATATTTTACATTATATTTAAACAGTATTAAGCTAATGTTAATAAGTAAGGCTATATTATTTATTCTTTATTAATAAAGTAATAAAGGTAGTGCTTAATAACTTAGTTTATTTATTCTATTTATTTATTAATTTAAGGGTAAAATACTATAAATAACCTTTATATTATTTTTAATATATAGTAAAGCTTTAATTAAAATTTATTTATAAATATTAAGCCTTAATTATTTATAATTCTTTATATAAAGCTAAAGATTATTTTTATTTAGCTATAGAATAATATTATAAGGTTTGCTATAGTAATAGTATTATTAATAAAAAAGTATAATAAATACTTTATAAATTAATTTATAATAACTAGAATTATATTAACTTTTTTAGTCTTAAAGAGAGTAAAGGGCAGGCTTATAATAAAGTTTATTAAAACCTTTTTTTAAGGTTATAAAAAAAGTAGTAAGGATTTAAGCTTGCTATATAGCTTATGCCTTTTAGGTATACTTTTTTAATAAGGCCTATAGACTTATATATACTCTTTTATATCTTTATTTATAAATAGCTAGAAGAACTTCCTTTAAATAAAATTAAGGGTTTATATTATATTAAAGTACTTAACTAAGGGATTATTATAATAAAAATTAATTATCTTATTTTTTATACTCTTTTTTAATATAAAAATATAGTTATAATACTATAAAATACCTTTTATATTTATTAACTAAGTGCTAGTCTTTTAATATAGCCTTATTATTACTTTTTTAATAATTTAATATTATATCTTTAAGTTTTTTACTTAAAAGTCTTTAATAAGAGATAATAATAGTTAAAAAGCCTTTTCTTTATATACTACTTTTTTATAAAGTATTATTTTAATTAATTTCTTAAGAAAGAGCTTTTTATAATAAGGTATCCCTTTAGCTTAATTAGTTAATTATTTAAGAATTAAAGGGGTTATACCCTTTAACCCTTTAACTTAAGGTATCTTACTTATTAAAGATATTTTATTATATTAATTATAAGCCTTAGGCATCTTGCTTTATAAAGATATTTTATTATACTTAAACTAGCTAAAAATATAAGCCTTTTTAACTATTTTTAATTTTTTATTATACCCTTTATAATATATTAATACTATAGTAATGCTTTATATTAAAGCAAGCTTTTTCTTAAGGTTAAGTAATAGCTTTTTATTCTTTAGTATTAAAGTTTTATAATCTAATCTCTTTAATAAGGTATTAATAAAATTGCTTTTCTTTAGCTTATATTTAATAATAAAGTTAAAAAGGGTAAGGTATATATACTATCTTGCCTACTTTCTTAATAACTTTAGCTAGTATATAAATATTTATAAGTTTTTATAGTTTAATAAAACCTTTATAAGGTTCTTTACCTCTTTAATATAGTATTATTAATATTTAAATAACTTAATAATTATAAATATTTTTTAATTTAATATTTTATAATTAAGTTTAGCTTTATTAAACTTCCTTAATTAAAAAGTTATTAAGTAATACCTTTTTTTTTTATTAAGTTAAAAAAGTATATTAATTATTATAAACCTAAAAGTATTAATCTTTATTTAAATTTATAACTATAGGTTAAAATATTATAAAAAAGGTATTATTTAAAAAGCATCCTTAAGTTAATAAAATACCTTTATTACTTTAAGATCTAGCTAAAGAAACCTAGGCTTTTTTTTATTTTTATTACCCTTAAGCAAGGCTATAAAAAAGGCTGTTATCTTTAAGTAACCTTTAATAAAGTATTAATAAAAGTTATAAAACTTAAAGAAGATTTATATCTTTTTATAACTTTAAAAAGGCTTTTAGGTTATAATAATCTTTATTTATTAAAGGTTTATTAAAATGCTTTTATTTAATAAGATAAACTTAAAGAACTTAATTTAGTCTTAATAAAATATATATTTTAAGGGCTTTATATATAGCTTTACTTTTTATAGCTATTTAAAGACTTGCTTAATATAATTAATATATTTATTATAAATCTTTAAAAAGATAAAAATATTATTTAAGTATACTATATAAATAATATTTAGTAGCTTATATAGTGCTTTATAAATATAATATTAAAATATAATAAGGGTATTAATAAGTTTAAAGGGCATTATAAGGTATTTATAATATTTATATTATATTTAAAATATTATTTTTTACTTATTTTTTTTTTAATTTAAATATAATAATAAGTATTTTTAATATTAATCTTTATAAAATATTTTATATTAAAGATATAGTTTAAGATTTTTAAAATTAAAAAAAAAGGGTAGTAATTTTTCTTTATTACTTTATTAAGGCTTTAATAATTAATATAAAGATAAAGAGTCTTATCTTTTTTTAATATAAAAAGGATTAAAGTATTAATAAGACTTTAGAATAATTAAATTCTTCTCTTTTTAAGGTTTTCCTTAAGGTATTTTTAAAGTTTTTCTAGCTTTTTAAAAAATAAAAAGTAAATAGATTTATAAGGTAGTTTTATACTTAAAAGTAAGTTAATTATATAGTTACTTAATTAATAAAGAGGTAAGATATTTAATTTTTTAAGGTTAAATACTTTTATAAAGTTAAAGAGTTTAATAAAGATATTATTAAAGTCTTAAGGCCTTATCTCTTTATCTTTATTAAGTAAGAGAAGGCTATTTAATATAGCTATAATTAAGTAAATATAAACTATTTATTTATAAGCTTTTTAAAATTTATAAAGTTATATAACTTTAATCTACTTTTAATTTAGCTTAAACTATTACCTTTAGTCTTAAGGTATAAAGTAGATTTTTTTATTAACTAAAGTTAATATCTTTAAGAGTATTAAGGCTTTATAAAGGCATAGGTTATAGTTAATATTAAGGCAATAATAAGTAAAATATTAAGTAGTTTTTTTTAAGTTTATAAAGTTAATAAAAATAGCTTAAGCATTATAATATAGAATAGTTAGGTTATTAAAGACTTTAAGTTTTATATCTTTAATTAAGACTTATTAATAACCTTACTTTTTTATAAATTATATATTAATAAGATTAACCTTATTATTATTATTTAAGTCTATATAAAACTTAATAAGGTTTAAGTTTTTTATTATAGCTAAAGTATTAAAGTATTTTTTTACTTTAATATTTTTATTACTAGCTATAATAAAGGTAATTATTTTAATTATTTTTTATTTCTTTAATCTTACTTATTAACCTAGTTAAGATAATAATTTATATAATAGCTTAAGGCTTTATAAATAAAATAAACACCCTTTAGGTTTTTATCTTTATCTTTATTATAAAGCTTAGCTTTAATTAAAATATAATTAAAGTTTAATAATTAATTATTAAGGTATTATTAATAAGGCTTTTTTTTATATATATAAAGAGAGTCTTTAACCCTTTACTTTAAGGCTATATAATAAAGATTATTTTAATACCTTATTATTAAGGAGATAATTTTTTTATAAATCTTTAAAAAGTAGTTACTTTATTTTTTAATATAGTTTTAAAAAGAGGGGAGGAGTTAATTATAATAAGTTAAAGTATAGTTCTTTTTATTAAGGGGAGGAAATTATTTTTTTAATAAGTCTAGATAGATATAAAATTTATAAAGGGACTGGTTTTTTTATTAATAAGCTTTATAAAAGGTAGAAAATAAAACAAGCTTTTAGTAAATAAAGTCTTTAAATAACTTATTACTTTATTCTTTAAAGTATTCTTAATCCTTTTTATAATCTTTTTTTTATTATAAAGTTTATTTATTAAAGTAATATTTTTATTTTATATAGGCTTTATTATTTATATTATTAAGGGTATAAAGGACTTTATAAAAGTCTTTTTTATATTTATAAAAAGTGCCTTTAAAAAAGTATTATAGATTGCTTAATTATTTATCTTAAAGATATAAGTCTGCCTTAGTTATTATATACTATATATTCTTAACTTTAATTTTTTTTTTTACTTTTTTTAAAAAAGTTACTAGCTTTTTAATGCCTTTTCTTCTTTAATTTAAAGGGGCTTTCTTTATCTTAAAGTTTAGTATAAAGCTTTTTTATTTATTTTTAAAGTATTTTTAATTTTTTAAGCTATTTTAATTAAGTTATTTTATTTTAAGCCTTTTTAATATTATTATAAAGGTATTAAATATCTTGTTTATTAAGTAAGGCTTTTATATCTTTTTCTTTAAGCTAAAAAAGGTCTTTATCTTTTTTTATAAACTTAAGGGGGTTTTATAATACTATAGGTATAGGTTTTATAATATTACTATAAGTTTTTATTATTATTATCTTTTTAAATAATTTATAATAAAAAAGCTTTAAAATATAATAAAATAAAAAAGTTAAGTAAAAGGTAATAATAATAAGTTATATTATTAAACTAAAGCTTAAGGAGCTATCTTTTTTTTATACTTTTTAAAGGCTTTATAATTAAAAAAGGGCTAAAGCTTTAAAAAAAAGATTAAGCCTTATTGCTAGTTAAGTTAATTAATTAAGCCTGGCTATAGTAAAGGAGGCTGATTAATAAGGACTAGTTAGTAAATTAAGGCTAAATACAGCCTAATGATTTATTAAGCTAAACTTCCCCTGCAGGAGGGCAGTAAGCCGCTACAGGCGGCAGTATTATTATAATAAAGTCTTTAAGTAACTTATTACTTTATTTTTTAAAGTATTTTTAATTCTTTTTATAATCTTTTTTTTATTATAAAGTCTGCTTATTAAAGTAATATTCTTATTTTATATAGGCTTTACTATTTATATTATTAAGGGTATAAAGGACTTTATAAAAGTCTTTTTTATATTTATAAAAAATACTTTTAAAAAAGTATTATAAATTACTTAACTATTTATCTTAAAGATATAAGTTTACTTTAACTATTATATACTATATATTCTTAACCTTAATTTCTTTTTTACTTTTCTTAAAAAAATTACTAGCTTTTTAATACCTTTTTTTTTTTAATTTAAAAAAGCTTTCTTTATTTTAAAGTTTAGTATAAAGCTTTTTTATTTATTTTTAAAGTATTTTTAATTTTTTAAGCTATTTTAATTAAGTTATTTTATCTTAAGCCTTTTTAATATTATTATAAAGGTATTAAATATCTTGTTTATTAAGCAAGGCTTTTATATCTTTTTCTTTAAGTTAAAAAAGATCTTTATTTTCTTTTATAAACTTAAGGGGGTTTTATAATACTATAAATATAGGTTTTATAGTATTACTATAGGTTTTTATTATTATTACTTTTTTAAGTAATTTATAATAAAGAAGCTTTAAAATATAATAAAATAAAAAAGTTAAGTAAAAGGTAGTAATAATAAGTTATATTATTAAACTAAAGCTTAAAGAGTTATTTTTTTTATACTCTTTAAAGGCTTTATAATTAAAAAAGGGTTAAAGCTATAAAAAAAAGATTAAGCCTTATTACTAATTAAGCTAATTAATTAAGCCTGGCTATAGTAAAGGAGGCTAATTAATAAAGACTGGTTAGTAAATTAAGGCTAAATATAGCTTAATAATCTATTAAGCTAAACTTCCCTTATAGGAGGGCAGTAAGCTACTACAGGCAGCAGTATTATTATAGGTAGATTCTTTTATTAACTAGGGTTAGCATCCTTAAGAGTACTAGGGCCCTATAAAGGCATAGGTTATAGTTAATACTAAGGCAATAATAAGTAAAATGTTAGGTAGTCTTTTTTAAGTCTATAAGGTTAATAAGGATAGCTTAAGCACTATAATATAAAATAGTTAAGTTACTAAAGACTTTAAGTCTTATGCCCTTAATTAAGACTTATTAATAGCCTTGCTTTTTTATAAATTATATATTAATAAGGTTAACCTTATTATTATTATTTAAGTCTATATAAAACTTAATAAAGTTTAAGTCTTTTATTATAATTAAAGTATTAAAGTATTTTTTTACCTTAATATTTTTATTATTAATTATAATAAAAATAATTACTTTAGCTATTTTTTATTTCCTTAATCTTACTTATTAACCTAGTTAAGATAATAATTTATATAATAGCCTAAGGCTTTATAAATAAAATAAATACTTTTTAGGTTTTTATCTTTATCTTTATTATAAAGCTTAGCTTTAATTAAGATATAGTTAAGGTTTAATAATTAATTATTAAAGTATTATTAATAAGGCTTTTTTCTTTATATATAAAGAGAGTCTTTAACCCTTTACTTTAAGGCTATATAATAAAGATTATTTTAATACCTTATTATTAAAGAGATAATTTCTTTATAAGTCTTTAAAAAGTAATTACTTTACTTTTTAATATAGTCTTAAAGAGAGGGGAGGAGTTAATTATAATAAGTTAAGGTATAGTTCTTTTTATTAAAAAGAGAAAATTATTTCTTTAATAAATTTAAATAAATATAAAATTTATAAAAAGATTGGTTTTTTTATTAATAAGCTTTATAAAAGGTAGAAAATAAAATAAGCTTTTAATAAATAAAGTCTTTAAGTAATTTATTACTTTATTCCTTAAAGTATTCTTAATTCTTTTTATAGTCTTTTTTTTATTAAAGAGTCTGCTTATTAAGGTAATATTTTTATTTTATATAAGCTTTATTATTTATATTATTAAAGGTATAAAAGACTTTATAAAAGTCTTTTTTATATTTATAAAAAGTATTTTTAAAAAAGTATTATAGGTTGCTTAGCTATTTATTTTAAAGGTATAAGTCTGCTTTAATTATTATATACTATATATTCTTAACCTTAATTTCTTTTTTACTTTTTTTAAAAAAGTTACTAGCTTTTTAATACCTTTTCTTCTTTAACTTAAAAAAGCTTTTTTTATTTTAAAGTTTAATATAAAGCTTTTTTATTTATTTTTAAAGTATTTTTAATTTTTTAAGCTATTTTAATTAAGTCATTTTATTTTAAGCTTTCTTAATATTATTATAAAGGCATTAAATATTTTATTTATTAAGCAAGGCTTTTATATTTTTTTCTTTAAGTTAAAAAAGGTCTTTATTTTTTTTTATAAACTTAAAGAGGTTTTATAATACTATAAATATAGGTTTTATAATATTACTATAGGTTTTTATTATTATTACTTTCTTAAATAATTTATAATAAAAAAGCTTTAAAATATAATAAAATAAAAAAGTTAAGTAAAAGGTAGTAATAATAAATTATATTATTAAATTAAAGCTTAAAGAGTTATTTTCTTTTTATACTTTTTAAAGGCTTTATAATTAAAAAAGGGCTAAAGCTATAAAGAAGAGATTAAGCCTTATTGCTAGTTAGGCTAATTAATTAAGCCTAGCTATAGTAAAGGAGGCTAATTAATAAAAACTGGTTAGTAAATTAAGGCTAAATATAGCTTAATAATCTACTAAGCTAAACTTCCCTTATAAAAAGGCAGTAAGCCACTGCAGGCAGTAGTATTATTATATATATCTTAATAATACTTAACCTTTTATTATTATATCTTAATAATACCTTAGCTAATTAATAAATACTTTACCCTTACTAAATCTCCTTTCTTATTTAAATACTATAAGCCTTAACTACTTTATTTAAAAATAACTTATATTATTAAAGCAGTATTACCTTTATAATTATTATTAATAATATATTAATATATTATCCCCCTCCTTTATACTTATACCTAGTTACTATATTTATTTTTATAGCTTTATTTATTAATATTATTTTATTAATTAAGTAATAAATACCTTTACTTTACTTTATTTAATTTACTATCTTTTTATTAATATCTTACTTATTATATTATTATTATTATTAATTAATAAGCTTTTAATTAATAGCTTTATTCCTTTAGCCTATATTAACTACTTATTTTATATTAATTATCTTAGTCTTTTTTTTATTACTTAAGTTTACTTTTCTTTATTAAATAATAAGCTAGCTACCTTTATAAATAATATTACCTCTTTATACCTTTTTACTTATTATTATTACTTTTTTTTTTTTTTATAGCTATTACTTAATAATACCTTTTTTATCCTTTTTTAAATAATTACTTAACTATAATAAGTAAGTATAATAGGTTAGAAAGGGTGCCAACTGCGCCAATAGATTAAAAAGATCTATTAATGCTAGCAACCTATACTAGCACTGCCCTTTATAATAGCTTATAAAGCTTCTTGCTTTATAGGCCCTTTAGGCCTTTATAGGCCCTCTGGCTTTATAGTATAGGTTGTTCTTTAACTTTATTATATTATCTCCCCCTTTATTAATTAAGTCCCTGCAGTTACTATAGGCTATTTAAGGCATATATAAAACCCCTGTTTTAAGGTATTACTAGCCTAGCCTAAGGCGCTAAGATAAGTAGTTATTATAAACCCTTAGGGCAACTAACTTCCCTGTAAGCCTAATGTAAGAGGTTTAGCAGGGCACCTAGCTAACTAGGATAGTACTCTTTTTCTTACTTGCCTTATACTAGATTTAAACCTATAACCTCTAGAAGACCTATAGGTTGCTAGTATAATTATAATAGGTTAAAAAGGGTGTTAACTGCGCTAATAGATTAAAAAGATCTATTAATGCCAGCAACCTATACTAGCACTGCCTTTTACAATAGCTTATAAGGCTTCTTACTTTACAGGCCCTTTAGGCCCCTATAGGCCCTCTGGCTCTATAGTATAGGTTGTTCCTCAACTCTATTATAGTAAGGTTATTATTTTTATTAATATATTTAGTATATATAGTTTATTTACTTTTTTTACTTCTCTTTCTACCTTTCTTTTACTGTTACCTCCTTTATTATTAATTATTTAGCCTTGCTTTCTTTTATTAACTATATATTAGAGATAGGGGTTATAAAGGAGAGTGAAAAGGCATAAGATATAATAAGTAGTATATAGCTATTAGCCTTTTATAAGATAGCTATAAGGCTATTACTAAATATAAAGGTAGTATAATAACTATATTAATCTTTAACCTTTTTTTAGCTTTTTATTTAATTAATTAATCTTTTATAAATATATTTTCCTTTTTTAGCTTAAGACTAAAGGCTTAAGGCTAAGGTTTCTCTTTCTTAAGGTATAAAGCCTGTATTATTATTTTATTATAGCCTTAATTATTCTTTAATAAATTACCTCTCTTTTTATAATAATATCTTTATTATTATTTTATAAAAATAGCTTTTTTTTTCTTTATTATTAATCTTTAATAATATTACTATATAATTATTACTTTCTTACTTCTTTAATATCTATAGTATTAATTTATTTTTTTTAACTTTATCTCTTTTTAACCTTATTTTTATTATATAATAGCCTTTTTTTTTAATTATAGCCCTTAAGTATACCTTTTTTTTTAAAAGTATTAATTTAATACTACCTTACCTTAAGTTTATTATTACCTTACTTTAACCTTTTTATAGCTTTTTTTTTAAATAGTATTTTTACTTTAGCTATAGTTTATAAATATACTCTTTTTTTAAAAGTATTACTTTAATATTACTAGCTTACTATAGTCTTATTACTTTTTAGCTTTTATTTTTATATTATACTTTTTTTATAATAAGTTATTTATAAAGTTAAAATATATAAAGAACTGGCCTTATAGTAACTATAAATAAGCATTTTAATATAAATTTATATACTTAAAAAAAAAAAGTCTTTATATCTTTATATTCCTTTATTATTAAATATATACTTATAAAATAAGTATACTTTAAAAAAGGGCTAGGTCTTTATAAAGCTTAGATTAATAATACCTTAAGTAAGGGCTAGGCCTTTATAAAGCTTAGGTTATATAAAGCTTAAGTAAAGCTTAAGTTTATAATATACTTTCTTTTTCTTAATATTATTTTTAAAAAGTCTTTAAATAAATCTTTTATTTATATAAAGTAAAAAAAAGAATTATATAATTAGTAAATAATATTTTTATTAATAAAAAGATCCTTTAGGTTAAGTAAGCCTTATAACCTATATTTATTATAATATTATAATATATATAAAGGTATAAATATATACTTTAATTAAGTTAAGTAAAGACTACCTTACTTTTTTATTATATAAAGTAGCTTTATTTATTTTTTTATAATTTTATTATTTTAAAGTTTAAATTCTTTAAAAAAGCTTATTATTTTACCTTTTTATTTTTATAAAGATAATTAAATAATAATTATAACCCTTTATTTTTAATATAATAATATATTCTTTATTCTTTATATAATAATTAATATTAATTAATATAATAATTAATAATAAACTTATTATAAATATAATATTTTTAAATATTAATTTAATATTAATATATAGTAAAAATATTAAAGAGTTATTAGCCCTTACTTAATAAAAAGAAATTTTAATAATAAAGATATATAGCCTTTAATATAAACTAACTATATTTATTATTTATATATTAAGTAATTAATAAATAATAATAAAATAAATAAATATATTTTTAATTATAACTATAGCTATAAAATATATTTTAATAAATATTAATCTTATTCTTAAGTTAAAAGTTAATTAATAATAAATTTAATATTATAATAAGTATTATATAATTTATAATATATTATTAATTAAGGCAGGTATATTTTAATATTTATTATAATAAAGGTTAAGGATATAAAAAGTATTAAAGTAAAATTATTTATTAAGTTTATAATATTTAATTAAATATAAATAAAAATACTTATTATTATTAAGTTAAGCTTTATTTAGCCTTAGTTTATTTTTACCTTTAATACTTTTATTATTTTAATAAATAATACTTTATTTATAGTTAAAGAAAGTAATATAATAATCTTAATTAAAGGTAATATTAAAATACTTAAATAAAAATAATAAGCAGTATAAACTATTAATATCTTTAATACTATACTTAATATATATTTATAACTTATTAACCTTATAATAAGTATTATTAACCTTTTATAATATTATTTTAAAAAGCTTAATAAAACCTTTTAAAAAAATACTATAGAGTTTTATATTAATAATTAAAAAATATTTTATACTTTATTAAGCTTAAATAAGCATTATAATAATTATAAATAATAAATAAAGTAAGAGTATAATAAGCCTGCTCTACCTCTTTTTTAATAATAACTTCTTTTTTTACTACCTTTAGATAATAAAAATAAAAAAAAAATAAGTTTTATATATTAAAAAAAAAGCTTAATATTAATAAGTTAAAATAATATAGCTTTATAATAATTAATACTTATTAATATTAATATTATTAATTATACTTATATTAAGATAGTATAAGGTTATATTAGCGCTAGATATATTATAACTATATCTTTATATAACCTAGCAGGTGCTAAAGCCTACTACCTTAATACTGCCTTTATTTATTAAAGATAATAATAATAATAAACCTATCTTTAGTTTACTTTTTATATAGTAATAATAATATATATAGTGCCTTTTAGCCTTTATTATACCTTTTAATATATTATTAAAAAAGTAATATTATTATATATAGTGCTATTTATAATATTAATTTATTATAGTTAATTTAAGTTTAAAGTATAGTACTTAAAGAAAATAAGTTTATTAATTTATATTATACTACCTTAAGCTACTTTAAATTAATTTAATATTATAATATTTTAAAATTATTTTAATAACTTTTATATAAATATATTATAGCCTGCTTATTTAATTAATACCTAATGCTTTTAATTATAGCTATAGTAATTTTTAATAATTAATATATATTTTACTATATATTTCTTTATTAACTTTACTTAACTTTTTAAATATACTTAAATTAATCTTAGCTTAAAGTTTAATAAAACTTAAAATAATAATAAATTATAAATAGCTTTCTTTATAAAGCTTATATAAAAAGTAAGGTAAATATTATTAAAGATATCTAGCTTTATAATAAAAAAAAAGATTATTATAATAATATATTTTATATATAGTTAATTAAGTTTTTTATTAAGGCAGTTTATTTTTATATATTATAATAATAATAATATTTTATTATTAACTTAATAATACTTTATTAAATATTAACTATAATTAATATTTTTTTATTAATATTATTAAGTAAAGGTTATTATAGCTTAAGTAAGCTTTATACCTTTTTTAAAGTAATAAAAAAATATTATTACCTTACTTTTTAAAAAGGTAATACTTACTATAAGTATATTTACTTATTAAATAAGGTTAATATTAAATTTATTAAAAAGGTTATTTAAGCTTATACTTAATATTAATAAGTTTTATTTATTAAAGGCAAGTTAATAAGTTAGTAAGTACTTAAGTTAATTATATTATATAAAAAAGATTATAATATATAAAATAACTTAAACCTTTTAATTAACTTACTTTATATTATTATTAATTTAAAGATAGTAAGCTATAAAAAAGAGTTATTTAACTTTAATTAGTTTATAAAATATTATTTAAAAATATCTTACTTAATTTAATCCTTTATTATTAATAATTTAAAAAAAAACTTATAAAAATATTATTAATAATATTTAAAATACTATATATAAGCCTTTATTAATATTAAGTATATTACCTTTAGCTAGATATATTTTAATAATTTATTTATAATAATTATAAAAAATTTTAATTTATTATTAAACTATATTAAGAGATTTATTATAAAGTTTATAAAGATCTACTTTTAAAATCTATTTATAATAAAAAGTAGTTATAAAAAGCTTTAATACTATTTATATAATATATAATTACTATAGTAATAATAATTATAAATAAACTATATTATAAACTATAATATATTATTTTAATAATAAAAATATTAAAGTAAATAAAAAGTAATATTTTTTTTTAAATATTTTATTATAAAGAAGTTATATATATATTAAATAATAATAATAATAAAAAGTTTTTAATTTAAGAATTAAAAATAGCTTTAATATATAAATATACTTTAAGTATTAATATTATAATTTTTTATTTACTTTTTAATTATTACTTTTTTAAAGAACTTTTATAAATTACTATATATAGTTATTAATTATTAATTATAAAATATATCTTTAACTATATTTTAATCTTAAAGCTTTTAAAAATAAGTATTTTAAAATAAGGTAGTATTAATTAAAAAAAAGGTATTATCTTTAATAAAAATAAGTAAAGGTAAAGTTAGCTTATCTTTATCTAGGTTTTATATTATAATAATAAAAATACTTAAAAAAAAGAATTTAGCTTACTTAAGGCTTTTTAGCTTTATTTAATTATTAATATAAAAAAGTATTAAATTAATCTATTTATAATTTAAAATAAAATTAAAGGTAATAATTAAATTAAAAAAAGAGTTTAACTTAATAAGCTTATTACTTAAAGATTAATTAAAAATAAAGAAAGTACTTTAAGTTTTTATAATTAATATATATATAAAAAGGGTAAGTTATACTTTATAATTTAGCTTTTTAAGTATTTAAATAAAAGATAATAATAAAGAGCTTTTTATTATAAATAATATAATTTTATTTTATTAAAGAGAAAAGGGTAGAATAGTATATAATTAAATATAAAATACTATTTTTATTAAATTAAAAAAAATACCTTTTTAAGGCTTATTTAAATAAATTTACTTTAAAGACTATATCCTTTTTAAAATCTTATTAAGCTAAGACTAGATATAAAATAAAAGCAGTTTTAAGTATATTAAAGGCTATATTAACTTTATTATCTTAAATAAATAAAATATTTTTTAAATAAGCTATATAAAAGGCTTAATAATTTATATAAAGTTAAAGATAAATTTATAATAAAAGTTAATAAAGCTTAAAAAGCTTTAAATACCTTTAACCTATATAAAGGGTTTTTAATCTTTAATTATAATAATCTTTTTAAAGTTAAAGTAAATAAACTTACTTACTTAAATAATATAACTTAAATATTTAACTTTTTTTATTATAAAAATATACTTATTAATATTAATATTTAAGCTAGCTTTTATAAGCTTATATAAAGTAGCTTTAACTTTATATATATAGTTATTATAGCTTTTATTAAAATAAATTAAAATATTATTAAAGTAAGCTATAATAAAGTTATTAAAGGTATTCTTTAATATTTTATTAATATATTATTAAAAGGTAATAAGTATACTAGCTAGGTTAAAAAATAACTAGCTATTTAAAAAGTTTAAATTAAGTTTAAAATATAATAAGGTATTCTTTTTTTTATATAATTTATAATTAATAAAAGGCTAACTTAATATTTAACTTTATAAATTAATAAGCCTTTAAGAAAAAGTAAAAGGTTTTTTTTATTAAAGATAAAAAATAATAATTTTATATTATAACTTTATTTAAGGTATAGTAATTAATATAAAATCTTTAATTAACTTTAGCCTTTTTAATAAATAAAATAAAAGTAATTATTAAAAAAAAGCTAGTATAAATTTAATCTTTATTTATTAACTTAATAATTTAATATTAAATATTAAAAAGGTAGTTTTATTATATATTATATAATAAGCCTTAAGGTAAATTTAAGTTATAATTATTTATATCCTTAACTAGCTAAATATAATAATTAAGCTAGCTTTAATTTAAAGGCTTTTTTTTTATTAAAAAGGTTAATAAATTTATATAGCTTAATTAAGAGATATTAATAAAGCTTTTATTAAAGGTTAATTAAGACTTATAATAAAAAAGACTTAAAAGTAATATTAAGGATTTATATAATTTCTTATAAACTAGTAATTAATAAAGTAACCTTTATATTATAATAATATATTTTATAATAAATTAATATTATATATATAGATCTTAAGATATATATAATTAAAAGATTATTTTATTATTAAGTAGTTTTTAATATTATAAAACTAGTTATTAATTTAATAATAATTATATATTAATTAAAGTTTATTTAAATATTATAATATTTTATTTATAATAAGCTTAAGATAATATTTTTAAAAAAGCTTAAGATAATATAAAGTAATATTAAGTATTATTATTTATTTATATTTATTATACCTTTAGTAATTTATAAAATCTTAAAACCTATATACTTATTAATAATAATAATTAAGGTTTATATAGTAAATATTTATATTACTTTTATACTTAATTTTTAAATAAATTTTTTATTAATAACTTTATAATAATTATACTTATTATTAATTTATATATTTAAGAATTTTTAATTATTAAAAAGTATTAATATAAAGAAAAAAAGCTTATTTATATATTATAATATTTTTTATATTTTTTTATTATAATTAAAAAAGTAGTTTATATTATAATTATAATAAAGTTAATATATCTTTAAAGAAAATTTAACTTAAAGATAAAGTATTTCTTTTTTTACCTTTTTCTTTATTTTATTCCTCTTACTTATTATTATTTAAAATATAAATAACTATTAGCCTAGTTATTAACTATATAAAGCAAGCTATAATAAAGTATATTTAAGCTTTATAATAAATATATTTACCTTTTTAATAATATTTAATAAAGATATTAAGTAATATTTATTAAGTTTATAAATAATTATTTAAAGAGTTAAATTATTATTTTTTATAGCTTTATAGCTTTTTTTTAAAATATTTTTTAAATATAAAGTATAATTTAATAAAATTTATATTAATTATAAATAAGTCTTTTTTTATATTTATAGCTTTTTTAACTTAAAGATAATAACTTTTATTATAAAAATAAAACTATTCCTTAAGGTAATAAGTTTTAAGCTTTATAATAATAATTTAATAAATACTAATTATTATATAATAATTATTTTATAAAATACCTTATTTTAAGCTATAGTTTTATATCTTTAAAGATAATACTTAATAAAGATAAGCTAGCTTAATAATATTATTTTATAATAATTTATTAATTAAGGTTAATTTTTATTTAAAATAAATAAAAAATATAATAAAAGATTTATTATTATATTATATAATATATTTAAGTTTTATTTAAGTAATTTTTTAATAATAAAGGTTAATAAATATAAATATAAAGTATTTTAAGAATTCTTTAAGATATAGTTTTTAAATTTAAAAATAAACTTATAGTATATTATAATTAAAAAGTAAATACCTTTAATAAAGTTTTATTATAAAAAGATAAATAAATCTTTATTAATATTAATAAACTCTTTATTAATAACTAGTTTATATATTATAATATATCTTTAAGTAAAGAATATAGCTAGGTTATTATTATAAAAGTCTTTAATTAAAAGTAGCTTATATTAAACTAGTCTGTATATATTATTTAAAAAGGGTGTAGGTAGGTTATAAAATAGGTTAGGTAGATGTACTCTTTATAATTAATTAGCTATATATTATTATTAAGCTATTATATAATATAGTAATATTATTTTTTAATATATTATTATTATTATTTATAGTAGCCTTTTTATTATAAAAGTAAAGGTATAGGGCTTGTGCTGCTATCTTGCTATAGCCTTGATTATCTTTTAATATATAGTACTTATTATATCTTATGCCTTCTTACTCTCTTTTATAACCCCTGTTTTTAATATTATAAATATAAAAATAAAAATAAAAGTAAAAGTAATAATAAAAATAAAAGTAAAAGTAATAATAAAAATAAAAGTAAAAGTAATAATAAAAATAAAAGTAAAAGTAATAATAAAAATAAAAGTAAAAAAGGCTAAAGAGATTATAATAATTAAAATAATAATATCCCAAATAATTAAAGCTAAGGCTAAGGTAATTAAAGTAAAGATAAATATTAAAAATATTATAAAAAAATAAAGGATATTAAGGCTATAAAAATAAAGACTATAAAGGCTATTAAAATTATTATTAGTAAAAAAGCTATAATTAAGGCAGGAGGAGTAAAGGCATTATATTATATATAGCATGCTTTATAAACTATATTAAATATAAAAAGTTAAGTATTTTAAAAAAAGATAAGTATATAAATAATAAATAAAAAGCATTAATTAAATAAAGTTATTTAAATAATTATTTTATTTTTTAATAATAATTTTAAATTATTTTATTATTATTAATAATAATAATAATAATAATTATAAGATTAAAGAAGGTTATAAAAAGGTAAGGAAAGCTTTTTTATAAAGCTTTAAGTATTTTATTTTATTATTAAAGCTTTAAATCTATAAGTTTTTATTTTGATTTTTATTAATTAATAAATAAAGTATAAAATTACTTTATAATTAATTCTTTATTAAAGAAACAGGCCTTTATTTAAAATTAATAAAGAAGGTAATATAAGTTAATTTATATATATAAAGAAGCTTAAGAAAATAAAATATAAAAAAAAAGATTAAAATATTAAAGAATTTAAAAAATAATATATAATACTATATATAAATAGTATTATTATATAGAGGGTATATTAAAATTAATATTTATTATATATTAAAAGAGTATATCTTTTATATAATATATATTTAAAGCACTAGGCTTTATTAAGATAAAGCTTAATTATTTAGATAGAAAGGCTCCTTTATAATCATTTATAGGCTTTTATAGTATTTATTTTCTTTATTTTATATAAGGCTCTTTTAAACCTATCTTCTTAAGCTCCTTTTAACTAATCCGCTCTTTCTGACAGAAGGCATTTAAATAGCTCTGAGTAGTAGGTAGTTTTAGTGTCACAGCTGAGCTTTAAGGGTAGACAAAGGCCTTGAGAAAGGTGTGGTAAGGATGCTTTATTGTTCCAAGTTCTCTACTTCCAAAAGACCCCAATTTATGGTTCCCACACGCTGTGCCCGTTGTACCATCCTCAGCCTCCTGAGCTGGTCATAGTAATCGATAAAGCTTGTCTCGCATATTATTTCATTTCCCCCCTCGTCCCCGCTCACAGGTGGTCGTCTTTCAGCACCGGCACAAAGATCCGTGAGCCAACATGTCAGCCAATAAAACTATCTAGATTTCGATGGCCGCATTGCAGCCCTATCCACATACACCCATGTCCCGTTGTCAGACCCTCCTTAGCTGAGCACGTCGGAATAGGAGCTTCTCTTCTGTCTTCGGAGGCTAAACTGTTGCTCTCTCTGCACCACCCTCTTGCCAGTAGCCTCCGGCTTTATTCCAAGATACCCAGAGATTCCGCCCCTCCTGCTTTGGCGTGAACGGACAGACTGTCGGACGTCATTTTGCACGTGTTGTCACGCGTGCATCATAGCTTATCGCCGAGAGTATTCCCTTTCCCTTCAGCAAGTAGAGGGATCACTGTGCCATTTGCAAATGCTTGCATCTCTCTGTTGAGATGCCTCTACATTTGGAGGTACCACCAGTCTTAGATCCCGAACTCCGCCGATCGCCGTCACCACCTCCATCTCCTTCGAGGGCTGCTCTTCAGACATACAACGACAAGTATGTTGTAGTCTACGATTTCAATGATATAGGTACCTCTCCAGCCATTTGTTCCGGCGCCCAATGATCAGCAGCAATCTAATTGTGGAATTAGACTACGATGCAGCCACAAAAGAGTTTATTGCTCTGCTAGATAGCCTGGAAGCCACTGGGCTCCACGTTGAAGTAAGGCCGGGGTATGAGAAGACCATCTTGCTTTTCGTCAAAGCACCAAGTGGGCTTCTGGGAAACAGAGTCTACAAGCTGAGGTATGTAATTATATATATATATATATATATATATATATTTTAAATGGGAAAAAAAAATCTGATATATTTTGAGACAGAGTAAGGGACTGGCTCTATGGCATCACTCAAGCGCGACCAGCTGGTAATAAAAATACCATCGTGTCTGCTTGGTATGAGGCTGAAGACATCTTGTCAATGGATCACTTGGTCAGCTGGCCACAGTCCATGGGAGGAGCTGGCATCACCCCCGGCCTCGGCCAATGGAAAAATGTCAAGGCAATATTTCCCATTCACAACGAGAAAGTCAACCAGGCATTGCTACGGCGTCTCAGCAAGAAGCTGTTCATTGGCATCGACGACCTCGACAAGATACGAGATCTTTTTGGCTCAAAAGTATGTGACACAGACAGCAGCGCACCTACCCGTTTGCAGTACAAGCATATACAATTCCGCTAATTTTATCTGAGCTCACAGGTTGCGTTCTACTTTGCGTTTGGCCAGTCCTATTTGGCCTTTCTCCTCTTTCCAGCCATCACCGGCCTTATCGCCTGGCTCTGGCTGCCTAAATACTCTCTGACCTATGCGATCTTGACCGTCGTTTGGTGTACCGTGTTTCTAGAGTACTGGAAAGTCCGAGAGGTTGATTTGAGCATTCGCTGGCGTGTTAAGGGGGTAAACAAGACCAAGACAAACAGACCAGCGTACAAATATGAGAAAGTCATCGTGGATCAGTATGGCCGGACTTTACACTACGCTCCTAAGTGGAAGCAGATTTCACGACAGCTTCTCCAGTTACCTTTCATGGTCATCGCCACTGTGGCACTGGGTCTTATGATTTGTTCAGTATTTGCAGTCGAGATTCTGATATCTGATTCATACGATGGACCCAGCCATTTCTATCTTGTAAGTTCCTTGCATGCAACAGGGGTGAGCTGCTTTCTTTACTGATACCAACCTGCAGGAATACCTGCCCACTGTGCTGCTGGCTGTTCTAATCCCATACATCAACTCGTACCTAGAAGGAATTGCCAACTGGTTAACGGATTTTGAGAACCATCGAACGGCAGATAACCATGAAATGTCGCTCACACAAAAGATCTTTGTTCTCAGCATCATCACAAACTACTTGCCAATCTTGCTAACAGCATTTGTCTATGTGCCGTTTGGTAATCAAATATTTCCTTGGCTTGAAGGCCACATCGTTCAATTCTCACCGAGCATCGGCAACCGCCTCACCGAATTGCCCTTCCGTCTGGACGCCAACCGTCTGCGTCACGAGGTCATTACGTTGACTGTTACGGGACAGCTATCCAGCTTTTTTGAGGAAAACATTTTGCCCTTGATCAAACACAAGATAAGCTGCTGGTATCGAGAATACCGCCGCGCTTATACGAAAGCCACCATACTCATATCTATGGTCACTGACGATGAGGACGAGGCCCAGTTCTTGGCGCGCCGCCGCAACGAGGCAACGCTAAAGACCTATAATGTCCAGGATGACATTGCGGAGCTGGTTCTTCAGTTTGGATACCTGGCACTCTTTTCGCCGGCCTGGCCGCTGATTCCCATGGGCTTCCTCATCAACAATTGGGTCGAGCTTCGGTCCGACTTTGCCAAGATCTGTATCGAGCATCAGAGGCCGGCGCCGTACCGCGCAGAAGGCATTGGACCGTGGATTATCTCTCTGGAAATCCTAGTCTGGCTGGGAAGCATCTCCTCCGCGGCGATTGTTCATCTGTTTAGCTCTGATCGCCTGTTGAGCGGGAGCTGGTCGACTCTACCGTTGACCATTTTTATCAGCGAGCATATTCTTCTAGCGTTGACATCTGTGACTCGCGTAATATTTCAGCGTTTTGGGTCTGAACAGCTGCGCAAGGAGAGTAGCGAGCAGTATGCAAGAAGGCTATCCATCCTAGAGGAGATCGAGGAGCACAAGCGGGACGGAGAACATATAGATGTGAGGGAGCGAGAGCGTAGAAAGTCGCTGCTAATCACGGGTAACGAGAGCTTCTGGACAAAGCAAGTTGAAGACCGGGCGAGTGCAGCAGCTGGAATGAAGCTAATTGCACTAGCAAGGAAATGGGAAGACTCGAATGAAGTGATAAAAAAACAGCAGTGAATTTCAAGTACTTTAGATCAAAGTGCTACTACTATGGTGGTTTTACATGGAGCTTTATTATTTTCAGGTCGCTCATTACGGTAATCTCATATGTATGCATAACTAATACCAAGACTAGATAGATAATACTTCTTTACCATTATTACCCTTTTTATGTTGAGCGAAACAGAACCGCTGAATTTTCCAATATAGATGGATAGACATGTATCACTTGGGGCAAAATTTATCCATCTTGAGATATCTAACCGTATACTCTATGTCCCGCCTACACGATGCAGGCTCTTCAAATGTCTATAAACCCATCTTGCTGGGCGCTTGTAATGTTGCGCATTCAATTTCGTTACAACCCTTTTGGTTTCAAGACGTTGAAATCCATCGGCAAATCCGATGCTCCGCATCACCATCTCAATTTTGTTAGCGTGTGTGTCCGCTTTTTGATCTTTGAAAACTAGCCACGACCTGCTGTCGCCGTGCCCGTTAAGTTAACCCTATACATCCATCCGGTGCTACTCATTCTCAATTCTTCCTCCAAACTCATTCACTTGGCAGCAAAAAAAAAAAACAAAAAAAAAAAACAGGAGAATTAGTTAAACAGCGAATAAATGCTGCCGAAAATGCTGCGCTGGGGAATTCTCGGTACCAGCTTCATCTCCGACACGGTGGCCAAGTCCATCCTCGCTAGTCCTGGTTCACGCATCACGGCCGTTTTTGGGCGCAACGAGGCTCGCCTCGAAGCGTTTGCTGCCAAGTACAACATCGCCGTCAAGTATCAGGACTTGGAAGCCCTAATAGATGACGCTAATGTCGACGTCGTCTATGTCGGCCTGCCCAGCCACATGCACTCGTCCGCAGTAATTGCCGCGGCCAAGCGCGGCAAGGCTATCCTGTCGGAGAAGTCTCTTGCAACAACTATGGAGGATGCTCATGCCATGATTGCTGCTGTCGAGGAGGCCGACGTCTTCTTCCTTGAGGGGCTCATGTACCTCTGCCACCCCTTGATGGAGAAGATTGTCTCGATTGTGCAGTCTGGTGTTCTTGGCACCGTCAGGGGAATGTCAGGTTACTACGCAGCCAACATCTGGAAGAAGGCCAATCCACTGGGCATGGGCACCATTTACAACCTGGGTTGCTACCCTGTCTCGCTTGTACACCTCGTCATGGAGACGGCGTTTGGTTCAGAGGCGTTTGCGAAGAGACAAGTTACTGGTCTGGGCAATCTTTCTAACCAGGACACTTTGCATATCCGTGACGCTTCCCTCAACGTTCGGTTCGACAACGGCGTCTTGGCCACAATCCAATCTACCGACAGCTCTGGCAACGATTTTTCCTTTTCTATTCTGGGCGACAAGGGCGCATTGCGTTTCAGGACGAACCCCTGGCTGCCTCTAGCGGGCGATAACATCCTCGAGATCAAAACCTATGGTGTATCCACGGAGGAAATCGTTGTTCGAGCCCAGATGGACGCTTTTGCACATCAGGTGAAGCGCGTGGAGGACTGCATTGTCCAAGGTCTCAAGGAGGCCCCGAGGCCATCACCTAGCTGGGCAAATTCTGTTGAGATAATGGGGCTGCTGACAGAGTGGGAGGCAGATATCAAGCAGCGAGCCAATCTATAAGTCCACAATTTGCATTGCAGTGATATAAAACGATTAAATATATAGTATTTTTATATTAAATATAGTCGTGTTCCTTTGCCTTTACACTGCACATCCACCAGAGGACGCCTGTCCTTGCTCCCCTGCTTCCTCAAACGTTCCCCTGGCAGCATTCTCACAGCCTGCGCAACGCTTTGTCCCGGAGTAACCCAGGTAGCATTTTTTCGAAGTTAATCCCATAAATGCCACCGCCCTATTGTCCTACATATTCTCGAATGTCATCCGGTCAGGGACAAGAAATGGGTGATGGGGCGCGCTTCCCCAGGCAGATATAGCGGGCTGGGCTGCGTACGTAATCGGAGCTGTTGCTGACTCCCGAGACACTGAAGTCTTCCATTTCGCCGTTCATGATGGCGCCTGTCTCTGGGGCTATCAGGGTTGATCCAAATAGCAAGTTGGTTGTCGTCGTCATCGAGGCAGCCATTCCACTGGCATCTGCGGCGACGAAGTGCAACGTCCCCAGAGTACCTAGTCATTCTAATTTCTAAACCTTTCGGGTCGTAGTAAGATATGTATATATATTGCGTCTTAAAGTCTGAAATCTTGAGAAGCGAATCTCGACTCCAGTGCCGATGCGACTGTGGTACATGCCAATGACACCACCGCAGAAGACTATGTCGACAAGGGCATCAACGGCATTACCTCCGTTCCTGAGCAGTGTCGGTCTCGCTTCAAATACTGCTTTGAAAAGTGTTAACAATCACATGTGGCCACAGGTAATGTCCTGCAGCAACCCAAGCTGCCCTGTTGATTTACTTATTAATTTAGTTATCTATGGCTAAGACGAGACTTTTTCTTTTTCCTTCCTTCTACATAGTTTAGATAGATAGCCTTGATTAAGGTGTTGAGCCCCCTACATATCACCACAAGAAGAAACAGCAATATGCACAGCCGGTGGTGCACTGCATGGTGGCGCCGGGGACGCCTTGCCACAAAGTAGCACAGAAAGCAGGAGAGTAAGTGGCCCGACCCTTGACCTTAGACCGGGTTGGGTCATGCTGTAGTACAGGTTGGAGAAATGCCCCAATCGGAGAATCTAGAGGTCTAGAGATACAAGGTCTGGAGATACAAGGTCTCTAGGAGAATTATTAGCGTACTGGCTCTTGGGTCTCTCTGAGAAAAGGATTCAGTTAGCCTTATACATCTTCACCTTTCCCCCTCCTCCCGTCACCCGTCCCTCCCATCCAACCGAACCGGACGGCCAAGGACACTGCCTGCTCGTTGTTGGCCATTTCACTAATTCACTGGACGGAGATGATTAGTGCCAATTAGTAATGGAATCATGGCCGAGACACGACTGGATTGGCCAATCGGTTCTCGCAACGGCACCGAAAAACGGCGCTGGAGTCTTGTCGACGTTGTGGTGAAAATCGAGAACAAGGATGCTGGCGAAATGAAGAAATGCCTTCTCTGCTGCTTCAAATGGAGAATAGATAAAGCAAGGTATATTAGAGTCTACGTAAGCAACGAGTCGAAGAGCCGTGGATCATGACGTTTGGCCTTCCTGTCTGAGCTAGATCAGATAAAAGCCCGGTTGGTCGGGGGTTCAGGTCTGACTGCCGGTAGGAATATTCTCGGCTAGTCTGCCGATTCTTCAATGTATGTATCCCGGCAGCCAAGGATATCCACAAAGAGAGCCTCAAGCTGAGGTGGCCAGAGTCGACCAATCATGGGGCACAATTAGTACGATTCGTATAAGCGATCTAGAATCCAGGGTGCAAATCCCAGATTGCGCTGGCCTCAGTCTCGCATGCGTAAGCCCCAACTCACGTCGCCGGGATCGGTGATTTGGCAAGTAATCACGTAGCTTTTGATGCCCTTTATAGAAGGATTACACGAAAATGCACTATTGACGAGATTCTTCCGCAGCTTTGGTCTCATGAAAGCCGTGCTTCTATCGCCGGGAGCTGATCAAGGCTCCGCTATGGCGGTAAGCACTCTTTTCAGGCCCAAGCGCAGATAGTCGTCAGGGTGCGAAAACACAATTCGAAACCATCCGGGCTCCTCCGACCCAAAGGCCGTCCCAGATGCAAGAAATACCTTGCGCTCGAGCAACGCTGTGGCTATCGTCTTGTTCAAGTCGCCCGTAGTGACGTTAGGATGTAGCGATCTGTAAATACCTCCCAAATCCACCCATAAAAAGAAAGCCGCGTTTACGCCGGGTCGATATGTTATGCCGTTCTCCTTGGCCCATGAAACGACTGATTTGTACTGCTGAGCCAGCCTTCTCTTGTTCTCGGCGACATACGACTCCACCCAATCGTCATCATCAAGGATGTTGGCGGTAGCGTGGTCTGAGATGGACGATGCGGAGCTATAGAGGTTGACAGGAATCAGCGCAGCGTGCAAGGACTGGTTGGCTTGTGAAATGAGGGCGCCCACTCTGATGCCATTTGCCCCAAAATCCTTTGACATGCCCCAAATAACGTGAACCCTGGATGGTTCGATAACACCAGCTAGATCGATGCTGAGGCAAGATGTAAATGGCTCAAGTGCAACGTCGGTGTCGACAGTGTTCTCCCACACGGACAAAGCATAAATCTCATCGCTAACGAAGTGGATTTGGTGTTTTTGGCAGAGTCTTAGGAGCCCAATAATAGTATTTCGACAATAGCAACGACCCAGTGGATTGTGTGGGTTACACAAAACAAGTCCCGCCACTTTCGTCCCCTTGGCCTCCGCCTCCACCAGGGCTTCTTCGTATTTGGCAACGGCGTTCTCGCTCAAGGGATCGATACCATGGAAGGGCACCGGTACGACATTTGCGCCCATTCGTGCTGTCAGATCCTCAATGAATGTTCCGTAGTATGGCTGACCCAACAGAAATGCTTCTCCCGGATTGGCAAAGGCCCAGGAAAGGTGCTCAATCACAGAGCTGCACCCGTTTGTGACGGAGATGTGAGCCGGCTCGATCGGGGTAATAGGATGGAGGTGCTTGTTGAGGAAACGAGACATGGATTTCTTTAGATGATTCGATCCCGAGGCGCCATCTCCGTAAGTCAACGCATGATTAGACAAGGCCAAGTGCTCATGGATGTGCTTTGAGAGAGCGTCATGCATCAGCCTGTTTTCAGCGATGCCTAGGCTCACGATTCCAGAGGGATTGGTATCTGGATCCCACAGGTCCTGCAAAACTTTCCATAAAATGAGTTCTTGGCTGGCCTTTTCAGACCGTTCGGCTCGAGCTGAGAGAGACATGCTGCTAATATCAATGGTCGCCTAGGAGATACCTACAGACAAACACACAAGACTTGAGATGAGTTGATTGAGCGGCGCCAGTTGAAGGCCCAGCCTCCAAAATCCAAATTATTAGACTTGATAAAGCAAACTAATCTGCCGAATTTGCCGTATGAGAATCAACAATCACTTCGTGTGATCTCATGGCCGAGGCAAGGTAAGTCAGCATATGGACCGCCATACATAGCGAGAGCGGACATGAGCTCCAAAGAAAGACCTTTGCGGCAAAATAACAGCCCAGAGGGAGGTCTTGAGGACGGTCTATTACATATATAGCCAACCACAGAACAGAAGACTCCATATGAGTTAGTGGAGAGGTCGTTCTACTGGATATCGTTACTGATGAGGTACTTTTTTGTTAACGCTTGGCTTGGGCCGCCCCGCAGCCATGCCCTTTAGGCAGGCGGTATGTACCTTTGCACCAGCTCTTATCGGGCATTTCCTTATCAGCCTGGAAAAACTTCTGGATCCATATCTTTTATTTCCTTTGATCCTATCACCAAATCTCTGCCATCACTTACTCGTATTTTCTTCACACATTTCTCTCCTCCAAGACAAAAAAAAAAAAATGCGTCCTCTTACCGAAGCAGAGACGCAAGCCGTCTTCAAAAAGCTCGCCGAGTACACCGGCGCATCTCTCAAGAACATCATCGCACCCCAAGAAAATGGCGATCGAAACGTTTTTCGTCTGTCGCAGAACCGAGTCTATCTTGTTCGGCTCTCCATGGCGAATTTGGCGACTTCAATTGCTCGCGACAATCTGCTATCCCTAGGGACTTGCTTAGGTATGCATTTCCTTCCCTGTAAAATGTGCCTCGTGGACAAAGAAAGGCCAGCAGAAGCTAATGTAACTCGCGCTGGATAGGCAAATTCACCAAGTCTGGTAAATTCCGAATTCACATTACGGCTCTCCCTGTTCTGGCCGAGCACGCGCGGCATAAGCTTTGGATTCGCCCCAACGGAGTCATGCCATTCCTCTATGGCGGAAACGTTGTCAAGGCGCACGTTGGTCGTTTCTCGGAGGACTGCCCGGAGCACCAGGGTCTGGTTGTCTACACCATGGATGATGTTCCCCTAGGTTTCGGAGTCAGTGCTCGCAGCACTGCGGAGAGCAGGAGACTCGACCCAACTGGCGTCGTTTGCTTCCGGCAAGCTGATTGCGGCGAGTACTTGCGTGACGAAGATACCCTTTTTCAGTCTGGTTAAAACATGCATCGGCATGATTCCGAAGGGCAAGAGCCGGGGCCATGGCAATGGCCGTTTCCGAAGCGTCGAGTACAATGCATCATGGAGTTTACAGGCGTTGGTGGCAATGATACTTTACCTCTTTGCGTGGCGTTACAAGATCGGGGAATAATTGGGAAAAGTGTTTCAAAGCAAGGGAGGCAAAGCGTCACCAGCAGGGGCAGAAGAATGCGCAGGGCTTGATAAGTGAATTTGAAGCCTACGACAGGGTTATGCTCATTCTTCCAACGCGCCTCCCCTGAGCACGCTGCGTCAGGTCTGTTTCAGGATAAAGGCGAAGCTAGGTCAGCATGTTATGCATAGGACATTGTTCGGTTCGCAGCACATCTCAATGAAAGAGAATAATAGTAAGGACGATGCCTTTTACAACTTGGCCAGTGAAGCTCCGTGACTGTGTCAATGATTCAGTATTTTCAAACTAGTAGGGTAAAAAAAAAAGAAGAAAAAAGAAGAAAAAAAAAACGATCGTTCAGGCTTGCTTCTATGCCTCGCCAGCCATGCTTGGGCGTACTCAACTGCCTCTGGCTGAGAACACAGACGGCACTCGGCTGCTCCAAAATTTATATTTTGACGAGCAAGCTGCCATAGTTAACGTCAGGTTGATCTGTTGGAGTCTTAAAGGCGAAAGAGGTCGGTATTTTTTCACATAGACGTCTTTTGAGAGCTTGTGTATATA
Source organism: Trichoderma cornu-damae (assembly GCA_020631695.1). Classification (NCBI taxonomy): domain Eukaryota; kingdom Fungi; phylum Ascomycota; class Sordariomycetes; order Hypocreales; family Hypocreaceae; genus Trichoderma; species Trichoderma cornu-damae. Next base: position 105,556 of record CM036093.1, read on the forward strand.
TTTAGTACAGATTGTATTTACCTAAGAAGCAAATCAATCGCCCTGACCCTCCATTGTCGAACAGCTCGATAAACATCGAGAGCCAACGTGAGGAAGCTCACTCCTCTCTCCGCCTTAAGCCTTGAAGCATTGCCATATCGTGATTTCTCGAATCGCCGTGAGCCCCAGTACGAGTGTTTCTGAACCAACCACGCGAAACGAGATAGTCGTGCGGATCTATGTACTCTCGTACGTCAATGATGCCCCTTGAGTCTTGACAGAGTCGAAGATCTTTCTCTGCGTGCAATAGGACTCGCTATTTCTAGAAGTAGCGAATTTGACTAGTGATATTGAAATATTATAATTTTTGCCGAGGGAACTGAGAATCAGGGCGAATTCTCATTCGGCAAATGCAATTACTCTGTCCCTCAGAGCTGAGATGTTACTTGGTCCAAGATTACTCATGTCTACTCTCATGGTGTGCATTGACTTAGTATCGTTGATTGAATTACCAGAAAGTAACTTCCTTCAGCTTAAAAGGATTCAAGGAGACCGAGTATAGCCCTTCCTCTAGATCCTTATAATCAGTGATCACGGCCTATGGAAGGATCGCTCCATCGTACAGAAACAGCGAAATCGGCAGCAATGTCCGCGTGTGAGAAAACCAGTACGTATGATGCTTCCGTGAGTAAGCGGGGGTTTCGTACTTGATCGGCCTTGTTCATTCTAGACAGCTCACTACCTATGTAATCCGCATTTTGCAGACTAGTCTGGCCATTGGTTAAAGCCCTGATGGGTTAGCAACTATCCTAGCAACCCAGCAAGTGGGTGCGCTACTAACTCCGTGGATGCCGCGGAAATCGGTTTCATACATACGCCCTGACCTCATCTAACCCATATATGACGATAATATTTTTCCATTTATAGCCTAGAACCTCGCTTCATGGCCCTAAAACCAAGGGTGACCTAGCTTACTACCAAGGTTTGCAAACCACCGATTCCAATAAGTTAGAATACTTCATTAGGTACAGCGCTTATTGGCTTGATATGTTTGTTTTATTTAATAAATTTGAAATTTATTACTAGAAACCTTTACTCCGTATTGTACATGTACATGCATTATTGCAACAAACTTGGACAAATGAGTGGGCGATGAGTCCGATTATAGTTGATTGACCTTGGCAGGCCAACTAGCTTATAAAGGCCATCCTTGGTTACAAGGGAGCAAACCATAAAATGGGAATTTTTATAATAACGTAAAATATATATATGGGTTAGTGAGGCCCAAGGGGGGGGGGGTCATGGGTCATCTGAGGAGACGTAACCTCAAGTGACCCATGACCCCTAACCTCATATAACCCCTCCATACAAAATTTACCTATCTTGGCCTAGCTTAAAGTTGACCTGACCCTACCTATAAGCATTGTTATTGGATTAAAAAAAATTAAAAGTGGAGCATGGGTTAGCTGAACTTTTACTAGAGGATTAATGCATTATAAATGCATTTAAAATGCATTATAAATATTTTTAAATATAATATAAAATAAATAATAATTTTAATTTTTAAAAATGAAGATATATAAATATATATATTTCTTATTATAAAATTTATAATAATTATATTATTTTCATTATATAAATAAATATAAAAAAATTAAATTTTTATTTAAAATTATTTTTATATTTTATTTATTATATTTTATTTATTATATATAATATATTATATAATATATCTTAATTTTCTTAATATAGGGTAGTTGTTTATAATGCATTATTAATAGCTTTATAATGCATTAATAATGCATTAATAATGCATTATTATAATATAAAATAGCTTTATAGTCTTTATTTTATAGTTTATTTTTCTTTATTTTAATAACTTTTATATATATATATTTATTTATAATATATTATTATAGTATATAATACCTTTATAAATTTTATTTTATAATTTATTTTTCTTTATTTTAATAACTTATATATATATATATATATATATTTATAATGCATTTATAATGCATTAAGAATGCATTAAAAATGCATTATTATAGTATAAGATAGCTTTATAATCTTTATTTTATAGTTTATTTTTCTTTATTTTAATAATATATATATATATATATATAATGCATTTATAATGCATTAAGAATTAAATAAGGATAAACTTTAGCTAACCCATGCTTTAATTTTAAGTATTTTCTGGTCTAGTTAATAATAAGCTATAAAGGTAGGGTCAGGTCAACTTTAAGCTAGGCTTAAAATGGATTTTTTTGTATAGAGGGGTCATATGAGGTCCGGGGTCATGGGTCACTTGAGGTTACGTCTCTCATCTGAGATACTTTGTTCTCCGCACGATGGCGCCTGGCGGAGTTTTCCACGTAAGCTCTGGAGTAGCCTGCGACGAAGCAAAACAATTGCAACAATGCAACGCTATAGAGACGCCAGCGCGGGGTTAAGAAATACAATATTTGATACAACCGACAGGAGGGGATGCAGATTTCTCTCTCGGAAATAAGAGTCAGTATTTTTTGCTATTCTCTTTCATAAAACCTAGCAAGGCATATCCACCTACTATAAATGATATCAAAAATCAAAACAACAATAATAATAATAATACATATAGCATAATTTGATTTTGATGTAAAAAGAAAAATTTATAATGATAATAATAATAAAATAATAATAATTGTTATCGTTATAGATGACTAAATTAGAAAACACTATTTTTCAAGTAATTATTATAATTATTATTTTTATATTATATTTTTTTTAAATAATGATAGGGTTACCTCAATTCTCTTCGTTGTTTAAAATAGGCCATTCTTTCATAAATAGGTCGGATAATGTCAGGGGTTGCTATGAGCAAGTCGAATAGTGTCAGGGGTAGCAAGTCGAGTAATGTCAGGGGTAGCAGATCGGTTGCGGTCTCATCTCTAAAACTTCAAGAAGCCACCATCGCGGTCTTCGGTGTTTGCCGGTATACCGGTGGTAAGCTAAGTCCGGCAGCCAATGTTGGACAAGAGCCATGTAACATCAACACGCAGGAGGTCGATAAAAGCTCCTGGCAACCCGCCAAAATTCAGCTTGCCGAATTGCAATCCATCACTCATAACAATATCACCCTCTACGATATATAATTCGATTTCGATCAGATCGCTGTTAGAATCTAGCAAACATGGTTCAGTTTCTCGGCAAGGAAGTTGGCCCTATTGGATTTGGCCTTATGGGTAAGGGCCAAAATGGCTACCAACCTCCACGACCCACCGAACTACCCAAGAGCTAACCAGCGGTTAAGGCTTGACTTGGCGGGCCAACCCTGTTCCGTTGGAACAAGCCATTGCCACCATGAAAGCTGCCGTCGAAAATGGCCTCACCATGTGGAATGGCGGCGAATTCTATGGAACTCCCGAGTACAACTCCATGACCATCCTCAAGCACTACTTCACCAAGTATCCTGAAGATGCTGAAAAGGTCGTTTTGGTGATGAAGGGCGGCATGAATTTGAAGACTTTCAAGCCCGACGGATCGCCTGAAGGTATACGTGCGTCTCTGGATAACATCTTAGCCCAGCTGGGTGGCAAGAAGAAGCTGGACGCCTTCTGCTGCTCCAGGCGAGATCCGACATATCCTCTCGACGTCACCTTTGGGGTGATCCAAAAGGAATATATCGACACCCAAAAGCTGGGCGCCATTACGCTTTCGGAATGCGGCGTCGAGACCATTCACGAAGCTGCCAAGGTGGCCAAGATTGCCGCCGCCGAACTTGAGCTCAGCATGTTTTCACCGGAAATCCTGAAAAACGGGATAGCCGCGGCTTGTAAGGAGCACGACATCCCCATCATTGCGTATTCGCCGCTGGGAAGAGGAGTAAGAACCACCCGCCACCACTTGGTGAAACTCCACAATGCATGTTGACGAGGCTGACAAAATGCAGATGCTCACTGGTGAAATCAAAAACCTGGAGGACGTCAAGAAGCTTGGAGCCATGGTCAATTTCCCCCGCTTCCAAGAGGCGCAGTTCGAGCACAACCTGCAACTCACCCTACAAGTCGAGAAAATCGCGAGCGACAAGTCTTGCACCCCTGCGCAATTGGCCATCAACTGGGTGCGGAATATGACCAACGACCCGGAGCTGACTGCGGTGTTCCCGATCCCCGGTGCTACGACGGTCGCCCGGGTACAAGAAAACGCAAAGGTAATCGAGTTTACCAAGGAGGAAATGGACAGTCTCACAAGCATGGCCACAAGCTTTGAGACGGCCGGCGATAGATACCCTTCTCATGTGCCGACCAATACTTAGACGGCATCCTTTCAAATGTACTGGGCATAGCATAGCTATTTTGACTGCTTCTAGTTGTTGACTGGAAATATCAACGGCATACTTGCAAGTTCATGTCACGTATCATTGTGAAAATTACTCTTGCAGAATTGTGCTCGAGTGTGACCACGGCTGATGGCTTTACTCTCCAGAAGTCTTGTAATATATGTATCTGCTGGTAGCTGTTTTTTAACAAAAAAAAAAAAACAAGTGGCATTTATTTCCTGCTGCTACACGGTCCCTAGCAAAGGTATTACTTGCGTGTTGCGCAATCACGTGGATAGCCTTTAGGCAGTAGAATAATATATACAATACAATCTCTGTTTGTGGTGGCCTATGAGATGAGATGAGATCCAACAGGACGTGCGCTTCGTTCCACCCTCTCTGGTAGGGCCAAGTCTGTGTCAGCGATCACAATGGCAGCTTTTTTTATATGTCCTTTTTTTTTCTCCTTTCTTTCTAGAACAAAGTGGAATCTTTTTGATTTTACAACATGTCATTCATTTCATCACATGCAATATTCATCCTTATTCTATAGGCCTGTATCGAAATGAATGTTGCTGACAAGCCGGACGATCTGCGGCCCCCGCATCCATCGATGTCGTGATTTCATGCCCCAAGCACACTCACTCACCTGCTTTACACGCATTATTCATATATAACGTGCACCGTCCCCTTATATATATATATATAGCTGCAACATCCAGTTTGGAAAATCCAAGACGGAAATAGTGCAGGGCTATCTTAGGATTTTACCAACAGAACCAAGAATCCAAAAAAAAAAATTAAATATATATATATAAAATGTCTAATCCTAAGCAGCTCCATCTAACCGCGTTCATGCGGCCCGTCAGTCTACATACTGGCGCCTGGCGATATCCCGGAGCATTCGCTGATGCCAACTTCAACCTGGCCCATCTCAAGTCCTTTATACAAAAGCTAGAAGCCGCCAAGTTTGATGCCTTCTTCATGGCCGACCACCTGGCCGTCCTCAACATGCCCATAGAAGCCCTCAGACGCAGCCAGACCGTCACATCGTTCGAACCATTCACGTTGCTTTCGGCCCTCTCGGTCGTGACAGACAAGATTGGCCTGGCCGCCACGGCTTCTACGACGTACGATGAGCCCTACCACATTGCCCGACGCTTTGCTTCCTTGGACCATCTCAGCGGCGGTCGCGCAGCGTGGAACATTGTGACGACGGCCAATCCGGACAGCGCCAAGAACTTTGGCCGCGACGAGCACATGGATCACTCGGATCGGTACAAGCGCGCCAGAGAGTTTTACGACGTCGTGACGGGACTGTGGGATAGCTTCGCCGACGACGCCTTTATCCGCGATCAACAGAGCGGCATCTTTTTCGATCCGGAGAAGATGCACACGCTCAACCACGAGGGGGAGGAGCTCAAAGTCAAGGGCCCGTTGAACATTGCTCGACCCGTCCAGGGCTGGCCCGTCATCGTGCAGGCTGGGCAGTCCGAACCGGGGCGACAGCTGGCCGGCGAAACCGCCGAGGTGGTCTTTTGTTCGCCGGGAAATATCGACGCGGCGAAGGCGCTCTATGCCGATATCAAGGGACGGGCCGCCGCCGTGGGCAGGAAGAGGGAGCACATACACATCCTGCCGGCGGCCCTGGTCATCATCGGAGATGGCCTTCAGGATGCCAAGGACAAGAGGCTCAAGCTCGATAGCCTCGTCAACTACGAAAGCTCCATTGCGAGCTTGTCGATTGCCCTCGGGACGGACGCCTCAAAGTTCGATCCAGACGGACCGCTTCCCGCCGATTTGCCAGAGACCAACGCCAGCAAGACGGGTCGAGAGGGCGTTCTGAGGCTCGCAAAGGAAGAGGGCCTGACCGTGAGGCAACTGGCACAGCGGTTCGGAGGCTATGCCGGCTTCGCCTTTGTGGGAACGCCAGAGAGCGTCGCAGACCAGTGGCAGCAATGGCTAGAGGAGGAGGCGTGTGATGGATTTACCGTTTGCTTCCCCTACCTGCCGCAGGGCCTTGACGACGTGGTCGAGAAGCTGGTGCCGGAGCTGCAGCGTCGGGGGATCTTTCGAAAGGACTACCAAGGAAACACGCTGCGTGAGCACTTTGGCTTGCCCAGGCCTGAGAATAGGTTTTTTTCAGCTGCGCCCCCTGGCAGCGCGTAGAACATCGGCCCTACATACAAAAAGCATCTCCATATTGCCCTATAACCATAATAAAAGCAATCAACGCATCCCATCAATCCAATGGCCCAGCTGTATAATGTGCCGGGCCCCCGCTTCGTATAGAATTATTCGGTACGGATCACGGACCAAAATCGATCTGATGGTCAAAAACAAAATCTGCCAAGAGCAAAATCACTGCCAACGTAGGATGAGCCATGTGCAATTTTCTTCTTCTTCTTCTTCTTCTTCTTCTTCTCCTGACTACGCGGCAACATCACCGTCTTGCCCTTCTTCCTTGTCTTTCTATCCCGGTAAGCTTGTTCCCTCGTAGCCGCGACCGATTCCGACATGCGCCAAAGGACGGTCAATCCCATTGAGCTTAGCCCATGAAATCCGGAAACGGCCTGATTCCCCCTGACGGCGTTGAGAATTGTAGTAGAGCGGACAGAGCTGGCAACGCCAACTGGCAACCTACCTAGTGCTATGCACCGCGGATGGACAGGGCGGATGGATCAATGCCAACACGAAAGGCACGTTGGTGGACAGCCCCTGCCGTGCCGAGACTAGATTCAGGCTGGCTCGTCTGTGGTCAAGTTGGCCGGCCCATTGCGCACCTGATAACTCCGATTGCCAGTCGCCGTCTCGTCAGGGCCTAAGCCAAGCATGCCGATACTCGTATCCTTGCCAACTGCACGGGTGTCTCGTGGTGCCTCTCAAACTGGCAGCGCATTCGGGATGCGCCGCAACCTCCCGCCAATGCGGAACGCTACGCACTGACAAGGGCACCATCCTCGTTTAGCGTTGAATAGTTTCTTTTTTTTTCCGCCGACGGCATGGCATGGATGCCGAGGCAGTGTTCCGAGAGCAATCATGAATGTTTTTGGTGCAAGCGATGCTCTTTTGGTAGTGTTACAGAGTTGCTGCATGTCGTCGCATGTCGTCGCATGTCGTCGACTATGGAGGCACCTCTTGTTTCTCACAGAGCAGGGCCAAACGGGTCGTTTGCGCTCTCCAACTTTCGCCGCTTCGGATCCCTTGCATCTACGGCATCTCCAAAGACGGCTCCATCGTTCTGTGTGGTCGGCTTCTTGACTTTGGTGGTTGTGGCTTGCTCGCGTCTCGCTCGCTGGAGAGCCACCAGGTCAGCTCTGTCCGCGTCTCTGCACTTTTGCAGCTTCTTTCGAAGGGGCTTCATGGACTTGACGAGATCGGGCTGTTGTTGGTGGTGTTGATGTCAGCTTGGTCCTCCCGGAGAGGGGGGGGGGGATTTGGATAACCGGGTGAAAAAATTACCGTTTCCCAATGGTCCTTCATCCGATGTGGAGGCTCCTTTTCCAGCATGGAGCGGCAGCTCTCGATCGTCTTCATAATCTTTTCACGCATCTCTGCATTTGACCCCATGTGTTTGCTGCCATCTTCTGCTGGCTGAGGATATTCGGGGATGAGCATGTCGACTAATTCCTTGTCCACCATCAAGAGAGACGCCATCATGATTTGGCTTGGAGTATAGTGGAAGTAGGCGTCGGTCAACAAAGGGCTGAACTTGAGGATGTCCCGAGCCAGTGCGTGGGCCTTTGCCACTCTGCCCTCGTCCTCCGGAAGGCGCCTTCTCAGCTCCAGTATGGCCCCCTCCAGCGCCCTGAAAGGATGCCGCACGTCAAAGGCGAATCGGATGCCCTGGCAGAGCAAGAACTCTCCCGCCAGAATCTGCTCGCTCGTGGTGTTGGGGAACATTTCCGCCAGCTTGGCCAGCCTAATGTAGTACCCCTCGGCTTTGCATCCGAAAAAGAGCGACGTCTTTAGCAGTTCGGTGGGAGGATACGTCATGACCGAGTTCGTGATGTAGAACCTCCGAAAGAAGACGGCGGCCGTGGATCGGATCTCGGTCGGAAGCTCGCAGAACTGCGCGGCGCGGATCAGCTCGGTGGTGAAGAATTGCACCAGCATCGTCTCCTCGGCGGGCGTCAGGAACTCAGGCTGGGCGTCGGCTGCAAACCGCGGCGAGATTTGCTGCTTGGCGAGGTCGTTGGTCTTGACCCGAAGCTCTCTCAGGCTGGTTGGCGAGAATGACCAGAGGCGGAACTGGCTCGACTGCCGGTACCTCTCATCCTCGGTGGCCATTTTGGAGGCAGAAGAGTGAAAGAAGAAGGAGGAGGAGAAGGAGAAGAAGTGGGGGGTGACGGCAGAAAGGAGGAAGAAGAGGCTCCGATCTCTGGCTCTGTGCTGCCTAAACGGAGAACGTGGATGGCAAAAAAAGATTCGCATGGCGGAGCTGCAGATTGGAGATGAAGCTTGGGTCGTTGCACGTGCTGCACAGTATATACTGGGCTTTCTCGCATACTGTATCTGTGGCTGCTTTTTGCAAGTTTGCACTGGCAAAGTTGACAGGAACAATGATTTTGGTATTAAATTGATGCCAATTTTGCCTCAAAACACGACTTGGCGTGTATAAAAAAAAAAAAAAAGAAAAGAAAAAAGAAAAAGAAAAAAAAAATTTCCCAAGTCGATATACCTAAAGCAATACATGGCTACCCCAATCTAATAATTTTGTTTTTTCAACTCTCCATCACCCCAACTCAAATCTAGGAACGCATCTCAAAACAACGATGCTACCAATCAATAACCCTATCCATATCCAGCCGAGAAATTATGAGATTTCACACTCATGTCATTTCATTTCGTTACAAGGGTTACTCGAGAACAAAAGAACAAGCAACAACGTCGTTTGACGCAAAAAAAAAAAAAAAAAAAAAAGATGAAAAGAAAAACTGCTTTCTGCGACCCAAAATCCGCTTCAATATCCCGTGGTAGAAAGCTTCCTGGGAACGGGGGGAGGCGGTGGCTTCTTGGCCCTGTTGACAGGAGGCGGCGGCGCTTTTTTGGACTCTACCGCGACTTGAGGATTATTCACATGGAGACTGCCGTAGCTCGTTGCCGGGCTGACGCTGCGCTCTCCCCAGCTGGGGGTGTTATCCCCGCCGTAACAGGAGTTGTCGTCAAAAACGTTATCTTCCCTGCTTTCTGGAACACTGCTGGTCGGCGGCATTCTGGAAAACGAAGTGGACGCGGCTCTCGCGCGAACCACGGGCGGATGTCTGGCATCAAAAGTTGCCGATCTCAACATTGGCGGTCTAGTCGAGGCTGGGGGAGGTGGAGGAGGGGGCGCCTCTCTCGCCGTCATTGTGCGGGCGAGCTTGCACACGGGAGGCGAGGCAGTGCCCTCGTATGCCTGGCTGATAACGGTGTTCCGGACAGGCTGCGACCGGGCGGACACGTTGGAGTAGATGCGCTCCAGGTCCGACCCCCCCTGCGAAGGCGGGCGGCTAGGCTCTGCGCTGCCGGCCGCCGTCCAGGACCGGCGGATGCGGCGCAGCTCGTTGGCGGCGCGCTCATGGAACTCCAGCTCGGCATCGAGAAACGACGTCAAGGCGCCAATCGTGTCTTGCTCCGCCTCCCTGATGTCCTGCATGCGCTGAAGAACATCTTCCGTGCTGTCGTCAAACTTGGTTTTGTTGACCCGCAGCTCCTCCTCGAGGCGAATGTCGTCCTTTTTGGCCTTTTGCATCTTGCCCATTGTGGCGTCATAGGCGAGTCGGCGGCTTTCCAGCTTCTTGCGAGCGGCCTGTTGGAGAGTCGGTGTAAGCAGTTTACTCGACCTGGGGGGGCATGGAGAAGAAGCAGCCGCCCGCCACACACCTGGTACTCCTTCATCATGGCGAGGTTTCGCTCAATGTGCTGCAGCCACGTTGCGTTGGCACAGTCCAGGTAGGTGGTCTGAAGCTCGGCGAGCTGCTCGTTGGCGACGCCCATGGAGGCAAGCCGACGGCTGTATTCCGTGTCCGAGAGCTCCGCCGCATGGGCAGACATGGTTCGGCCAAGATGCGCGAGAGGCATGCTGCGGTTTCTGTCCTCGAGGGCATCGCAGTGGCGCGAGAGCCACCTGGTGTAGATGCCCATGGACTTGAGGAGGCGCTCCATGCCTGCGGGACGGCCACGGCCTGTGGTCAGCGGACGGTTCCTGTACTGCTGCCGGGCCAATTGGCGTCAAGACAAACCTTCATGGCGAATATCCATCTCGGACTCGAGCTCTCTGAACTCGTCGGTGTGAGTCGCCTTGGCCTCGGCCCCCATCTTCTCGCCAGCCCACTGCATGGCGCGGTCGATCTTGCGAGTAAAGTTCATGGTGTCACCGGGGGTTCGGATCTAGCAACCGGGGAGAGAGACTCGGATCGTCGTCGTCGAATTCTCGGTCGACACCGGACGAGAGGATGCGTGAATGAATGAACGAATGAACGAACGAACGAACGAACGAACGAATGAATGAATGAATGAATGGGCAAAAATAGAAAGAAAAAAACGATTGAAAGAGAGCGCAACACAGCACGTGAGCTTCACGTTGGTTTGCCGAATTCTGGTGCCAATGGCAATGGACTGGGTTGGACCCGGGCCCCCTAGGCTAAAATGCTAAAATGCTAGGGCCTATGCCGAAGGTAGTAGGTAAGACAGATGTGTAGCCAGTTAAGCAAGGTTGGTTTTCTAGTCCTGCAAAGTAGGCGCGAGGAGGGCGTGTCGAAGCAAAGATGGTATTTCGCGCGGAGCAGAGCGAAACGAGAGGCTGCTTGTAGGAGCGGGCGGACCAGCCCCAAAGAGAAGAGAAGCGAGAGAGAACTGAAAATACAAGACGAAGAGAAAAAGAAGGAAAGAGAAGCTACAGAGAGAGCAACATAGTAGTAATATTAGTACGAGTATTATGCCCGCCGTACGTGATCGAGCGGCTGGAGGTGAGCAACTAATTGAGTTAAGGCAGGGGGGAGGAGAGACTTGCGAATAAAAGAGAAGAAAAGTTGACCAGCTGTTGAGGTGGCGTGAAGGCCAAGATGGAGAGACCCCCAGATAGGGAGGGGGTCCCGCCCGCTGTAGGCGCGAAGCTCGCCAGGGGTCGCCCTGCGTTTGGCGTCGCAGCGCGCTGCCAATTGGCCGGCGGCTCGCGTTCTTCAGGGGCTCCCGGGGTTCTTTCTGGAGCATCCGGGGGCCTGCCCTACCCACCAAAGGCCGCTGTAAACAAGCAAACTGAGGCTAAGCCTGAATCCGACCCAACCACCACGCGGCGCGGGTGGCGAACAACTAGGGATGAAGTTCCCAAACGACCGCACGCACGGTGAGAGATACGAATGGTTGGAAAAGAAAATACGAGGTGGGTGTGGCGCTGAAACCGTGACGTCTCGCCGTTTGAGATGAGCTCGTTCTTTGATCGCACTGGAATGAGCAAGGTTAGGTAAACAATGATGCTCCCGTTCCATCAATCAATCAATATATATGCAGAGTTGCAAATCAGTAGTACTAAAAAGTGCTCCATCCTAGAACAACGCAAACCCTCATCGGAGATCTTCAGCGATCCTCCACCTTTCCCCTACTTCCCCCTACTTTCCCCCCCGCGTTCCCCCCTCCTCCGTTGTTCATGTCTCGTCTTGGTATCATCTTGGCCATCTCTCTCTCTCTCTCTTTTTTTTTTTTTTGAATCGACATGCTGCTTACGGATCACATGCGCACGTGCTTATGCTCCATAAGGCGCAAGCAATGCAATCTCGCTGCCGGCCAAGGGATCAAGGGCTTCGCCTCCTCCCCGTGAGTGTGTGTGCTTCAGGTGCACCGGCGACACGCACATGTTCATTCATTTGCCCTGTGACCCCGGTAATATATCCCTCTAAAGCTGCCGCACTGCCGTGGCATGCTTGCAGTAAAAAAAAAGGAAAAGGGAAAAGGAAAAAAAAAAAGCACACATAACATGGATTGCAACATGTTGAATGAGGTGTTGTTGTTGTTGTTGTCTCACCAGCATTGTGTCTCTCAAATTAGGTAGGTGGCATTATTATTAGAGCGGTCAGGGATGGCGGGCCTCTGCAGGAACAGCGACGCAAAAGCCCACAAAGCGCAGGACCCCCTTTATCACGAGTCAATGAGGCGCCAATCATCGTCAGCTTCTCGACATGTTTTCTCTCTCTCTCTCTCTCTCTTTCTCTTATGTATTATTATGATTTATTTATTTATTCGATTAATCATTTTATTCATTATTTATTTATTTATTGTTTTTTTTTGGCCTCCTTTGTCACCAGCGTTGGGCCAGAGCTCCATGATGCGGGTACGTGGGGAAAAAGAGCGTGTGTGTTTCAAGTTTCTCCCGAAACAGGCCCTAAAGGACTGTGGCCGGCAAAGCGCCGCAAAAAAAGGGACACCACCAGACCCGGATTGAGACGGCGGCATTTGGCCCATGAAGCTCAAGGCGCAGAGTAGGATAAGGAACTACAAGGTACAAGCGCTGGGCTGGCGATGACTCATCAATACGCGGCAATTGAAATCGTACGCCGTGCTTGGTGCTAATACGGAGAGGCTTGATATGGCAATGCTTCGAACAGCGCCATGAGATGTTCATTCAGAGCCCACCTGTGGTTCCACCAGCAGAATCTTACCTGTAGACGTCTAGCCAAATACACACATGGACTCCATTCTAGGAAATGGGCACTACATGCACACATAGCCTAAAGGGTAAATTAAATGAAGAGACAAGTGAACAACACCAAACTTGGGGCCCCCCCCCTTTCTTGGCACATCTAGCTCCTCCCCTCAAAACTTGACCAAACCGGTGCTGTGCCACACTCGCGGCGTGATTCCGAGTGTAGCACTGAGATGCTCCCGGCAGATTTTTTTGGATACCTGGAAACGGAGCACTCGGTATAGAGTGTAGAGCTAGTGTATTATATAGCAAGGGCCGGGAGCGACTGTGTCATTCGTGTGCATGCGTGCGACGCGACCATCTTCCAATCCAAGGGTTCCGCTCCGATGCGAGGCAACGATAAAGTGCGCATCGTACTCCCTATGGCCAACCGAGCTCCTACGGAGGTCCTACGGAGCCCAATACCCACAAGGTGCCCCGGCCCCGGCCCCGGCACCACCGGCGGGGCCGAAGCCGGCTTGCTACAGCTACAGGCCGGGTCCGGTCGTCGTTGCCTCCCAACCGTATCCGCCGCCCCATTCTCATCATCCCCCTTAGGGCTAACATCAGTATCCCCCCATCAGCTGCTCCTCCGACGCGCCGCCGCATGGCTAGACGACTCCTCATGGTCAGCAATATGCCCACCAGTACTAGCATCGCCGCCACTGCCGTCGCGCAACATCTTCACCAGCGCCAACGCCGCCCAGCCGCGAGTGATGAGCTACGCCCACCCGCAAAAAAAAAAAAAAAAAAAATCCCACCGCAGCCTGCAAGACGTCATCGAGAGGGAGTTTATAGGCGGCTTGAGGGCGCTGCTGATGAGGATTGTGACGAGAGGACAAGGCTTTCATCTATCGGGACGAGCCTGCGGCCGTGCAGTCCAGGCGGGCAACACTAGTTTCATGGCCAGACGATGGGGAAGAAGCTGAAGGAGTCCCGTTTCTGGGCGGAGAACTCCGTACGAGGGGACCTGATGGTGGCCCTGAATGGAGAAAAAGCGAAGCTGCGTGACGGCGCAAGCGACGGTGGATGTTGCGCTTATTGTGGTTTGGGCGCGCGCGCAACCAACGTTTGATGTGGCTTTTGAAAACTGAAGGCGCACGAGTTCAACACAACCATAGAAGGGGGGAAAGAGACGAAATCGAAGCAAAGATGTACTCGGGATTTTTTAATTTTTTAATTTTTTAATTTTTTTTTAATTTTTAATTTTTTAAATTTTTTTCTTTCTTTTTTAACATTACAGCCCACTCGCGCCATTCGTCAATCACCTCAAACGATCTTGTTGATCTTGCCCGTCTTGACATCGAAGATGTACCCCGAAATGGGAACATCCAGGACGGCGGCATTCTTCTTCAGAAACTCGACGTCGCTCTTGACGCTGTCCCGAAGATCCTTGATGTTCAAGAAGGAAATGTGGCTGACGTCCTCGCCAGTGTTCTCCTTGACGGTGGCACGGAAATCCTCTTCGTCGATGAGGAGCATGCCACAGTCGGTCTTGTGTTGGAACAAACGTTAGCCATCCAGCTCCATTCGTCAACAGCAAAATACGACGGCGTGGAGTCTTCGTACGTGGTGAATGACGACGACTTCCCGAGTCCCCAGGGCTTGCTGCGAAATAATCAGCGAGCGCAGCGCCTCGACGGCTCGGCCACCAGCGTTGCGGTAGACGTGGGCGTGGCCCTCCTCCAGGCCGAGAAACTTGGCTGGGTCAAGACGAGCATCCATGCATGTCAAGACAAAGACTTTTCTGCGTGCTCATTGCATCTTAGCAATCAATCTACGAAATAGGGAAAAGACCAGAAAAAGAAAAGAAAAAGAAAAGAAAACCCTGGAGCTCGCATGGCTATTGCGCCGGAAGGGTGGGTATGGACGCCCGGGGGGAGGCCATTCAAACGCACCGGCCGGGAGGCATGGGCAGGTCAGCCTTGTCAAAGCCAGCCACGTACTGCTGGTTGGCAACTTCAAACTCGCCAGCGACGGTCATGGTTTGCGATTTTGCTTTGCTTTGCTTTTTCAAAGAAGAAGCGAGAAAAGGCTGTTTCGATGCGTATCGTAGCCCAAGCAACAGGTATCTTGCTCTTGCTTGAAGCGCATCGCCTCCTTTTTATATCTCCAAAAAAAAAAAAAAAAAAAAAAAAAAAACCACCCCCTCTAGCCCTCACATCTCCAGGCGGCGCATTTTCAGCATCATCACAGACACACCGCACCGCACCGCACCGCACGCAGTATATGCCTACGGTGGTTACCAGGGGCTCACCGTTTGCATCGAAAGGGGGGGAAGTCGTAATCCATCCACGTTGTGTCGCCATACGGCGCCTCGCTGCGGGGAAATCCAATAAGAACGAAGCGCCACCGTCAAGAAAGGGTAAAAGGCCGCCACGGTTGGAAACCCAAAAAGCATCGCCATCGCGCTGCCGATCCCCAGCACAAGCACACACGACAACGTTCCGCGACGACCCGGGAGACTTGCATCGGGGAGCACGGGAGGAAAGAATGCCTGTTTCGGCTGCGGCCAGGGCCGAGGGCCCGTAGGATTCGGTACGGCAAGACTGGGAGCGGGCAAATCGGGGGCTTGACATTGGGGGACCAGGTGTCCAATGGCGGCGTTTCGCGAGAAGTCGCAAAGTGTTGCTGGTGTAGAAAGTTTGGCGACGTGAATGGATTCACAATGGGGGGGGGGGGCCGATGTTCGCTCAGCAGATTCCAGATGGTCCCCCAAAGAAAAAAAAAAACTTGATTACGTGCTTGCTTTCTTGCGAGATGATGAGCTAAGCAAGAGAGAGCATTTGGAATCAGCCAAAAGTCCTTGGATGCTTCCAGCGGCTTCTCATAGGCCATGGTGGCCTGTGTGTTACAGGGCACTGCCATCAGCGCTAGTGCGTCAATGTACTCCCTCATAGTAGCACACCAGCAGCAGTACAAGCGCGGCCACGGAAGCGCCCCCCGATTTCCCTGATTCCACATGCCCACACCACCCCCGAGCTGCATATTCCGAGCCTTTTATATATAAAGCTTGCATTCATTCTCTTTTCCTTGTTTGCTTTTTTTTTAAAAAAAAAAAACTCAATCTCATTCCAGGGACAGACATAAAAAAAAAAAGAAAAGAAAAGGAACGAACCCAGCAATTCCTAATTCTTTTTTTTTCAGCAGCAGCAGCAGCAGCCCGCGGATAATTGCGGCCGGTTTTTGAACCCCACCAGACGCTCACCTACTACTAAGGTACCTTATAGTAGTAGCTGGTACTTGGTAGCAATTGCGCCATTCAAGCAAACAAACAAACAACCAAAGGTACCTTTTACTCTTAGTAGTTGATAAGCCGGCTTCGGCCCTCGCATATTATCCTTCATCGCCCTCCATCCTGCCTTCAACCAAAAGCGAACTGTGGTAGTTCTCGATCGGTCCTCCTCAGCAGCGCTTGAAATATACAAGACTCGTCAAAGGCTTTTCGAGAAAACCTCGAAATCAAAGAACAAACAAGCTCCATCCTCGCACAATGGGCGCCGCCAACCTCCACAACATCGAGTCCTCCGAGCAGCTCGACTCTCTCCTCTCCTCCACAACGTACGTCGCCCTCGATTTCTACGCCGACTGGTGTCCTCCTTGCAAGGCCATCGCCCCCATATACCAGTCTCTCGCCGACAAGCACGGCGCTGAAAAGTATCTCGCTTTCGCCAAGGTCAACGTCGACCACGTCAACGACGTCGCCGCCCGCTATGGCGTCACCGCCATGCCTACGTTTTTGTTCTTCAAGGACGGCCAGCAGGTTGCTGTCAACGGCAAGCCCATGATCCAAGGAGCCGATCCCAGGAGCCTGGGCGCCGCCGCCGAGAAGCTGGGCGGATTGGCACAGAAGAGGATCGAGGAGGCCAAAGCTGCTGCCGCCTAAAAATTAAAGGACAATCCAACAATTACCAAGGGGAAAATACGATGGAATGGGGGACCCGGGAAAAAGGGGAAGGGTTAACAAGATTCGGTGCAAGTGAGAGAGACATGAAGGAGGGAAAGCATGCATAGTATTCTAGGCGCATAAGAGGGGGAGTCATCTATCATGATGGGGAGGGGAAAAAACCACAGGGTAGTCTGTCTAGCATTTTGGAGATTACACAGCATCAAATTTATTGCAATTTTTTTTTTAATTACTCAAGTCTCACCGGGACATGCCTGATTACATTGACTATGGTATTGACTATGATATCTCATCTTGGACTGCTTGCAAGAACACAGCCCCCGGTGCATGTTATTCGTCAAACATGTCTACGACCATTGGTCTACGAAATTAAAGGAGCTCATGGCAATCGTTTATTAAAATTATAAAGCCCAGAACAGAACTTTATATCCTCGTATATTCCTTGCAATCACACCACACACACACACACACACACACACACACACACACACACACACACACACACACACGGCTTAGTCTAAAAAGAGAAGAAGAAGAAGAGAAGGTTTTCTGTTCATCAGCTTTCCATTTTCCCCGTTACTTTCGCCCCAATCCATTGCAAATAAAAACCTGTTTCTTCTGCTTCTTCTTCTTCTTCTTCTTCTATATCAAACTTTTCGTCATTGCACGCTCGTTTCCTTACCAAATCATCAAAGCTGCCCGCCCTCTGGAGAGATTTGGAGGTGCCCCTTGATTTCGGCACGAATACTCCCTAGATCCGCGAATGGCGCGGACGACAAAGCCCAACGCCGTAAGCATCTCCCGGGTTATGTTTGGTGTATTGTTTGAACGAAATGCTTTTGACGGTCCCTGCTGCCCCTTTTCGTGGTAGATGAGGTACATCACGGTGCCGAGAATCGGCGTGTTGAACATAACTAAGCCCCCCCCCTCCCCGGGTGAGCACAGTGATACCCCAGCAAAGTAACTCAAGAGGTATCACAGCAACACAAAAGTATAAAAGTAATCAACTCTTGTAGATATTTGCTCTTCTTTCGAAGCTTGACCATTTCAGCAACGCAAGTCTCGTTTGAAAAAAAAAATTCCAAGAAAGAAAAAAAATGGCCAAGACTGTTCTCGTCACTGGTGCTTCAGGCTTCGTTGCCACCCACGTCGTGGAAGCTTTCCTCCGAAAGGGTTACAACGTCCGCGGAACAGTGCGCTCAGAGAACTCGGCCGCAGAAGTGCTCAAGGCGCACTCGGAGCACTCGGAGCAACTGAGCTTTGCCGTTGTTCCCGACATTGCTGCTGCCCATGCTTTTGACGAGGCGGTCAGGGGAGTTGATGGCGTCAGTAGACTCTGATGCTGCCAATCTGGAGATGAGAGCAGGAGGCTAACAATTCCACTTCACAATGGTGTAGATCATTCACACGGCCTCGCCTTTTATCCTGAATGCCACAGACTTTGAAAAGGAGCTCTTGCAGCCTGCCGTTAGCGGCACAACTTCCGTTCTGGAGGCTGCCCAGACGTACAACCCAGACATCTCCAGAGTCGTCATCACCTCGTCTTTCGCTTCCGTCTTGGACCCGATGCAGGGCCAGCGTCCTGGATATGTCTACAGCGAAGCGGACTGGAACCCCGTGACCATCGAGCAGGCCAACAGCAGTCCCGTATTGGCATACCTCGCCTCCAAGACGTTCGCCGAACGAGCTGCTTTTGACTACGTCAGCGAAAAGAAGGTGTGGCCATCGGCGAACATTAACGGCCGTTTTTCCATTCCCATTAATTAAGCTAATGAATGGGTTTTTTGCCGTTTATAGCCCAGCTTTTCCGTCGCCACCCTGTGCCCTCCGATGGTATACGGACCGGTCCGTCATGGCGTCAGCAACGTCAAGGAGCTCAACACCTCTGCCGGCGACATCTACCGACTCATCAACGGCTCGGAAGAGAACGTCCCCGACACCTCCTTCTGGGCATTCGCGGATGTCCGCGATCGTAAGGCTTCCCACGCCACGTAGCCAGACGCCCGTCGGCATCCGTTGTTGCTGACCATGAGAATTACAGTCGCCGAGGCCCACGTGAGGGCCTATGAGAAGCCAGAGGCGGCCGGGCAGCGATACCTGATCGCCAGCTCTTCCTACAGCTACCAGCAGATATGCGACATCATCAGGGAGAATTTCCCCGAGCTGCGCGACGTGACGCCCGAGGGCAACGCCGGCGCTCCTCTTCCGCCCATCTACAAGGTCGACTCTACCAAGGCTGCTGAGGAACTGGGCATCAAGTTCCGACCATTAAAGGAAACGATTGTGGACATGGTCAACAGCCTGTTGAAGCTTCCAAAGTAGAGCGAGAGAGAGAGAGAGCGAGAGCCCTATTTTTTACGAGCCGAGACATATTACTAAGGCTTAAAAAAAGATTGGCTTATACGGAGGACGGTCGATGGTGGCACTGAACAAGACATTCTGACGAAAGGATTTTGTTTTTTCTTCTTCCGTTTCCTAACAGTGTTCCATCGCTACGTCGTTTCTCTTCGGCCAATTCCACATCTGGAGATCAGACCAGAGTATTATCCCATTGCGGTCCAGCGTCGAGATCAACCCGCTTTCTTCGTAGTCTGAGCGTAACTCCAGCATGCCGTGCAACAATCTAGACTCTCACAGTCCTTCAAATGGATGGAGTAATACCCCCGAGCCTTGCATACAGCAGGCAAAAAGCACCGTCATCTTTTCTCCCCAACAAGGCCAAGCCTGCGGCACGCCACGATCCTTATATCCTCGCATTCCTCCAATGACGGCCCATCGGGACAAGCCCCCCCCCTCCCCTCCCCCCCAGCATTCCATGCCTCCTGCAGGTCTAAACCCGTTCAGCTTTCACTCTGCCAAACAAGCTTAAACCGCCAGCCGGCAGATTACGTACGCCGTATGACACCTTCGCGCCGCGCCGTGTCAAGTATGTACGCGGTCCTGGCCATCGGACAGCAAGGAGGGCCGGGGGGTATCAGAGACATTATGCGTGGCTGCGTAAGAAAAGGCTCGTCAGGTTGCACAGTCGGGATTTTCTTACGAGCTGTCTGGATGCGGAGGAGGCCGATTCGCATGACCCAGCTAGGAATATGTGTGACACGCTCAAGGTGGTGCCACGAAATGTTGTCTCGGGTTGTCGCGGACAACTGCGGAGAGCAGTAGCTGTGCTATTCGCTTGAAATATCAACGCGGATGGTCGGTGTCTGACCGCCAGATGGGGTAAAATATATCTATATAATATACGGAGTATATATTATATATATATATATATATATATATATATATAAGATCAGGGACTAACCTTTTGACTTTCGTTATTCTTCTCAAGCAACAGCTCAGCAACATCAACATCTCTACTCTACAAATACCAATCAACAGCTCTTCACAAGATGCTCTTCAAATCTGTCTTCCTCGCCATGGCCATCTCCCTCGCCTCGGCCCAAGACCCGAGCGACAGCCAGGTCGGCCGCCCGTGCGGCTTCAAGATCGCCCCCTGCCCCGACGACATGAAGTGCGTCCCCGACAGGCCCGGCTGTCCCAACATCAACATCTGTCCCGGCCACTGCGAGTTTAAGAACCGGTATCCGTCCTGCGGAGGCTTCAGGCCGAGGCCGCACAAATGCAATAAAAATTCCGAGTGCAAGGATGACCCTCGACTGCCACCAAACTGCGGTATGGCGTGCGATGCGCCGGGCATCTGCATCCCGAAGGATGCTCCCATTTGCGGAGGGATCGCGGGATTCGCCTGTCCCGATGGTCTGTTTTGCTACGATGAGTTGGATGATTGCGACCCTAATGATGGGGGTGTCGACTGCATTGGCATATGTCTGTAGATTTCAAAGCTTCGCGCATGTTAATAGGATAGCAATTCAAAGCTTCCGACTTTGAGTCTTGGATGGTCGCCTAGTGCAGATATCTCGCAACTGTAAAATCAAAGTCAGAATCTGAAGAACCACGGTACGCCGTTCCGCAGTGTGTCGCTCTCTCGCACCCATGTTTTTTGACCTCTTGTGATGCTGTAAACAGAGGTGTTCGAGACGAGACGACACTCGGCAAAAAAAAATATATATATATATATTATATATGCTGCCATGGTGACTCTGAGCATTGCTTCTGCGAGTACAGATTGACTATGCAAAATCGAGAGTTGCCCCCAAGGAGCAGAGGACCAAAGGGTCCTTCCAACGAATCACCTTTGGAGCAACCAAGCTCTACAAGTATGATTGATGCTTTCGCTTTTGCAGAAGTCTACAAAAGTTTCAAGAACTCCATCAAGACATATGCCTCGTGTGTGCCCGATCCTAGCCCCAACAGACTACGATCGGCTTCTTTGTAGATGTCGTCCATCTGCGAAACTTGATGCCCTTGACACTTGAACCATGGCCATTGACAACGATACCCTCAGCGAGATCGAGGAAGCCCCAGGTTATGAGAGAGCTTCGCATGAAACTGCATCGTTCCGCCTCTGCGGCTTAAAGTACAGGAACTGGCCAACACGGGCAAAACTGTAGCTTGTGTAATTGCACAGTGCATGATATGCATATACCCATTTTGCTTACTGCCTTCCGTACGCCTTGGGCCGGCGAGGCAAGTTCGTTCCTTGAATGCCTCTCGAACCGCTCTCGGGAAAACGGCGCCCAAGGGAATAATTTGGTTTCCGCCTGTGCTGATCTTCCTTCTAGGACGCTTATGTAGAAACTTGCTTCTGCCGCTGCTGATGATGATGCAGAATATAAGATCACAGGAGATTACAATAGTGCGAGGCTAGCTTTTTTATAGCATTTCATGTCTTTCACATATCGCCTCTCATAAGGCTTCTTTCTATGAAAACAGTCCATGTTGTATTGAGTAACATGTGGATATTGTAGCCAACCTTGAGGAGATTGAATTTCCAATACCCCGACAACGATAGAGTGAACGCTAGCAAACATCCGGGGCGGAACTAACACGTGCCTAATAAGCTACTGTAGAACGTTCCATTCAAAGCCGGTTGAGGCTCACAACTGTTGATTATAAATACACGTTAAACGGCTTCAACGTGGAGAAATATACGCAGCGAGGGAAAAGTGCCGATTCGGTCCGCCGCCTCATTCATTGCCTTGTTTGCTTTCCAAATCCAAAAGCCTCACTGTAAAGGTCACGGGGTATGAAGGTCAAGTTTCGGCGGAAATAGACCGTGTATTTATTTTATTTGTTCTTCGTTATTCATACGCATTTCCATTAGTCCTGCAAAGCCACCACCACCAAAAAAGCTTTGCCTAACCCCAAATCCAATTATCCAAAAAAAAGAAAAAGAAAAAGGAAAAGAAAAAAACATCACACACACACACACACTTAGTCCACCATGACAAACTTCCGCATCGACGTCGTCTCAGATACCGTCTGCCCCTGGTGCTACGTTGGACGCAAGCAAGTCCAGCGAGCCCAGCAGATCTGGCAGCAGCGCCATCCTTCTTCCACCGATACCTTCTCTGTGAAATACTCGCCCTTTCAGCTCAACCCGGATGCGCCTCGTGGGCCTGGAAAAAGCATCGACAAGCAGGGCTACTATGTGCAGCGGTTTGGCGCGGAGCGCACCGCCATGATCCATGAGCGTCTGCGAGGCGTAGGCGATGCCATTGGCATCAACTTCCGCTTTGGCGGCAGAGTAGGCAACTCGCGAGACTCGCACCGCCTGGTGCACCTGGCAAAGAAGCACGGCGACGAGACGGAGCTCAACGTCGTTGACGGGCTCTTCGCCGCGTACTTTGAGAACGAGAAGGATATCACCGACTACGAGGTGCTCAAGGATGTCGCCACCCAAGCCGGCATTCCAGAGGCCGAGTTCAACAAGGCCATCGTGGACGGTGACGAGGGAGGCGAGGAGGTCGACATGTCTGCGGGAACTGCGAGAGTCAGGGGCGTCAGCGGCGTGCCGGATTACACGATCCAGGGCAAGTTTAAGCTGAGCGGTGCGCGGGATGCGATGGAGTTTGTCGACGTCTTTGAGCGAGTCAAGGCTCAAGAGTCTGCATAACGGCAGTAGTACAAGGGCTGCTGTAGAACAGAAGAACGGAACAGAGTAGAGTAGGGGTTGAATCGAATTAAAGACTTATCATTAATAGACATTTTTTTCCTGTATTACGAAGACAAAAAATCTTGGGTATTGCATCGTCCTCTCATCTATAGGGGCACACATCATCGCTTGTATCTAGATGAGAAAAAGAAAAAGAAAAAAGAAAAAAAGAAAGAAGAAAGCAGCATTTAAGGGCCACCACCATATTAATCAGTCCGCACTGCGAAACACCAATTCTGCTCTCTCCTCAAGCACACTCTCCCACGCCCTCCTCTCCCTAAACCCCGGCATGTAAAACAGCACGCCAATCTCCTGGCTCGTCCACCAGCTAGCCCTGTCCATGTTTCCCGATCCCAGCACCAGGTACTCTCCATCCACCATTGTCATCTTGAAGTGGCTGGAGACGGGCTCGTCCTCGAGATTCGCTCCATCGCCAAGTCGTTTATAGTAAAATATCTCCAACTGGCCGGGGGATACCGGCTGGGCCTCTAGGCCGGACCGCTTGGAGCGCTTACACAGAGCCTGATACTTTTTCCTGAAGCGGCGGAGGCACCAGGAGGTAGTTGTCCCGGCAGTGACGAGCTGCTCAATCACCATCATGTTACGACCAGTACGCAGCTGCACATGGACCCCTCGAGAAAGCGCCTCCAATAGAGCATCTAGGACGGGCCACGAAGTGAGGTTCGGCGTGACGAGGTGGATGTCGTGACGAGCATTCGCAAAGAGAGTAAGCAGCGCGGCGTTGAGGGGAGTCATGGGCGGATCGGATTGAGAGAAGAATGGGAAGAATTTGAACCGAGGATTCCGATGGTGCGGCGAAGGGAGGAAGATGGTCGGGGTTGGCGCAAGAGCAGCGAAGTGAATGCATCGAGTTGCCGAACGATTGTCGTCTTCTCGGTTGAGCGGCGATGAGCTTGAGGTTTCATCCCGGACATCTTCGTCCGCGCCCTCGTCCACATGTCCGGATGGGGGCCCATCTGCCGCCACCCTTTCCCTCCTGGCAAGCTCGATGCCGCCGTTGATTGCCGGCCTTGCCCCGTCGACTCTTGCGCCCCAGACCCGAGCGTGAAACGCCAGCAACCTGTCAACGACGTCGCCCTCCAGCTCCACGCATCCCTCAAACCACCTCTCCCAGCTCACGTTGCAGCTCGGGACCCACGCCTTGGCTTCGTCGACGACGACGTATTTTGGATGCATTACACTCAACGGCGTAAAAAAGAGGCTCTTGACCGTCATCTCGATGCCCCCCTTCCTCAGCGTCTCCTCATCCGGTAAACCAAGCTTCGCCCATCGCGAAGGCGGATATGTGCATCCCTCAGGCGCAGATGTGTGGAACAGTTTCTGGAGCAACCCCCAAGAGGAGAACCCGACGCTCACGTGGATCGTGGGCAATGGCTCTCCCGGCCCCGCGCGCGACTCGGCCAGCTGGAGGAGAGACTGGCGGATGCCATCGAGAGAAGGGGAGGCGGCCCAGTAACAGGTGACGAAATGGATCGAATGCCTGGCGGATGCGATGGCGGGGAGGATTGCGCGAGTGAATATGGAGTGGCCTGTGCCGACATAGAGCAGCCTCGGCGCGCTGGTTGTCAGGAGAGAGTCGATGGCCCCAGCATCGTGATAGTTGGGAGCGTCTCTTGAGCGTTCGTTCTGGTGGGAAAGAAGCAGGTTCCTCCATGGCGTGACGAACGAGGCTGGGAATTCCAACGGCCGCGACATGGGCGAGATGAGAATGAAGGGTGATGAGAGGAGCCAAAGGAGAGGAGCATTGAAAATAGGTAAAACAGCTCTGCTCCGTAAATTGCGTTCACAACTGATAATGAAAGGAGTTGAATGAGAAGACCCTTCCCTTGACACTATTTATCGAGGTGTGTTGGGATGCAAATTGCACAGCCACAAACACAGTATCACTGAAGCAAATCATATTCACAAGCCTCATGTTATGTTTCAAGCTCCATGTGTGGGCATCGACGCAACAGCGTTGAAAAACAACATGGATCAACAAAAAGCAGGGCGATTGAAGATTGAAGAAGGTTGTTTAAGAAAAAGAAAAAGGAACTGTCCTCGGTGAGGCTCGAACTCACGACCTTCAGATGGCCCAGACTAATGTCTAGATCATATAGATCAATTTCAATATGAGACTGACGCGCTAAACCAACTGCGCCACGAAGACTTGTTCGTTACATATGAAAAGGAAAAATAAGAATTATCAAAGCTTCTTCCAATCCGAACCTTCTTTTTGCGTCCTGGACAAAAGAGTAAATAGCGTCAGTTATTCAAAAGCACGGGTTGGATAGGTAGTGTTAGCTACTAGTAGTAGTATATAGTATATACCAAAGCACGGAGTACTAACCTACTACTACTAATCTACCAACTCCATAAGTAAGCAGCTCGAGGCTTGGGAGCTTCAGATGGATGCTAAACCTCCCAAGAGGCATTAGTCATCTACTCGGTGTGTTGAGCTATCCGGGGCCAAAATAGGCGTTTGATATATATATAAACGCACTTGCTGTCACCGGTGAGTGTCTACCATTACCATTACCAATGAGTGTAAGAGCCCATTGCCTACCTTCTATGCCATCCAATGAGCATCCTTTGGTTTCGTTTCACCGGCCTCTTGGCGCGGACTTGACACAATGTGCAAGACATTGATTGATTGCATCACCAAAAGCATTGAGGCATGCGTCATGACAGGCCCGAAGAGTTATAACTTATAGCGACATGGTGCTGTCATTTCAGGGGACCATAGCGACTGTCTCCCCCCTGTAGACCCTGCCTTTTTGGCGCCATGGTCACGCGCCTCGGCGGGGCTCTCCAGTGTACGCCTTTTCGCACCCGCAGCGGCTCCCAGGCGCGCATCCGGCTATCTGAGTGCGCCAATCGAAAGCTCCTGGCCGGAACCTTTCATCTCGACAAAAAAAAAAAAAAAAAAAAAAAAACACCCAAAGTTGTTGTCGGGCCTCCTCTCGCGCTCGACAAAAAACACGATGCTCTCCGGCGTGCTCATCTTCAACCAAAAGGGCGAAAACCTCATCTTCCGCGCCTTTCGCAACGACTGCCGCCCTCGCCTCGCCGACGTCTTCCGCATCCAAGTCATCTCCAACGCCCAGGTGCGGTCGCCCATCCTGACGCTGGGCAGCACGACGTTTAGCCATGTCAAGCACGAAAACATCTACCTGGTTGCCATCACCAAGAGCAACGCCAATGCCGCGCTCGTCTTTGAGTTCCTCTACCGGCTGATCCAGCTAGGGAAGGGGTACTTTGGAAAGTTCGACGAGGAGGCCGTCAAGAACAACTTTGTGCTGGTCTACGAGCTACTAGACGGTAACGTCGTCGTCACCCATTCCGAGCCCTACCTAGGCATTTTTGCTTTGCTTCTAACTCGGGCTGCGTTTTTTTTTTTTTTTTTTTTTTTAAAAAAAAAACATGTTGCAGAGATCATCGACTTTGGCTATCCTCAAAACACCGAGACGGACACGTTGAAGATGTACATCACCACCGAGGGCGTCAAGTCCGAGTCGCGTCCCGAAGACACGTCCAAGATCACGATGCAGGCCACCGGCGCGCTGTCATGGCGCAAAGCAGACGTCAAGTACCGCAAAAACGAGGCGTTTGTCGACGTCATTGAGGATGTCAACCTCCTCATGTCCGCCACCGGCGCGGTTCTGCGGGCGGACGTCACGGGCCAAATCGTCATGCGAGCCTATCTCTCCGGCACCCCGGAATGCAAGTTCGGCCTCAACGACCGGCTGCTGCTGGACAACGACGGGCTGCTGAGCCTGCCCAGCGGAAACAAAATGGGCACCAAGGCGACCAAGGCGGCCGCGGGAAGCGTCACGCTGGAAGACTGCCAGTTCCACCAGTGCGTCAAGCTGGGCAAGTTCGACAGCGACAGGATCATCAGCTTCGTCCCCCCGGACGGCGAGTTCGAGCTCATGCGCTACCGCGCCACCGAAAACGTCAACCTGCCCTTCAAGGTGCACGCCATTGTCAACGAGGTGGGCCGCACAAAGGTCGAGTACAGCATCGGCGTCAAGGCCAACTTCGGAGCCAAGCTCTTCGCCACAAACGTCATCATCAAGATTCCGACACCCCTGAACACCGCCAAGATTACCGAGCGATGCACGCAGGGCAAGGCCAAGTACGAGCCCAGCGAAAACGTCATTGTCTGGAAGATTGGCCGGTTCACCGGCCAGAGCGAATACGTCCTCACTGCCGAGGCCAGCCTGACCAGCATGACAAACCAGCGCGCGTGGAGTCGGCCGCCCCTCAGCATGAACTTTAGCTTGCTCATGTTTACCAGCTCGGGCCTGCTGGTGCGCTATCTAAAGGTCTTTGAGAAGAGCAACTACTCCAGCGTCAAGTGGGTACGGTACATGACGAGAGCGGGTTCGTATGAAATAAGGTAAGCCATCACCAAACAAAAGCTGTGGCCTCTCACTCATGCATCTACCTGGCGCGCTGACTCTTTTGCCCAGATTCTAAGGTGATTTGATTGTATGAGATGGATTTCGTGGCATGTATGGCGTTGACGGATTACTCGGGCAAAAGCTTTTTTTTTTTTTTTTTTTTTTCATAATATCATTGCATCTTCTTAATTTCCGTTGTTCGGCGTGTTCAGCTTCATTATCAGCATGGGCACCTGCGGCTTCCCTCCCCCAACCGAGGCTGCAATCCAGCCGACATGTGCCGGCCTCGTGGGTCTGCGCAATGCCATCAGCTGGTATTGCCTCATCAGTCCATTGGAATCTTGTGTAATGTGTTTCCGGCCGGGGGGCGGCGGGTTTGGCTACCGACCTACTTACTATTCTTTCCAAGCTGGGATGGGCTCAGATACGAGATCCATGATAGCCTCCGCAGCAAGGGACTTGTGGCACATCACTTTGACAGCCCCCTTGCATGCCGCATACTTCTTGGATCCGTCCGCGGGTAGTTGCAGATAATATGTCAGATCTCCCCCTCATCCGCCTATGCTGTCCAATCTGGAGTCGGCAATCTCTATTCTGCTTTTTGTGGCATCAGGAAAACAAAGCATTGGTCTAAGGGGGGCCTCGGCTGGGCATTGCTCTACTGACAGCGTCCGAGAATGATTCACTCCTCCTCATTCGGTCCGAAACAGCGCGTCTCAGCGAGCAGCCAACGTCATTCTATTATTATTATTATTATTTTCCCCGAAAGCTTTTACCAGAATAGTATATACTCAAGTCCGGTTTGTACATCCGAATCCTCCAACGGATGATTGCTTTGCCACTTGCATCCGCGGCTTGATGGGTTCGCATGTGTTCTTCTGCCTTACATCTAAACCAAAATTGAAGGGGGAAAGAAGAAGAAGAAAAGAAGAAAAAAACCCCCCCGAAAAAAATCGGGCTTTATTTACAAGAGTCTCTGGTTATCAGTCGAGTTCCTCGCGTGTACCCTTAAGTGACGCCACGAAATGTTTCTTTCCCACGAGGGTATGACGAGAATGCCCTGTATCGGCCACCCGCGTGCTCTCTTATACTTCAAACGTTGCTGTGTGACGGTTTCTCGACCTTCCACGTTTATTTTGACCAACTTGAACCATTTCTAAGCTTATATGTTTTTTTGTTTTTTTTTTTTCAAAAAAAAACAGAAGGAAATAGTTCTCCTGAGCAACATTGAGCTTGTCTGCACGATTCTAGAGTCCTGCTAGCTCAAAGCATATTTGACGACGGGGATTTTTTGCTTGGTCTAGCAAATCAAAGCTCAAAAAAAAAACATGAGGCAAAAGAACCAGCTCTACCTTTCAGGTTTAAAGAAAAGAGCTGGAATAGGCTGAACAAACTCCATTATTATGTGTTGCACCGGTTCATCCTCGTGGCATGTGCTTCCTCCGAAGCCGAGCTGTGGAAATACCAGGTCCTGGATTAACCAACATGAAAGTCATAAAATGCCTTGAGAGCAACAGCAATAACCGGCGTTCTCGTGAAGATTTGTTTACCTCTTCTCACTTAACTTTTTTTTCTTTCCTTCTCCAACCGAGTCGTACATCCCGGAGTTGATTTGAACTCTATTGACCCAAACGGCATCACCATGAATCGTGGGTCCCTTTCATATTGTGGTCCGACGGCGTCGAATTTTTTTTTTTTTTCTCCCCTGAGAGAGAGAGCACACCATCTTTGGTAGCACCTGCAACTTCCCACGAGAGCTTCACGCGCCACCAAACCTTTTTGCAACCCGATAAAGGGCACTTTGAGTGACCTTCTAGAAGGATTTGATCTTTTGGTTTTTTTTTTCGGTCACCCAAACACATGTTCGCCTCATGTTCGCCTCTCTGGCGAAACTCTCTTGTGCTCGAAACAACCCGCAAAAGCACATTCAACACGTCTGATATGCATCAAAGGCAAGCCATGCTGCATCCCGCCGCTCGGTCAAGGCGAACAATGCAACTCCATACAAGGTCGCGATCAAAGGCTCTCACGCCACTCTTCCTTTTTGCCCCGGCTGCTCGTGCTTATATTTTTGCCTTTTGTTTGAACAGCAGGCATGTCTTACTCCCTGTGCTGCCCCCCCCCCCCCCCCTTTTTTTTTTTTCACGCCGATACAAAGCGATTCCTATTTGTGCATCAGTATTGCCTTCATCATCAACAAAAAGTCGGGGATGTGGCTCGATCAGGACGGTGGTTTAACCACAGAGAAATAATTCCTTGCGTCTCTGTGGGAAGCAGTCCTACAATGGCTTCACGAGCTGGCCTGTTATGGCGTTTTTGAGCAGGCAAACGCCCCCAACTAGTAAGCGAGGTCCGAGGGCAAGTCGTCACCAGTTGATCCAGCAGCCAAAATACGCCAGTATATCGAAGGTGTTGGTGATGTGTATAAATAGAATCGTAATCCTCTTTCATCATCAGCTTCGTCAGTACGAAGCAATACGCAGGACAACCGTCACAGCATCCAGTGAGCGGATACCTACCTTTATATGCGCACTCCACATCATTAGACTTCCTGGTGCCTCTCTTAACACAGCACCTGAATTGTTGAACTTTGTATCGGCTCTTCCGCCTTCGCTCGGGAACTCATAGCCTTTGGCTGTACTGTTGCGAACTTCCCTCCCCGTCAAGGTTAGGTCCGCAAAGCCACCTCAAGGACAATTTTGTCTCGTCGTCGTGGAAGACGCATTACTTCGTCGTTCTCGCCGTCTCGTCGTGAGCTTCAACGCGGTTTTCAGTGGGGAATGTTCAAAGTAATCAAAATACCAAAGAGGTAGCTCAGCGATTACGAATAAAACATCAAGACGTATCTAAGAGAGAAAAATCTTGGGGACCGAGGATAGACTCCACCCTCAAACATAGCAAGAACAGAAGAGAACACAAGAGAACAGAAGAGAACAGAAGAGAACACCAACCTCACAACCACACCTCTCTCTCTCTCTCTCTCTCCCTCTCTCCCTCTCTCTCTCTCTCCCTCTCCCTCTCCCTCTCCCTCTCCCTCTAGGCCTCTCAACTCTAGCTTCTGTCCTGATTTGACATCTCCCCACCGGAGGCATTTTGACAAACCACCAAAGTGGGCGCCTCCTTAACCGTCAACCTCTCATTCCCCCCCCTCCTCTCAACCTGCTCCAAGGAGACACAAAAGCAAAATCCAATAAGCCACATTTACCTGTGTCCTGCAAGGCCGCCAATCATCTAAGGCCGCGTCACCGCATTTATCGGCTGCTAAAAGGGCCACCCGGGTGCGGAGCAGATATAGGCATTCTGCCGAGACAGCCTCTCTAAACCTGTGCAACCCCGATTCCGAAGCATCTTCGGACTCAGCAGTTACAAGAGGTCTCGGCCAACCCCCCCCTTCCGAACCGGAGACCAGTGGAAAGACAGAAAGCGCAAGTACAACAGACCAAAAGGCAAAAAAAAAAAAAAAAAAGGAGACGGCATGTGCCAGTACTCATACGTGCATTACCACCACCAGTACCCCTGCACGCACCCATCGAGTCTCATCCCCCGATACTCGTACTGCCCTGCCGCGGCCATCAACCCAGCCACCAACCAATACACCCCTTGCCCTGCCACCACCATCTTCCCGTCTCCTGAGGCCACCGGCGAGAATCCCTGCGCGCGGGGAAACTGCCTCATCTCGCCGGCCTGCAGCTCGGGAACGTGCCGGTTGCAGGATCTGAACGGGAAATGGGTCTGCTGCAAGTGTAAGCGCGGGGGAAACGTTTACCGGTGTTGTCATCACCGGAAGAAGGGGTGTCCCGACACTTTTTGCTATCATGACATTTGTGAGAATTGCACTCCTGATATATAGAAACACTCGTCCCTCACTTCTTCTTCTTCTTTTTTTTTTTCTTTCTCCCCTTCTCTCTCTCCCTTTTTCCACCACTTTTCTCTTCGTATTTGTACCTCTGAGAACCAGGGGGGGGGGGGGGGGGGAATCATGTGGAAAGCCCAAAAAAAAAAAAAAAAAAAGGGGGGGGGGGGGGGGTATGCATATGCAGAGTGTGTGGGCATCCGCCTCACTGAAAGGCGAAAAAAAAAAAGAGAGAAGAGAAAAAGGAAAAAAGCCTAGGGCCTTGGGGGCGGAAACCAGACTCAGCAAGCAATGTCTCAGTTGGACGCGCCACACAGTTCGCAGCACACAAAGGCCAGTTTCAGCCAGCAAGCCAGCAAGCAAGAGTCAAGTTACGACGGCATAGTAAGGAAGCTCCACGCCGCGGATTTGGCCTTTGGGGGACATTGGCTTCTCCTCTTAAACTCCGTACTTTGGATGGAATTTTTTTTTTTTTTTTTTTTTTTTTGTCTGAGTTGGTGATGATGGGTATGTGGCGGGCAGTTTCTTTGTTTTTCTCTCCCCTCTCCTATCTATATATGTTTGTTGTTTCACTTGACATTGTCTCTACTCATCTATTTCTATATTTATTCTGCCTTTTTGCTTCATTTCTTTTTGTCTTGACTTTTTTTAGCTGCATATGTCATTATACTAAATTTACATTTGCGTCACGGGCAAGACCAATGATATGGAACAGAAGGATCGTGATCCATCCCCTGAAAAAAAAAGAGCAAACAAAACTAGCCAGCCAGCCCACCCACCTATCCTTGGAAGACAAGCATCCATCATCCCCTACAAGCACGCCCAAGCACCCATCTCATCCCATCCCATACCATACCAAACCATAACGAGCCATCACATTCCCTCTCTTATTCGCCAATATCCCATGTCAAGCGCATCAATAAAACAAAGCACACGCCCCCTCCATGAACCCACCAACCGGGGATCCGTCACTCATTGAAACTGACAGCTCCGCAATGCCATACGCCACTTTCTCAGCCCCTTTTTCAGGAGGCCGGTTAATAGTGAGGCAGCAAAAAAAAAATGGAAGAAGAAGAAGAAAAAGCCGGCGAATGGTGAGTCGTAAGTCATGGGCCGTTCCCAAATACGGCAGAACGCGCAGAGGATGGATGAGTGGAGCGAACATCCACTCATCTCTCTTCGATCCGTGATCTCGATGTCGTTTTTGCCCATCACGATTTGTCCATCACGATTTGTCCATCACGATGGCTGTTCATGTTCACATGCTCTCATATATTGGGTAGTACCTGGTACTTTCTCGGTGAATTCATCATGACCCATTGGCCGCCACATAATGCGTTTCCTCCCCCCCCCCCCTCCCCCTTCCTTTTTTATTTTTATTTTTTTATGCCTCGCTTCCGTGGTTCTTCTTCTTGTTTACCCATCGTTTGCCAACACGCGGTCATGCTGTTCGGTAATGGCATATGCACAGATGTCCATGCACATGCATCTGCATAGTCAGTCTCTCTCCATATGCAACTGCAACTCCAAGTCCCTCCTAAGCGAGACTCAAAAGTCTCCCATTCACCGTTCGTCCTCGCCACGCCACACTACCATGGAAGCACCAGCACTCCAAAAATAAAACAGCCCAAAAAGCAAAAAAAAAAAAAAAAAACTCTCTCAGTCCAAGCCTATCGGTGGAGGGCATTTTTGCAGCTTGTGCTCTCTTTCAGGTAATTTCACCATCATAAACTGCCA
The DNA here is from genome assembly GCA_020631695.1 of Trichoderma cornu-damae. Taxonomy (NCBI): domain Eukaryota; kingdom Fungi; phylum Ascomycota; class Sordariomycetes; order Hypocreales; family Hypocreaceae; genus Trichoderma; species Trichoderma cornu-damae. The sequence continues at coordinate 138,455 of CM036093.1, forward strand.
CGATATAGACCAAAAGTCATTCAATATTAGACAGGGGGTCTGTGCAGGGAGACGGAATGCATTCCCTGGACAGAAGAAGAAAGAAGATGACAGGATGCGGTCCCGGGGTCGAGGCCTTGTGTCATGGGGAGAATGAATTCACTCCGCTTAGGCGAGGCGGCGCCAGTGTATGAACGTGAATGGAGGTAGACATATGACCGAATGTCTATAAATTGCAGCCGAAGAGATGTGTTCTCTGTGATAAGCAGACACGTTAGCTTATGATCACCGAGAAGCAATACAGCCGTGTGATTGTGATCCGGTTCCTTTTGCTCTCCTTCTTTTTTTCTCGCTTTTGACAGCGTGTATAAAGGTCTCCGGATCACTCTCCCATCTACCGCCGGATAAGAAGAGAAAAGAAAGAAAAAAAAACCATCCGCAACTCCTTCCCGCCATAATTCAGTCAGCTCGTCTTTGCAGCCTAAGCACCGCCAGCACATCTTTCAGTTTTCCCTGGCTTAAAAGGCTCGGAGTCAACAGTCCCCCAGCCGAAATGTGTCGGTTGTTGATATACGACTTGATCTGCTGTCACTCTTCGCAGAAATGGGACTACTGCGCCGAATCTCAAACTAGCGGGCGTATTCCTTGTAAATCTCAAACTTACAAGGTCGTGTCTTATCCCACGCCAGCACAGTTCGAACCAGCTCCCATCTGCCATCGCTCCGAGTGCCACTTCAATCGACTTGATGGCATATGGAACTGCTGCTGGTGCGGAAAGACCCACAACACAACCGGCCGATGCAGCGGCGGCATGATGTATTATGAATACACCACCTGCGAGCACATATGCTGTCCATTCTGCAAGAGGGGGGACCAGGGGCCACCGAGAGTATTCTAAGGGAAAATCCATGTTCATCTTTGAATCGAGATGTTCTGTCTTCTAAATTTTGAAACGGGCCGGACAAGCTTTGAGGATCAGAACTGGGTGTGGTGCCGAGTCCAACGCAGACCATTCCGGGAGCCTTGGGCCTGGGTGAGGTTACTGATCTTTGAAACGGGGAGATGAATATTTGATGATGGGCTCAGCAGGGAGGGGGCGAAACTGGCATCTCATTAGCGCTGCCATGAGCTGAAACTAGAGAAATTTGGACCTAATGCTATGATTGCAAGATGTTTCTGTCCGGGTGAGAAACCTCAGTCGCCTATCATATATATACGTATATATATATATATATATATATATAACAACATGTTCTCTTCTCTTCAAAACCGTTCAGTGTAAACATCCCGAGCCGTACATTAGTCATGAAGCATTGCCTCGACTACACGACGAGCCAATGTGCTGTATGGTATTCGTGGGCGTGCACCCGGCATTGGCCTTTAATCCTTGCCGTTTGCTTGTTCCATAGCCTCCCTCCTCCCTTGAACGCGGTTCGCTGTTTGCCCTGCTAAGAAAGGCGCGAACGAGGCTTTGCTTGTCGTAAGCAAGCCTTGTTGCCTGGCCAAATCTGATGCTGTGGGACACCAAAGATCTTAAGATCGAGCCAGAGCGGAACCTGTCAAAAGTGTCATGCGAAGCATCCAGTGCAATATTTCGGGAGTATGTACAGCTTGTGAACCCCCAAGGCGGCGCCCAAGACAATAGTCGCTATTTTGCAATTTCATGCCTGCTCGGACGCCGCCATTCGCGACGCTATGACGACAAAGGTGGTGCCGCAATATCCAAGATTTCGGGACGGAATCGCCCCGATGGCGCGTGAAGGCCGGGAGAATCTCTCCTACGACGGCTTGGAGGGGTGATACAGGGTCATCCACGCCTCAGATCGTTTCCTTTTTTTTTTTTTTTTGGCTCCCTCGCTTTCGCTCTCATCGTGTTGAAGCAATCGCAAACGAATCCCATTAAAGTTGTTGAAAATGTCCAAGAACATGAGCAATTCTCCCTCTCCCATTGGTTGGAATACTTGCGCGCTCAATCGAATAAACCGAACATACGGAACGAATCAGCCATTTGAACTATGGTCAAGCTCAACCAGTGCTGCCGTGTCACACACACACACACACACACACACACACACACACACACATATCTCAATTTACGGACCCCACAGGCTTCCGAAACATTGGATCGATGTGTGCCCTAAGTCAGCCCAAGTCGATCTGGAAACCATGGCTCTGGGATTGGGATTGGATCTCAATGCGTAAAGTGGTGCATCTTGCATATACCCGGCGAGTAGGGACAGGACAAGTCTCGGCTCGTATGGCTCATGTCGCAGCCTAATGGAGTTGGATCTCGCATTCAAAGGTATAGGGCTCGTATCGGAATACAGGGCGTCGTTTGTCGAGCCCCATGGCTTCAATGTCGCCCACGAAGGGCGATAAAGGGCGCCACAAGAGACAGGTGAGACGACAGGAAGATCTTATCCGGGAACGACACGATTGCAACCTGGAACCTGCGCCCCCGCCTCCCCTCCTCATACAGTCGGATATTGGTTCCGAGTGGAGGAGATCCCATCGATCGGGGCACTGAGTCAAGAGCCCGATCAGATGTTGTATATAAATAGGCGGCTCTGCCCACGCAACAGAGAGTCAAGACCAGATCTGCCTTGCCTTGTCGTTACCATATATCAACCCCTGATCAACCTTCTTTCTTTACCTGCCTGCCTCTTTTTATCGAAATCGTTGCCCGACTAACGCCACCCGCCCCCTCCAAGATGTGTCATGGACATCCTCGTTACCACTCGTGCGCGCACACATCGCTCATTTGGTATTACTGCCCCTCGGCACACATTGACCTGGAGACCGGCTTTGAAACGCCGTGTCGGAACGTGTCGTTTGCACCAGCCCAGTCCAGCTCGCTATCCTGTCCCCTAAAAAACTGCCAGTTCGTAGACAAAGGCGGTAGCTGGATATGCTGTAAGTGCAATCAGGGGCCGAATACCCAGGGCTGGTGTTCCACTCCCGTGACGCCCGTCCAAGATGATTTGGATTCATTGGGGCTGGGAGACGAGGGCCAGAGGACCTGTGACCACGGGTGTTGCGACGACTGCAAGAGATTCGGTACGCTGACCATTGCTCCCCCGTTGCCCGACCGAATCCAGCTGAGACTGACGCTTGCGTTGTAGGGCCGAGTCGCAGCCCTTCCCCAGAACAGCTTATTGGGAGGTCGCGCAAGTTTGGGTATGGAGCGTCGTCTAGATCCCATCGGTGCGAGTCGCCGTATGCCCTGATGAAAGGGCTATCGCTTGACAAGGATTCGGAATCCGGGAGCACGGCTGCTTCTTCGTCATCGTCCAGCAGCTCATACGATTACCGGTCCAAGAAGCCGAAGTCATCCAAGAAGAGTCACAAGTCAAAATCTCGGAACTGAGGAAGGCGAGGCCGCGAAGACTCTCCGGCGTTCAAAAGATTCCGGGCGAGCTCGGCGGACACGGCATTTCCAACCTGTAACCCTTTCCATATCAATGAAGAGATGTTCCCGTTACGATTTGTACGTATATAACAAACAATATGCGATGCTGTATACCTGCGTCTCCGGGTCGACGAAATGGAGCTCGGCGCGGAGCGTGCATGTGTGTAGCCGTGTCACCAAATGCAACTGAATGAACTCACACCAAACTCGTGTGAATAGCCATCCATACCCCATCCCTCTGGTGACTGATGCAATGCAAGCAAGAACTTGCCGCCTGGCAAGTATCCCCAGGTTCATCAGAAGAAACCATGCAAAGAACATACGCAAAGGAAAAGGGGGGGAACCGACAGAAGAGGAAAGAAAATGAAGGACAAAAGAAATGAAAGGAAAGAACCCCCCCCCCACCCCCTCCCCTTTTTCGAACGACATGTGAGATCTTGTACGGGCCATGTATGGTTCGAATGCGTGTCTAGAGAGGTTGTCACGTTGTATACGAAAACTAGAAGGGGGTGGCACATGTGAAGTCGGGATACCCAGCATCATGGTTCAAACCGACCATGGTCGAGCCGATACAACCTATGTAGCGTTGAGAGATGATACGCAGGCACGCTTTGGGGAAGATGAAGAGGAAACGCGAGAGAGAAAACAAAACCGTCCAAAGCAATGAATGCAAGCCACAGCTGAGTTGCTATCAAGATCTGCCAAAGGCGCTGAGATTTTCAAGATGGCACGGAGAACTAAAGCCAAGAGGCCAGAAGCCAGAAGCCGAGAGCCGAGAGCCAGAAGCCAAGAGCCGAGAGTCCTTTTTTTTTAAATTTTTTTTAATTTTTTAATTTTTTTTTATTTTTTTCAACTCGTAACTCAGTCATAATTCGCAGAAACAACACAACGCCGCCACTGGCAGGCTGCATAGTTGATACCGTTCTGCGCGCTGGGAGCAGTGCAAGGACGCCGATCTGCAGGAGAGCTTCCTCGGCAACGATGGATGAGGGATGTCGCAACCTGGTGCGCACGCGACAGCGTCTCCGACAGCTCGCGGGCCAGACATGTTCGGTCTGCATTGCCGTCATCGTCACATGGTCATTCTTGACGGACGCCGACAATCATCCCGTTCTAGCGCGCAGAGCATAATAGGCAGCAGAAAACAAACTCGCTTCGTTGCGACGCGGGCCATGGGCTCAAGCCCGTTCAAGCCTCTCCCCTGGCCAGCCACGTGCAATGGCGCACACGCCGCAGGGATCAAGTTCCCTCTTTTTGCGCCCTGGTCTCTCTTCCCTGCGCCTGGAATGCAACGAATTGCCCCCGGCGCGAGAGCGGGTTTGTTCGGGCGGAGCGCCTCCAGGGGCCCTGATTGGCTCGGCGGTGCGCTTCGGCTGAAGAGTGAGGCCCGACAGAGCGCAGGAAAAACGTGGCCCGACATGCGCGCTGAAGGTTGTCGAGCGAACTCTGATTTGCGGGTTCCGTTTGCTTTTTTGCAAGGGGGCACGGAATCAAACCCATCAATCCATCAATCCATCAATCAACCAATCAATCAACCAATCAACCAATCAATCCAGCCATCCGACGGCAAACTGGGGATGTGGATGACGGAAACGGCAAGGGCAACGGAACCGAGAAAACCTTTGGACTTTGCCATGCGCGCAGAGAGAGAGTAATCTGTCCTCTTGCCGGTCAGTATTTTGATGGCTCCCATGGCAAAAAAAAAAAAAAAAATCGACGCACAAGACATTGGAGAGCACGATGGACCAGAGCGAGAGAGGGGCGGGCCTTTGAAGCTTGGCTTTTGAAGCTTTGTGGGTTTGGGCGTTTGGCTGAAAGGGCGGAAGAAATTGTCGAAGTAGGTGGTCTGACCATGCGGGCCGGCACATGGTTTTTTTCTTTTTATTATTATTATTTATTTATTTTTCTCTCATGGCCCCGCGGCGGGCTGGGAGGGTCCGCTTGTTAGGGGGGAGACACGGCTGGCAAGGTTACCCGCTAACAACAGCGCCCCGGAAGAGACAAGAAAAGAAAAAAGACAGAAAAAGAAAGAAAGAAAACAAAAAAAAAAGACAGTGCACGACGACGAGCGGGAAAGACGAAGATCCAATGGTTTGATGCAGCTGCGCCGGAGTATTGTCATGATTATGATAATGATTACGATTACGATTATGATTATGATTATGATTATGATTACGATTATGATTATCGGTGGGGGTGCAGATGCCAAATCAGGAGTTGACCTGTCCGTCACCGAACGGCTCCAGGGACATGTATATATACTACGTAGTAGTATGGAAGCGCATGGCGAGAGACGGCCAAAGCCACGCCACCAGGTCGTACGTACGCTTTCTCTCTCTCTCTCTCTCTCTCTCTCTCTCTCTCTCTCTCTCTCTCTTTACATTTTTTTTTGGCAAAGTATAAGTCAGATCACATACTATTACGGGGTACGGGGTACTCGCCCGAGAAATTCATGCCGGCCAACGGGCGGCTCTGGTCTCGGTGCCCGCTGGCTGGCATGACAATGCTCGCCGCATTCGTCCCTGGTCTTCAGGCAAAAGCGACCCTTGCGACTCCAAGCAGCCAAGGGTCTCCGGCAATGTATTAGTATTTATTACAAGAGCCCCCAGCAGAGCAGGCCAATGGTGCCACGAAGCGGAACAGCAGGACGACGATGTGGACGGAGCAAGAGTCGCATTGGCCTGGATCTGCAAGCAATGTCATCAAACTCCATCAAGAAACGAAACTTGGTCCGCACTCCGTCGCCCAAATGGCTCAGCAATGCCTGCTACTTACTACAGTACCTTAAAACCCTACTAAAGGTACCTCGGTAGTCTACCAAAGCTAGGGGATACTAATTACTTACATACGAGTACTCAGGTAGGTGCCTTCTACTAGACCAGCTTAGCAGCATTACTACGAGGCACAGCACAGCACTGGCACCTGCTGGTGGTGCTGAGACCCGGACATGGCCGCTGATTCCAGGCCCCGTACTCCCTATAGGTATGTAGTGCCTCTTCTAAAGCCTGTAGTACGTAGGTAGTAGGTGCCAGAGTAATACTGCCTGTAGCGGCAGGCATCAGCGCTATCAGCAGGGAGAAGCCCTCAGCGCCAGGTTGGGGGGGGGGGGGGGGGGAACTCGGCCGCCTCGTACTGTACTCCGCACCCCGGTAGCGCTCAACCGCCTGCTCCATAGCGCTATCCCCCCTGAGCTGCTGCTAACGAACCTGGTGCCACATGCTACTGCTACTACCACCTGGCACTACTGCTGCTGCTAGTACAGTGCAGCATCTCCATCGGCTCCACCATCTTCTTGCTCGTCCATCTCCCCATCCATCCATCCCTCTTTTTCCCCTTCTCTCCTCCGCCTTGTCGCTCTCCTACCATACCCTCTTCGACGTGTTTCCAGTAGAGAGCGTTTGATTGCCTCGCCCTATAAAGGCCAGACCGAGTGCGGCGACGCCATCCGCTGCTCTTCGCTCCGCCCCTGACCCGGACATCACAAAAATCTCCCCAACTGATTCTCCGTCGCCATCGCCAAAGGGAAAGAAACGAGAAAAGAAGAAGGAGAAGAAAGGTCCCGCCTCCATTATTTTGTTTCTCCCCTACTCTCCAATCATCGCCAGAGAGTGCCCGGAAGCTCCTGATCTCCCCCAACTAAACCTAACCTGGTCAAACCTGACACCAAACTTGCGACAACCACGCGCTCGAGGGACCCAGCCAGCCAAGTTTTGCAACTTTTTTTTTTTTCCTTTTTCTTTTTTGGCTCCCCCCTTTGCCAATCACACTCGACTTGCTCTCCATCTTAATTGTTCTCTCTGGACTGGAGCCACGGGACTACGGCTTGGTACTACCAGTAGCCGCACGCATCGCCAATCAATCCATCCGCCCAGAACAGAGCCCCCTGCTTCATAGGTCTCACACGCTTCAACCAGCGGGTCGCCCTCTTTCTTTTATAAAAAGACGTCGAATCTCCATCAAACACCGCCATGCCCGTCTCCATAGACTCTGCCCGCCCAATCATGGCCCCTTCGGTATGTCTTCTTGTTTCTCGCACCCTAACCCCCCCCCCCCCCTTCAATACGCCTCAATTTTCCCATTCTGCGACCCTGGAGTCAAGGTGATGGCTTGGCTGTGCCTGCTCCGACCTTATGCCTCCCTTCAACCAGGCTCTTGTTTACTTTATACGCTTTCTCCCCCCCCCCCCCCTCTCTCTCTCTCTGTGTGTGTGTGTGAGTGTGTTCCGACTTATTCAACTAACCAAGAAAAAAACCCCTCAGGCTCGCACTTCGCTCCGCTACAGCACCTACAGCATGGCTCCCTCTGTAGCCATGTCTATCCAGACTACAGACCCTCGGCATGCCGAAATCCGCGAGATTGCCACCGGCCTTGATCGCATGGAGAACAAGGCCCTCACTTCCCAGCGCGTTACCTTGTCCGAGGAGAAGTATGAGAAGATGAGCAAGCTGGCCCTTGGCGCAAAGCTGGAGCGGGCCCTCGACAGACGCATGAGCAGCCAGGACGCTGTCATGCGACCTCGAAGGAAGACGACGTCTGCGGTGGAGAAGAGCTTCGACGAAAAGGCCCAGTAAACTAAAGCAGTCAGTCAGGTTTCCATATAGCCTCGAAAGCTTGACCAATGCTCCAACGTCGGCTCTGTGCTGTGCCGTTGCTGCGCTGCGCTGCGTCGGCGTCGGCGTCGGCGTCACAGAAGCGGTAGTTGACGCATCATTCGCTGCCGCGATGAAAGCGCCGCCCCCTATTTTTGCATCATCTGGGATATAATGGGGCATTTCGGCGGGACGTCTTTTTCCTCGTCTTGCGGGATTTTTAGAGAAGAAAAAAGCCCAACACGACATTCACTCACGATACATTTCAGATGATAACAGTCTGATTTTTCACATATACCCCTGCGTCACATGATCAACTCGAATGTCCTACTGCAGCATGATTTTTTTTTCCCCTCCTAGTCTCATCTCCTAGTTCCTTTTTTTTTTTTTTCCCTTGTTATTCTGTCATGTGGAAATGAATGGAAGGTCTTTTGGTTTTTTTTTTTTTTTTTTGTCGCCTATTTTGGAAAGGGCACTTCGTACACCAAGGCGGTTAAAGAGGAGGACAGCGTGCGTGCTGAGCATTGAATAAACCAATCAACCATTATTTACAATATGTACAGTTGTGGAGAAGCTCCCCTGCCATTTGAAGTGCTTTCTTCTGGCCTCTCTGCTTGGAAGCAATGTAACATGTTTTTTTGATTTTCTTAGTCGGATAGATGGCGCCATTTAAACTCAAACAGCTTCGTTCCCTGTTCATCTGCCTCCAATTTGCCATGTTCCCACTGTTCAACATGCGACCTTGTCTTTCGCCCGCAACGCAAGGGAGAACGGAACGGGATCGACAGCTTCGCTCGAGACGACGTTTCATGTCTAAACCCAACTTATTGCTACCGCTTCACAAGGCACGCTGGGCTCACAGATGACGCTACGCGGTCGTCTCTTTGAACGCCTCAAGTCGCATTCGCTTTCCAACAGCTTTCTTTCGTGGCCCCATGCCCATGTATCTCATCCTTTCTCTTCTTTCTTCTTCCTGTTTCCGACGCGGAAAGGGAAACAAACGTGCCACCATGTCCTTTCTCCACCACAAGCATTAACCGCCCGGGCGTGCATGCATCCTCTGTACAGTGCGTTCCATGGAGTGACTGGCATGCAATTGCTAGGTAGGCAGCTATAGTAACGAGTTGACGAGTTTCTTGAAGTGTAGAGAAAAGGGTGTGGGACGACAGTGATGCTTCATTGGACATCATGTTGCTCAAAACAGCCGCTGAAGTATGTGTGTTTGTAGCTGGATACTGAATATAAATACAGCATCGTATATTACCCAAACAAAAAAAAAAAAAAAAAAAGGGGAAAAGAGGAAAAAAAAGAAAAAAAAAAAAAAAAAAAACTCCCAACGCCGTTCCACTCCCCATCCCTTGCTTCCCATAGCTCCATCTAACTTACACCCATCATCCCCCTCAAACAAATAAAGGCAATAATCACCCCTTCTAGGCCCGTGACTTGTCAATCCTGTCCTCAATGTCCTTCAGCAGCGTCACCAAATCGGCTTCCTCGCCCTCCATCTCCAGCGCCCGCTTCACCCATTCTCTCGCCTCGTCCAACCTCCCCATCTCCGTCAAGCATCTGCCCCTCCGCCACCACCCCTTTGCATTGCCCACCCTCCTCGCCTCCACGCTTGCTTCCGCATCGACCGCTCCTTCGGGCCAGTTCCCCATGGCCATGTGCGACTGCGCCCTGTTCGCATACAGCATGGACACCTCCTCCCTGACCAAGGCGGCGGGCTCCCACAGCGGTCTCTGCAGCGCCATCTCGATGCCCTGGGTGTAGGCCTTTATGGCCTCGGCGTACCTCTGCTTGCGATACTCGGTGTTACCATTGTCACGTAGCTTGGAGACATTGGCGGTGCGCTTCGGGTTGACGGGGATCGGAGGCGGAGGCACCAGCGGGATGGCACCGGGAGGCACCTCGATGTTGAGGACGGCGCGGTGGAGGTTGTTGAGCTTTTCGAGCTCGGCGGCGAGCGCCCGCGAAGGTCTGCTGCCGGAGGGGAGAATGGCTTTGGACTGGGGGTCCATGTGAATGGGGAGCATGCTGAAATGGTCGAGGTCCGACATGTTTGCGGTGTTGACCTCCAGGGAGGGCTCTTTTTTTTCTTTTTTTTTTTTCTTTTTTTTTTCTTTTTTTTTTCTCCTTCTTTTTCTTTTTCTTTTTCTTTTTTTTCTGAAAAGCCTTGAAAAGACTTGAATTGTCTGCAAATGGTCGAATGTTATCTTTAACGGCTAGAGGGGAAAAAATGAAAATTGCGCGAAATGGCTTGCGCCGGCGAGAGTTTGTTGAAGAGTAAAAATGTTCTCTGAGCCGAGCTGTTCCTGCTGCAGCATAACGTTGTCAGTTTGTCGGTTCAGTGAGGACACCTCTCATCGCGCCCGAGCTTGTTTATCTTATCAGCACATGACTGTGTGGGGTACAGGTACTACTAGTAGTACTATGGAGTAGTGCTATGCTAAGGTAGCTTATATGCGCGCTACGAGCAACAGCCGCTGCTTACCCTGAAATGAAATCATGGGAATGCCAAAATTGGCCATTTCATCGGCGTCATGCTTTGGCGGACATGAGGGCTGTGGAATTTCGAGCTGCAATTCCAATGGATCCACGAATGAGAACTGGGCGGTACATACTAGGTTGTTCCGCAAAACTAGGGATTGAACCTCGGATGGAAAAGAAGATCAAAGCTGGCCTCAATGCATCTACATGTACATATTTGCAAACAAAGACATGGCACGGTTGAAAACAGAAATCTAGCCATTCAGCAGCTATTCAACATTCACCGAGACAGCTCTATATATATATATATATATATATATATATATATGAGCCCACTGTACCGTATTATATCACATGCCTGGTGGAAAAAGGGTGAAGGAAAATTCACTTCATATAAATTATTAATTGTTCAAAGCATTTATCATTCCGTTCTACTCCTAGTGTTTGTGCAATGCTAGACACCTCTTTTGCTCAGAGGAAGGGTATGATCATCACTGCCCATCCTCTCCCACGCCCACGCCCACGCCCACGCCCCCAATTCCCGTCGCCGACTCACTTTTTGCTCCGTAATAAGCCGGGAATAGCGTCCTTGAGCGGCGTGAAGCAATCGCGGGCCAGACAAGAAAGAACAAACGTCCCCCAATCCTATTCCGCACTTCCAATCCGGCGTTGCAACGGAACAAACGCAAAGAACCACATTACAACGCCGCGTCAGTCCATCCGCTGTCACCCTCACGAAAATTTGACAAGTAGAAAATTTCGTGCTGATTGTTGGGGTTTCCTGTGCTTTATTTTTTCTGTGGGTTGAGTTGTGGTTTCCGGTGAAAAAAGATTTTTCATGAAGAAATAATTGGAGAAGAAAGTTTCCATCCGCCCCCCAAAAAGCCGCCGCCCTTGCCATCACTCAGCAAATCAAGTATAATTCCTTTGTGAACCGCCACGCCAATCTAATGAAACGCACGAGAAAAAGACAATGCGAAGTACCTAGGCCCCAGCGGGAGCCGAGGAATGGCCAGCTTAGTAGCCATAAGCCGCAAGGGCCTTCGCGGTCTCCTCCTTGACGGAAGCGTTCTTCTTCGCGTCGGACAGTTGTCGTGCAGCAACCTTCTTGCGCTCGTAGTAGGCAGCGCCCTTGGCCTTCCGCCTCTCCTCCAATCTGCACCTGAGTGTTAGCTTTCCGAACTCCGAATGCCTCGTCCAAAGACAAAGGTTGCCTGTGCGTTTGTGTGTGCGTGTGTGTGTATGCGTGTGTGACGTACCGGGCAACAACATCCTGGTACTTCCAGCCGACCTCGTGGCTCAGGCGGCCGACGGTGCAGTACTTGCGACCAGGCTGCAGTCTCAGGACACGGAGAGCCTGAGGAACGACCATCTTCTTCTTCTTATCGTAAGGGGGGGGGACACCCTCGAAAACCTTGAGGCGTTCCAGAGCGGCGGCACCACGGGCGGTCTTGTGAGGGATCATACCACGGACGGCCTTGTAGAAGATTCTGGAGGGAGCGCGGAAGTGGAAGGGGCCTGAGTAGCATCGGTTAATAATATTCCCAAGAGCAACGATAATCAGGAGGCGTTGGAATCGCGCAACTCACCACCGCGAGTGGGGTTGTATCGGGTCATCTTGCGCAGGTAGGCATGGTACTTGACTGCTCGATATGTCAGCATTCTCATTTCTTCTGATATTGATGCAAGGATCATATATATATATATATGCATATGAATATATCTGTAATATATGCATCCTAGCGATTGCTTTCCCACTCTGCCCCGAGGGCTCAAGCTCAACAGGAATCGCTCGGAATAGACTCGGCGGATGGTGGGGGTGTAAACGTACGCTTAGCGCGGAAGAACTCTCCAGAGATGTTGAGAGCCTCGCAGCGGACGACAACGATCTTCTGTCCGTTGAGGAGCTGCTTGGCGACAATGCTGGCAAGTCGGCCAAGGAGGTGGCCCTTGCCGTCAATGACAACCTAAAGAAGAAGGTTGGGGTTAGTTAAACCGTCTTCCACATGTATCCCTAGCCAGTCTCTTCCAATCACCGATCGTCGGGTTGTGCCAAAGAAGAGGAGAAAAAAAAAAGAGGCTCGAAAGCAGCAGCAGCGGCAGCAGCAGCAGCAACAGCGAATTGCCGCCAGCGCAAGCAAGACAACAAATAAAGCCCGTATCCAGCAATCAATTCCCCATCTTCCCATCTCAGCTGTTTTGCCATGTGCGCTGGCGCCCATCTGCTCTCGGGCACTCCCTTGTCCGGCACTCCACAAAGATTCGGATCCGGGCGAGACATGTGCGTGTATATATGTTTATCACGGGTTTTGGTGGCGAATACTCACAACCGACTCGAACGACGACATCGTACCGGTTCTTTCCAGGGGGGTTAGAAAGAAAAGGGTGAAGAAGACAGAGGACGGAGACACACAAATCCTCCAACCTCACCGGCGAGAATTTGCTTCTGTGCTGCTGTGGGTTAGTCGTCCCTGGGCGAAAGGGTTGTTGATGAAGTGGTCGCGATACAGATTGGAACGGCGAGAAAATCGCAGCGCCGCTTGGGGCTGGTTGTGCCTTTGGAACAAGGGAGGCTAGCCGGATTTGGCAAGGGTGGGTTCCGGGCCAGGCGAGGAAGGGCTCGCAGGTTGGTGGTTCTTAGGGCTGCGAGACCTAGAATCTGGGCCGATAATTTGCCGTCTCATCAGCATTTTGCCGATAATGAACATCAAGGTAGTATGCACGTGATGCCAGCCTAAAGAGGCGCTGAAGATTATGTAGTACCTGTGCCATCGCATTAAGCCACCGGCAGATTGACTCGCTGCTACTCTATGAGAATCACAGATGCAGATGGCTTTTCTCTATCGATAGAAGCAATCAATATTGGGAGGTAGGCATCAGAGGGCAAGGATTCAAACGCGTCTGTGGATTGAATTTCGTATTAATAGCCACGCAGCATATCGCCGTGCATCATCAGTCTATGTAAGATGCCTTTCCACTGCCCATGTGTGTGTATGTATGTGTGTGTGTGTTGGAGGGGGGGATAGTGCCGCCTCAATAGACATCTTCTATCTCCATTCCGCAAACATAGTGTGATACGAGTAACATCTCTTCTCTTCTCTGATTCTTTGTATTTGACGATGCAAATGCAAATGCAAATGCAAAAAAAAAAAGGTCTATATCGCTTATGGACTATGAAGCTTCGGTATCATCATCCCGCATCGTTTGCCAGCTCCGTTCTGCCCGTCGTCTCTTTTTAAAACCATGTTGCCCCCGCCAATAAGTGCCTCTTTCAAATCTTTTCTTCATATGTAAATGTTTAGAGAGGAAGAGAGGGGTTATATGCAGTACAGCGGTTAAAGGGGTAGTCCACCTTGGGACAGGAAAGCAATTTGAAAGGGAAAAAAAAAAAAAGGAGAGAAAAGGGAAAGCTGTGGTGAGTCCAATCATGATACTTTCGCAGCATCCAGCTGCTTAAGCACCTCTTGGACTCGTCGAACAAGGTCTTTGCGTCTCTGTCTAATTTCATCCACACCCTCGGTTTCTACGCCGTCTAATTTCAAAATAATTTGCTGCATAACAGATTCAGATAGCTTTCTGTGCTCCTCGTCTCGCCTCTTGGAATCCCTGGGAGGCGCGTCGACGAAATCCAGACAAGGCGGAAGCCATTTCGAGTGGAATTCGTCAGATATCTCGTCTAGCTTCCTCATCGCGGCGCTTATAGCGGTGGGCGAAGCCGCGTTTGCCGCATCACCGTTTGAGCCGCCATCAACGGGGCTGGTTGGGGAACCGGCCTCGCTCTTGTCGGACTTCCTCTTGCTTCGCTTCTTCTTGCGAGATCGCGAGGATTTGGCGTCGTTTCGCGAAGGCTCATCCACGATGATCATTTCGTCATCCGATCGGCCGCTGTTGTCATCTTCGATATCAGGCATGACGGCCATGAGCTCGCTCTTGTTCTTGACCCCATATTCCCGGACAGGGATTGAGGGCTCCTTCAGCTGCTTGCCCTTGTAGAGCAGCTTGATACGACGTGTTGTGCGTGACGACAGATCCATCAGGATGCCTATGCGGTCTCGCACATCCTTGACATATAGCTTGCCATCCCCGATCGAGTAAGCGGGGAAGTGCGCCGGATACGTCACGCCATTATTCTTGATCAGCAAGATGTCGTCCTCAGGCTCTGAAGGTCCCCTGGAGTGTGGTCGAGGGTAGTAGCGGCTGTCCGAATACTCCACCATCGGATCATCCAAGTCCTGTTCGGTGATGTAGCTGAAATCTTCGTTTGTGACGTCCGGAACGCCCCCCGACATGGCGCCAAAGCTCTGCTCGCGGCTGAGCGACCACCCGTATCGCGACATGGTGATGGGGAGGGCCACAAGGGCGGCGAGGCCGCTATAGACGAAAGTGGGCGGAACGCCCAGGGTCCCCGAGATGTATTCACTCGACTCCTGGAAGGCGGCCGAGATGTTTGTCAGGGTCCCGTTGAGGTAGGCCGTGATGATGTGTTGCAAGGCACCGGAAGATGCCACGATGGGCTGGTTGGAATCCACCTTGGCGTCTTGGGTATCAAGGTGGCCCTACGCAGGACACCTTACCAGCCAGAAGAAGAGGAACAAGGGAGAAATGGGAAAAAAAAAAAAAAAAAAAAAAAAAAAAAAAGAGAAGGCCGTCTGCCTTTCCAGGATTCACGCTCTGCCTTGATTTTCTTCTTTTCTTCTTCTTCTTCTCCTTCTTCTTTTTCCTGCAACAAGAGATCGCGGGGTCGTGGGGTGGCCGGCAAGGCTGAGCAAACTGGGGCTGGTGGTCTGCAGCGAATTGTCTCGTGGGAGGCTCAGATTGGATCGATTGGGATCAGAAGAGCTGATTGCCCACAGGAGCCGGCGGCGATCGCGACCCCGGCCGAAGGGTCAAGACTCTCTTCAATGCGTCAAGCGAGGCCGCTCTGAAGCTGCTGCTGGTGCGCGCGTTTGTTGCTGGCGGTGAGTGCAGCGGGCTATTCGCGGATGGAAGCCAGAGTACAGCCCAGTATCGGTCTTCGCGATAGGTGGCTTGTGATTTGTGATGATGCGCAGAGGCCGTAGGGTTTGGCTGGATTCGGGCAAGGCCAGGCTGTTGTGTCGTGCCAGCGATGCGGACGAGATGGATGGGCCGGCTTCTGCACGAGAAGACACAAGACAGCGACTTTTGTATGGATGAGAATTATGGGGGAGGAGGAGCCTATGGTGCTTTTTTTTTTTTTTTTCCAGCGGTGAATGGCGGCAATTGGGGGGGAACTGGAGGGGGGGATCAGAGGGGGGTCTCTGTAGCGATAGTGGGCTGCTGGGGAAATGAGCCTGGGGCCGTGTAAACAGCCTACCTTATGTAGCAGGCGGCGACAGGAGTGAAGCTGGCAGCGATTGATCATGTAAGAGGTTGGCGTTTCGAGGCCGCGGCAGCTTCCAATCTTCCAATGCCCCAAACGAGGCCTTGGTGGTATTCACTATTCACCGCAGCTGACCTGCCGACGCCCTCAACGGCGGCTATTTGTGTTGCCTTGTGTCGGGTTCCCGTTCATCAAACTCTGGAGTTGCCATCAAGAATCTTACCGGAGAAGCCCATCTAGACTCAACAGAGGCAAAGGCTCCTCGGTTCCCCACGAAAATGGCTGGCAACTCGCCTCTTAGTCGACACAACTTTGTAAGCCTCCCCCCGTTTCCATAATTACACATCATTTCTGCGGGAGATGGGACCGACATCTGCCGTTGGCTGTCTTCGTGGCCTTGACTCGATGTTGCGTAGACTTTTTCTGCACTCATTCCCATGCAGCCTCATGTTAAACTTGCTAGCGGCCCTCAACAGCTTGCTTGGACAGACAGTTGGTGTCGGTAATAATGAGACTGCACGCGAGAGCTCGACACTCTGTCCATCAGGTCCTCTTCATGGAGTGGATATCGCAAGCTTCAAGGACTATAGATACGAAGTAGGGGTCAAGATGTTGCATATAAAGAAAAAAATAGAGAAGAAAAAAAAACATACAACAGCCGGTGTTCGCTGGTGGTCACCCACCCAACTACTAATCTGCCGGTTAGTGGCTTATCTTTGGGGGAGCGGACGGGACCCCGAGCTTTCCACTACCTATGGTCGTATGTGCTAGAGATGATAATTACTGTAGCTTATATAGCCTTGATAACAAACCGTGAAACTGTGCACGAATGCACACATACACGCAAAAAACCTCGGGTCGCGTCGGAACCTGAAGAGGGGGGTGGATATCTGACGTTAAATGGCGTCGTCGGGAATTTACGCCATCGTCACGTCACGTAGCTGGGCGAAGATGTTGAGGGGAGGATTGCGTTGCAGTGCTCTCGAATCTTGAACAAAGCTTTGCCAAGGCGGACAGGTGAATGACTGGCTTTAGCCATACAAAGCAGCATTACTCCGTATAAACGGCCAATTTGTACCGACAGCCAAGGCCCGGCACACGATAGATCCTGCTACCGAAGAGCCATTATTCCCCGTCCCTGTTACGACGAGAGAGTGAGGATCTTGATGCGGCCGTCAAACACACCCGCAAATGTATTCGTCGGTTTCTCCAAAGGTAATATCACGACCGGAGGTGGGTTTGAGCCTGGCGTCCTGGCGTCCTGGCGTCTTGGTTGGCCCAATCCAGAACGAGATGCAGCAAGTGGCATCAAGCCTGCCAAGTTTCCAATTCCAGATTCCAATCACTGACCTGGACGCCCCTTGTTGGATACGACTTGGTCAAGGATATGTACCAGGGCGTGGAGGAGGAAGTCTGCACCATTTGTGCCGATTCCGAAAATGGTCCTCTGACGATTAAGTCATTGACCGCACAAACTCTCCTCAAATTCGGATTCGGAGCGCCAGTGCGGTGTAAAGACCTCACGCGTGCCCGAGAGAATGGACACGTCGGGCTCAGCGCATACGAGTCTGGGGATGTGGAAGAGAGATTTTTGAGGAGTAGCATAACGATGTGTTGACGAACCTAGGGAAAAGGGAGCGGCTTCCCTTTTTTTTTTTTTTTTTTTTTTTTTTACAAATTTGGCCGATGTCCGGAGTAACTCTGTACATGACTGAACGATTTGCTATAGATGACGTTTAATCATATAATACATAGTTCTCCGTACGCAGTAATAAGGTAGTTAGTATCCCCTACGGGGTGGGTGGTGATGCTCAATCTAGGACCCCAGGTCTGTCTGTCGACCAATGAATGAATGGGTTGAGCGAGTACTCCGTAAGAACATTGCACAAATGGGCAAAATTGCAAGGCTCCATGCCTGCGCAATGACAACAGACTTGCGAAATTTGGAATATTGGTTTGGATTCGAAACCCAAGCCTTTATCGCTTATCCTGAGGGAGGGAGCTCGACCGAATTCGGCCGAGGCGGGCAAAAAGCGCTGGCTGCCAAATTCAGGCGCGGAAAGTTTGGCCAATTATCCTGTCTGGGAAACACGGCCAGCAGGTACAAAACCTGCACAAGGCCAAAAAGAGAAATGAATAGATAAATAAATAAATAAATAAAATTACCTTAGTAGTATATATAGTAGTACGTATATGTATACTATATATATACAGTATATGTACTATATAAAAGACGCCTCCAATCACACCCCCCCCGTGCCATGGCTTTGGAATCAAAACGCGTTCTAGTCCCGATTCCTGATTAATAAGTTTGCCCCTCTCGCTGCCAGGCCCCGGCGGCTCGCTGTGGATGCAGCTGATTTGCATTTTCCCCAAAAGAGAGAGAAGGGGGGGGGGGGGGGGGGTTCCTCATTTTGCCATGCCTGTGGTAAATCTCACAAGTTGCCCCGGCGCAAATGCATCATTTTAGTTCGATCCGCACTTATTACCATTCTTCCTCCGCATACACACACACACACACACACACACACATATATATATATATAGATCTCACTACGACCTAAATCCCACGACGTCGCCCATTATCCAACACCCATGAACTTTATCCGATCCTTCTTTACATCTGCAGTCAAGCTGAGTCCCGAAGCCAGAATGGCCAGCGTCAAGGAAGCCCAGAGAATCATTGACAGCAACAATGTTGGTATGTTTTCCCAGACCGTACGCGCCGAGAATGGCGTCGTCGAAATGAATTTGAAATACTCAAGCTGACGCGGGCCGTCCATAGTCATCTTCTCCAAGACCTGGTGCCCCTATTGCAAGGCCGCCAAGCAGACCCTCAACGACCTCAAGGCCGAGTACGAAGTCGTCGAGCTAGACAACCGCAGTATGTTGTGCTCTCTCTCTCTCTCCCTCTCTCTCTCTCTCTTCTTTCCCATCATCCTGGCGCTCGATGCTAACGAATATGGCGCGCCGCAGACGACGGCGACGAACTCCAAGACGCCCTTCTGCAGATCAGCGGCCAGCGCTCCGTCCCCAACATCTTCATGGCCAAGCAACACATCGGAGGAAACTCGGACCTGCAGGAGCTCGCCAAGAGCGGCGTGCTGAAGCGCCGGCTCGAGGAGGCGGGCGCATATGCGTAAGCGCTCGAGAAGCGGCTTTTTTTTTTGGTGCGGCTTGAGTGGGAAATAGAAAGGGACAAAAACAAGAATTTGGCTGATATGGCGTGCCTGCTATTTTGCGGTGCTAGAGGAGACGATAGATTCAAGTTATAGACGGCCTAGGTGATGATTAGACGTGGTGCGGCCAGAGACGCAGTTAGAATGTGATTGACATTCTAGAGTCGAATAGAATAGCCATCTTGATTTGGCCAAAATAATATAACCAAAAAAAAAAAAAAAAAAAAAAAAAGAAAACCATTGAAGAAACCATCACGAGTCAAATCGCATTGCTGGAGTGGGTTTCTTTTGATAGGCAATATACGGCTTACTATGTCTTCCGCCGCTTTATATCATACATGGGGTGTTTTTTTTTTTCTCTTTTTTTCTTTCTTTATTTTTTTTTAAAAAACGGCCTGTAACAGTATTGGATTCGCAGGCAATGCTGATGCGTGCGTCTATACCACCTGCGTTGCCACAGTCCCAACCGGTCTCTCCACAAATTCCATGACTCCCTCAATGATGCTGTCCCGTGCTGGCTCCGAAGCAACCTTGCTGCCGGCAAGGTAGTTCAGCCAAAGCAGCCGCGATAGCCTCTCATCTTCAACCGTGCCCATGACTTCTCTCTTGGGGTCCCCGCCCCTGCCCGAGTTGAACATGACTGACAACACGCCGTTTTCGTCACGACACAGCAGCAGCTCTTGTTTCTTTGGCACGGAGCCCCGGTTGAAGAGCGCCTTGAAGTCCTTCATGGCGACGCCAAAGGCTTCGTCGCTGTATGCCTTGTTGTGTTGGGATCGCGCGGCGATGGAGCGGACGAATCCGTCACGGAGGTGGTGGAAGTCGGTATCTCGGACCGGCGTGATGCGGAAGACGCTGCGACAGCCGGATTCCCTCAGCAGTGCGTCCCATGTTTCCTCGCCCTCCGCCGCATCCTCGAGGGCCTTTCGCAAGGCATCCTTCTCAGCGGGTATCAACGTCGTGGCGCTGGAGTTGATCTTCTTGACCAGGTATCGCTGCAGCTTGGCAATGTCCTGTGTCGCAACATAGAACCCCACCACGTACACCTGAATCCCGATGAAGGTCACCGTGCGAGCTCCCAAGCCGACGAGGGTATATTCGCTGCCGTGCTTGTCCGATACGCTCGCCGCGATGTGGTTTTCCTCCTGGGCAGACGGCAATGCGACGTCGATGGTCCGGGGAAACGCGGGAACCACGCTGTTCCCCGTAGGAACAATCACTCTTCCTTGTTCGTCGTGCACAACGATTTTCCTTTTCCCGCCAGCCTCGGTCTTGAATGTTTCTGTAGGGATTGGCGGCGCGTCGCATTTCACCGAAATCTTTTCCTTCTGCTTTTCGCCCTGTTGGTCCAGAGCCTTTTTCAGCTTCCACGCAGTGTACACGAATGAGATGATGCCGGCAGTGGCGCCAGCGGCCAGGAAGACCGTGCGATGGCGCTCGTAGTCCCGTCGCCGCGATTCGAGCTTGTTGAGATCGAAATCCTGGGAAACGCGGGACGAGCCCTTGCCGGAGAAGAGGCTGCGGCGGAAGCACTGCTGGCACCGGGATGAGGGCCTGAGCAGCGGCCCGAGGGCTGTCGGACGGAGCATGATGGGAGAGAGTTTTAATTCGGGTAGTTGCCTAGATAGACGGTTTCGAATTGATTGATGTCAACCCGTTCAATCAACGAGTCGTTTGGATTTGTGGGCAGCGAGTGAGGCCGTACAGATCACCGGAGATGGCTTCCAAATGCTTGGTTGTTTGAGCAGCACTGTGCCCCCACGTGATGTGACATCATTCGGACCATACTTCGATGTCCGAGGCTACCCTGGAGCGCCATCACCAACGCTGAAAATGCCACTATTCGCTGCTTTGATAACGCATTTTCGTAACTGAGAGTCTCGAAGACAATAAATTTGCTTGCTATACTGTGGGGAGAATTAGTAGGGTTGTCTTGGTTGATGAAAGGGAGTGAGTGGCTGAATGGCTGTGTTTGCCTTGTGTTAGATGGGTAGCTCTAATCACTGTCCGGAGTAGTTTTTACTGCCGTCAGGTTGGAATGTCAAAGCAGTTGCAGAGCATTTGTTTTTTTTATTTTCGAATCTCAGTTCAACTACGGCACAGGCACTATGTAACATGATGATATGGTGAATGCTTTTGTATTATGAATGGAATGCTTTGGGTCATATGTTGCCTCCATCCTACAGAGCTTCCCCGGTAGCAACTTACATTGAATGAAATGATTGATGCTGGTCACGGTTCATTTAAACAAGAGAATTCTACTGGCCTAGACCTCAATCTATAGCAGTTAAGTTACGACATCAAGCCTTGACCGGACAAAACTTTTTTTTTTCTACCAAGAGCGCCCTATTTAGATTACAAGATCGCCATAACAATAAGGCAGTGCAAAAACCCTTGCACTGCAGTGCTGGTACTAGCATTTAGAGTTTGTCTGTCCCCCATAGACGCTGTTTGAACTGTTCACACTTGTCGTATTTTGGCAGACCGGTGACAACATGGCCGGCCATCATAGCCTCGGCGCAAATCGCCATCATGCTGTTCCAACTAGGCGCATTTCGCAAGCACATCATACTTGGAAAATCTCGGGACACACATCGAGAAGTTTTCATCGCTTGCTCGAATGGATGGATTTCTGACGGGCCGGGCCGCGTTCTTTCTTATCGATAACGCGGGCACTTAATTGGCTAGGTCATCTTTGCACGCTGATTGGCCAGCTGCTCTACCGCCAAATTGCCCAAGAGATGGCAGGCCATAATATTATTTCCATTTCCAACACAGCTCTTTCGCTTGCAATTCCGGCGCTGATCTCCGTTGCCGCTCTCTCAACCTTTTGTAAGGCAGAGCCAACCCTCTGCTATTTCCCCATAGCTCGGCCGCTGTGTGTTCGTTCTTTTTCTTCTTCTTCTCCGCAGCTTCAATCGTTCATTTTGCAATGTCCACTTTGCCCCCCGGGCTCCATATCGGCAGAAAAATTCCCTGGGATGCACCGATAGAAACAGTCGTGAGCTTTGCCCACCCGTTTACCTCCGAGACACACGCTGGGATAGCTTCGCTAACTACTATCCCCCTTCTTCTTCTTCTTCTCCTTCTTCTTCTGGACAGCATTTTCGATTTCGCACTCGTCGCATCACAGCCATTGGCCAGGCAGCCGACAACTACCATCTAAACGTCCGCCGCTTAAAGATTCAGCCGTCGTTGCTCGAACGAGTTGTCAAAGCCATTCTTTACCTGTTTCCGAAATTTGCGCAAGCTTACATGCGAAGATGGTTCCCTGAGTGGTACCTGCCGTCCGCGATCGTCCTGAAATCCCAGAAGCCAGATTGGGAGGAAGAGTTTGACAACGAGCTGGCGTCGTACCAGAGCCTGCAGTCGCTCCAGGGAACCGTCATTCCGCGTCACTTCGGGGTAGTCCAGTTCGCCGGGGTACGAAGCCACCTCATGGCCGACGTTGGAGGAGTATGTATCCCTTACACGACGGAGACGGCGGAAGAAGCATACGCCATTGTTCGCAAACTGTTGCACGAGTCGCTCGCTGCGCTTGCTTCAAGGGGCTTTGTGCAAGATGACGTCAAGCTTGATAACTTCCACATTGTGGGGAGTAGAGTTGTGGTGGTGGACTTGGAGCGAGTTGAAAGGAGCAGAAACCCCGATGGTCTGTCCGAGTTTGTCGAATCTAGCGTCCAGCATCTTATGAAGCAATACCGAAACTACCTGGAAAACTTGAGAGTTAGATACCCTTGATGCCTGTTATTCGTCAAAATGCATAGAGTGGCGTTGTTTTGCTTTGTTTAAAGAGGCATGCTCGATGACAGATTATGACATACTGGCCATCATTCACATAGGCACACACACACGCACGCACACGCACACGCACACGCACACATACATATATATCTATCTATCCGCAGAATAATGGCTTTTCTGGCGGCTAAGATGTACTCTATCCCCTTCAAAATTGCATCGTGCGAGATTCTACAAGTATTGCGATCTACGGAAGCGAATATCCCACTGTTGTAGAGCTCACCAAGACGGCTTTCCTACATGGTTTTCCTACCTGAAACCCATGTTACTGATTGCTGAGGAGCTTTTCAAAGTCATTAAACGAGACTGCCAACGAGAACTTTGGGCATTCGAAAAAGGGTATTAGGATTACAAGCACCAATGAGGAACAAACGGTAATACAAGTGCATAGGAAGGGAAAAAAAAAAAAGGTCACCACATCATTATATTCGGAAATTGTGCAAAGGCGCATTTGCACGTTTCTATGGCTTTGTGCACTAACAGAAAGAGGAATCAATCCAATTGGGCGTTACCTCATCACCAGGCAAACAACATCTGAACCTTCGACAAACACCTTCACTTTAGCTCCTGCAAAATCATCGCAAAATTGACATCTCTAAAAAGAGAAATGACTACAGATTTTCATCACACCTTCCCGTCGGGTCTTTATTCGTCTTCTTCCTATAAACTCCATTCACCATTGAGTAGTCGCAACTGTCAATCACCACCAGAGGCAGTAACATGGAGCTGCCCGCCTGCTGTATGGAGCGCGACATACGCGGGCACGAGAGGAACGGGATGGCACGAGGCAAACACCCATCGTGCTGTTGAACCACGACGGAAGGAATCCTGCGGATCAGCAACAAGGGGCCTTGGGTCGGATCTCAGTCGATGAAATATGACGAGAGCCGGGCACTCTCTGGCCGAGCTGGAACCCCCTCCCCCCTTTAACCCTAGTCGATGTTCTGCCCAGCACAATTGACTTTGGCCCTGGGTTGGTTGGAACTCTAGCATGGTCGGCACTCCGTGTCTAAGGCGGCTGGTGGCCGCTCTCGCGTTGGCTGCGGTAGCGGCGGCATCAATCGGAGCCGCAAGCCGTGAGTACATGTTACAACGAATATCCTACACACAGAGATGCTGGGTATTGACTCTGGTTCGTACAGCCATCTCCGTCTCCGGCAAGTCCTTTGCCCTCAACGGAGACAATGTCTCTTACCGCTTCCATGTCGATGACGACTCCGACGACCTTGTTGGCGATCACTTTGGCGGCCCCGCCACCGAGGACGGCGTCTTCCGTCCCATCATGGGCCCAATCCATGGCTGGGTAGGCCTCATCGGCCGGCAGCGCCGTGAGTTCCCCGATCTGGGCCGTGGAGACTTTCGCACTCCTGCGGTGCACATCCGGCAGTCGGCCGGCCACACGGTCAGCGAGTTCCGGTACAAATCACACAACATCGTTGAGGGCAAGCCCGCGCTGCATGGGCTGCCGTCGACGTTTGGCGACGCCGGGGACGTGTCGACGCTGGTTGTGCACATGTACGACGACTACAGCTCCGTGGCGGCGGATTTGACGTACTCCATCTTCCCCAAGTACGATGCCATTGTGCGCAGCGTCAACGTCACCAACATGGGCAACGGCAACATCACCATTGAAAAGCTTGCCAGCTTCAGCGTCGACCTGCCATACGGAGAGTTTGACATGTTGGAGCTGCGAGGTGACTGGGCCCGTGAGGGAAAGCGGCTTCGTCGCAAGGTTGATTACGGCGTCCAGGGGTAAGGCCCGAGTCCAAAAATCGTCATGACGATGGAACAGAGCCCGTTGAGCTAACACGGCATTACTACGTGCTTGTCCGTGCGCAGCTTTGGGAGCACGACCGGCTACTCCTCGCACCTGCACAACCCCTTCTTCTCGCTCATCGCGCCCTCGACCACCGAGTCGCAGGGCGAGGCCTGGGGCTTCTCTCTCGTGTACACAGGCTCATTCTCTGTAGAGGTTGAGAAGGGATCACAGGGCCTCACGCGCGCCGCGCTCGGCGTCAACCCCTACCAGCTGTCTTGGCCGCTTGGGCCGGGCGAGACTTTTACCACTCCCGAGGCCGTTGCCGTGTTCTCAAACACGGGGGTTGGCGGGATGTCGAGGAGATTCCACAGCCTCTACCGCAAGCACCTCATCAAGAGCAAATTCGCGACGCAAGCGCATCCTGTCTTGCTCAACAGCTGGGAGGGTCTTGGCTTCGACTACGACGATGCCACCATCTTGCGCCTGGCGCGGGAGTCTGCCGAGCTCGGTGTCAAGCTGTTCGTCCTGGACGACGGCTGGTTCGGGGTCAAGCATCCTCGCGTAGCCGACAACGCTGGCCTTGGAGACTGGCAGGC
The DNA here is from genome assembly GCA_020631695.1 of Trichoderma cornu-damae. Lineage (NCBI taxonomy): Eukaryota > Fungi > Ascomycota > Sordariomycetes > Hypocreales > Hypocreaceae > Trichoderma > Trichoderma cornu-damae. The sequence goes on from CM036093.1 coordinate 163,595, forward strand.
GAACCCCGAGAGATTCCCACAGGGGCTGCCGGACTTTGTCAGCAACGTGACCGGACTGATGGTTGCCGATTCCTCGGATCGTCTCAAGTTTGGCCTCTGGTTTGAGCCGGAAATGGTCAGCCCCAACTCAAGCCTGTACCGCGAGCACCCCGACTGGGCGATCCACGCCGGGTCGTACCCTCGCACGCTGACGAGAAACCAGCTGGTGCTGAACGTGGCCCTTGCCGAGGTGCAGGACTTTATCATCGAGTCGCTGTCGGGCATCCTCGGCAACACCAGCATTTCGTACGTCAAGTGGGACAGCAACCGCGGCATCCACGAGGCCCCCTACCCAGGGCTCGACTACGCCTACATGCTGGGCCTGTACCGCGTCTTCGAGACGCTGTCGACGCGATTCCCCAACGTGCTCTGGGAAGGGTGCGCATCTGGCGGAGGCCGCTTCGATCCCGGCGTCCTGCAATACTTCCCACACATTTGGACGTCCGACGACACCGACGCGGTCGAGCGCATCGCGATCCAGTTTGGCACCTCGCTCGTCTACCCGCCCTCGGCCATGGGCGCCCATGTCTCTGCTGTGCCCAACGGCCAGACGCGGCGCGCGACGCCAATCGCTTTCCGCGCGCACGTCGCCATGATGGGAGGGTCGTTTGGCTTCGAGCTCAACCCGGCCGAGATTCCCGACGACGACAAGGCGCAGATGCCGGGCATCATCGCGCTGGCAGAAAAGGTGAACCCCATCGTGGTCGAGGGCGACATGTGGCGGCTGAACCTGCCGGAGGAATCCAACTGGCCGGCCGCGCTGTTCATCTCGGAGGACGGCAGCCAAGCGGTCCTGTTCCACTTCCAGATCAGGGCAAACATCAACGACGCCTGGCCGGTGCTGCGGCTGCAGGGACTGGATGCCTCGGCCACGTACAAGATTGACGGCAACCAGACCTTTTCGGGCGCGACGCTGATGAACATTGGGCTGCAGCACTGGTTCAACGGCGACTACGACAGCAGGGTGGTGTTTTTGGAAAGGCAGGATAGGGAGGGATAGGGGGGGTCGAGTGGTGTTGATGTCGCCCTCATCAATTATACCCACCTACAATCACAGGCCCCATGGCGGCGCTACATACCTACTAAGCTAGCTAGCAGTCAGTGCCCTCATGCTGGCTGGAGAGTCACTGGAGATTTTTTTTTTGTTTGATCAGTGTTAGGATGCCGGTAGATGTTATTGCCTAAAAGTTGTCGCCAGGACTGTTCCGCACAACGTAGGACCGCCCACCTTGACACAATTGGGCAGTGAAGCCATGTGAGGATGACTTTGGGGACTTGGGCACCACTGCCACTCGCTCGCAACACATAAAGCAGCAGCTCTCCTTCCCCCCCCTTAACCACAGCTCCCGCCATGCCTTGCTTTTACCGTCACCAACACGGCAAAAAAAAAAAAAAAAAAAAAAAAAAAAAGCTCAATCCATGAGAGATGAAGCGGCCGTGGCCAAGAAACAAACGGGTCCTGGAGATGTGCGGAGAATGATGTGCAATGGCGCACATTGTGCATGTATACATACAGTATACGGAGTATGTACCTAATTCTTATGGCACATGGTGAATGTATCAGCTGCATTGGGCTGTTCACAAACCAGGCATCACGTGCGCTCGGCGCGCGCGAACCGGCGGCATTGATTCGTCGTCATTTCCCCCTCAAAGGAGGGCCTGGCCTTTACCTTGCCTACCGTACTCTGTACCTTGAGGCAGGCACCTCAGCACCCACTCAGGTAGCAGCAAGTACGTGTACATGTATGGAATGCCGAGCGCGGGGAGGGGGCCGCCAGCAGCGAACATTGGCGCAGCGGGCTTCTGAGGAGACTTCGTATCGGTACATGGAGCGGCCTCGATGTCGGCGGCCGCCGTGACACACAGCCAGCTGAGCCAAAAAAAATTAAAAAAATTAAAAAAAAAAAAAAATTAAAAAATTAAAAAAATTAATTTTTTTTTAAAAAAATATTTTTTTTCTAAAAAAAAAAATTGAGGGTGCCCAACCAGCAAAAGCCGCTACGAGCAGCTGCTGGCTGGGCAGAGGAAGAGGGAAGGAGGGGAGGGGGAGACGGGAGAATGCCAAGGGCGACTGTGCCTGCCCTGCAGTATATTATATTATTTATATTATATTAGTACTACATATGTGCTCCTTCGTAGTTGCCATAATAGGATTTTGCTCCATCGAGGAATGCCTGCCGCAACTTTAGTAGCAAATAATCTCCTTCTGTGGACTTTGCTGAGTCCTTCCTTCCTTGCTTTTTCAGGCCTTTGCTGCAACAAGCTTTGCGCTGGCGCGCTCAACAACCCGCTGTGCTCCGCTGCGTTGGCCCTCCGTTTGGGGCGCTCTCCTCTGCCCGTGTGGTGCCCAGCTAGTGAACCTGCCTGGTAATTACAGCGCCCCCCAAACTCAGTTCAAGCCCCCCCCCCCCCCCCCCGTCCTGGTCTTCCGCCTTGGGGTTTCTGCCGCCTGCGCTCTTGCTGACTGACCAGCCCATCTCCAAAACCTCAAACCCTTGGGAAGCATCTGGCAGACCAACCATCGGGCCGCCAGCAGCAGCAACCACACAGACCTGCAGCCGCATCCCGCAACCCGCCTCCAGCGCCTGCTTACCGGTGCTTGATTCCCTCTGCCTTCTTCTCATGGTCCTTTGCAGCGCCGTTCTAGTAACAGCAGCAGCAGCAGCAGCAGCAGCAGCGAACATACGCGGCCCAAGCTCACGCCCAGATCGACGTCATCCGGCCAGCGCTTTCGACCAAGGCCCTTCACTCGCCGCCTGGCGCTGAGCTTTTCGGCGCGGCCGAGACACACGCCTCAAGTCGGTGTGCCTGCTCCTGTCTCTACGTTGTGCAAGCAGCCCGTAAAGCCTCTGGAGCCTCGAGACGACCGGACAGCCTCTTCCATCACCCCCTTTGGTAAAGTAAGGGTTCTCCCTCTTTCACCGTCTGCTCACTTCTTCTTGGGCTCATCACGATAGCCCTTTTTATTTTCGTTTCGTTCGTCATCAGCGCCTCTCGAGACGTCGACCGATCAAAAACCCACGACTTTGCTCTCATCAACAGCCCATAAGCATCTAAAAAATCAATACCGCCGTCAAATCTCTTCAGGGCGCGGCAAGCTCCCTCATTTTCCCACAAAGCGCCCCCCCCCCCCCTTGGCAGATAGCGGCCGTCTGCTACATAGCCCTTCAGCCGCCATGGCTACAATAGCATCCGGTGCCGCTGGCTCTGGGCGGGAGGACTCTCGGTCCTCCTCTTCGACAAACTCGCCCGCTCCGGCCGACAACGAAGAGTCCGACTTTTTCCTCGGCGCCAACGACTCCCAGTCCTCCCTCGGCGTCCCCAACTTCCAAGACATGCAAGTCGACGACACCTGCTGGCCGCCCGTCAACCGGCTGCCCAACGAGATCCTCATCGGCGTATTCTCCAAGCTGAGCTCTACATCCGACCTCTACCACTGCATGCTCGTGTCCAAGCGGTGGGCCAGGAATGCCGTCGACTTGCTGTGGCACCGACCCGCGTGCTCCAACTGGAAGAACCACCACAGCATCTGCCAGACGCTTGGCCTGGAACGGCCCTACTTCCACTATCGCGACTTCATCAAGCGGCTCAACCTCGCGGCCCTGGCGGACAAGGTCAACGACGGCAGCGTCATGCCCCTCTCCGTGTGCTCCAGGGTGGAGCGCCTGACGCTGACCAACTGCCGAGGCCTGAGCGACACCGGCCTGATTGCCCTTGTCGAGAACAGCTCCTCCCTGCTGGCCCTGGACATCTCCAACGACAAGCACATTACCGAACGGTCCATCAACGCCATTGCGACTCACTGCAAGCGCCTGCAGGGCCTCAACATCTCCGGCTGCGAGAACATTTCCAACGAGAGCATGCTTACTCTCGCGCAGAGCTGTAGATTTATCAAGAGGGTGCGTATTGCATATATTGACACGCACACACACGCACACACACACACACACGCACAAACAGACGGGCAAATATATATCTCTATATCCTTGGCTTGGGATGAACTTGGCTCTCCCCCGACAACTGTCTTCTTGTAATCTGATTCAAGGTTCTTGGCATGCTGACCGTTCCTTCTCTTCGCTTACAGCTGAAACTAAACGAATGCATTCAACTGCGCGATAATGCCGTGCTTGCCTTTGCCGAGCACTGCCCAAACATCCTTGAAATCGATCTCCACCAGTGCATCCAGATCGGAAATGGGCCCATTACGTCTCTCCTGGCCAAGGGAAATTGCCTCCGCGAGCTCAGGCTAGCCAACTGCGAGCTGATTGATGACGACGCCTTCCTCTCCCTACCGCCGAATCAAGTCTACGAACACTTGCGGATCCTCGATTTGACTTCTTGCAGTCGTCTCACCGACGCCGCCGTCGCCAAGATTATCGACGCCGCCCCTCGGCTGCGGAACCTGCTGCTTTCCAAGTGCCGCAACATCACGGACGCCGCCATTCACTCCATTTCCAAGCTCGGCAAAAACCTTCACTACGTCCATCTCGGCCATTGCGGGCAAATTACCGACGAAGGAGTCATCCGCTTGGTGCGAAGCTGCAACCGCATCCGTTACATTGACCTGGGATGCTGTACACTCCTCACCGATGCATCAGTCAAATGCCTGGCTGGACTCCCCAAATTAAAGCGCATAGGCCTGGTCAAATGTAGTAGCATCACGGATGAGTCTGTCTTTGCGCTTGCCGAGGCTGCATATCGCCCACGCGTTAGGAGAGATGCTAATGGAATGTTCCTCGGCGGCGAGTATTTCGCTCCAAGCCTGGAGCGTGTTCACCTCAGCTACTGTGTTAACTTGACTCTCAAGGTATGTTTTCTTTTTCCTCCTTGGGAGCATATCAAATGAACCCCCCCCCCCCCCCCAAAAAAAAAAAAACCCCCCCCCGAAAGAAAAAAAGAACGAAGAAACAAAGAAAGAAAGAAAGAAAGCCGTGGGTGAACAAGCACTAAAATTGGAGATGTAGAGCATTGTCAGACTCCTCAACTCGTGTCCCCGTCTCACCCATCTCAGCTTGACTGGCGTGGCGGCCTTTCAACGTGATGAGTTCCAGCCGTTTTGTAGACAAGCCCCTGCTGGTTAGTTTTCTCCCCCACCCTTCTTTTTATTACAATAGCCGGTAGCCATGTACTCATCAGCAAAAACAGAGTTTACGCAGCATCAGCGGGATGTCTTCTGTGTCTTTTCTGGAAACATGGTATCCAAGTTCCGCGACTTCTTGAACACTTCGCCGCTATTTGAAGACCTCCGAGACAGCTTCTTTACACGACATGCCAACCGAATGAGATCATCAGCGCGTCGAGCTAGTGGATTGCCCCCCATTCAGACCACCGAAGGCGAAGGATTTGACGACGATATGGCCTACGACGATAATGATTTCGAGGGGTTGGACGCAAGCGAAATGCTCGTGGATGCGCAGCCCCAGAATCTGCCATTCCACCTACAGCCTCATCATCCCCTTGCAGCCCACAACCAAGAACCTGCTGTGCCCCCTCCTCTAGAACCACCAACCGTCAACCCGTCGACGAGTTTCCTCTCCAGCATGCTCAACCAGTATCAGCCCTTGCCAAATGACTCATCAGAGCTCTTCGAGGAGAACACAGATCTCGTAGGAGGTCCCATGACATTCGCGGGCTATGTCGTCCCTGCAAATAGCCCGCTGCCAGCTGATTCTCGGGCCCTTGGCTTCCAGCATGCTAGTATCGCAGGCTTGTCGCAGCCCTCAGTCTCTCGACAGGGCAATTCGGCAACTGCGGGCCCCTCTGCAGGTGCTAGCACGGTGACTATGCACCAGCCACCGGGGACGGCGCCGGATGAACAGCAACGCGAGGCTAACTAAACGTTTCTCCCTGCCTCCCTCTCTCATTCTCCCTGCCTCCCTCTCTTCCTGCCTCTCATTCTTTCTTTTCTTTTCTTTTCTTTCACTTTTTTTTTTTTTTTTTTTTTTGAAATATTGTCTGTACACACTTGCAATGCGCAAGAACCTTGGAGGCCATGGGTTGATGGATGTAACGGATAGATTCGAGATGAGAGTGTGTGGAAGAGGGGGGGGGCCTCTATTGAAGGGAGCGCATTCACCACTCCAACCCCGGGTTCAAGCCTTTCCATTCACGATACACCCCTGTTTTCACGATGCATGGGAATAGTATTCTATTTTACAGCGGCAGCCACGGAGTTTTAGTGTTTGGCGTGCACGGCATTCATTGGTTACGTGGTACAAAATTGGCCATGATTCGGATTGTTATTAACAAGCTATGACACGCTTCAAGGAAGGAGCATCGGCCACATCATCCACACACATACACAGATGGCGATAGTGGGCATCAGCTACAAAGGCTGCACCACTCTGATAGAGACACATTTGCCCTGAGACGGTGACAACTGGGGCGGGAATTTTTTTTTACGGCTATTGTTATTCTAGGATGATACTACACTCGGCTTGGTCATATGAGAAGAAGAAGACTGTGTGATTAGTCACGACCGTTGTGGAGTGTCGGGAATGGGAAATGCTGTTATGCTCATTTCATTGCTAACCTCCTCTTACCGTCTGTCTTCTTGTACGGGTGGATGGAGGGAATTCGGCGGAATGCATGGTAAGGCATGATGAAGCTGTGAAACGGGTCTTGATAGGACGCCTGGGTTAGTAAGCGAGGGAAGGGATTCTTAGAGGGGTTGATATAGTAGGTATGCAGCAATTGATTTGAACGTATTACCTTTTTTTCTTTTTTTCTTTTCTTTTTCCTTTTTTATTTTATTTTATTTTATTTTTAATATCTACCGAGTCGTGGCGTTGATTAATTTTGTATCAGATTGCCACTTTAATTTGATGTAGGGGTTTTTTTTATGCGAATGTTGCCACTCCTTTTTTTGCAAGGTGTCGTGAGATTTTTGACTTTTTGATTTGCGATGAGTGAAACTAATAATAATAATAATAATAATAATAATAATAATAATAATAATACAGACATACTAGGTCAAAAGCAAAGCTCATTTAAAACAAAAGTTGGCTGCAAATCGAGAATATATTGCATGCACATATACACATAAACGTCTAAATTGCATGAAGACTATAACTATAATGTTCTAAGAAATGGTATCAATAAACGTGGTTTTCATCCCTGCCCTTTTTGCGTTGGAAATAAATTATATATATATACTCCGCTTGGAGGCAAAGAGAGTCGTTTTTCTTTTTTTTCTTTTTTCTTTTTTTTTCTTTCTTTTTTCTTTCTTTTTTTTTTTTTGAAAAAAAAAAAAAAAACAAGTTCCTCCCTATCCTTTTCATTAATTGCGTTTGCACATACCACAAACATACACACACACGCATAAACAACACTCATCATCACGACTCTCTCTCTCTGTTTCTTTTCCTTTCTCTCTAAACAGTCTCACCGGGCGTCTTCTCGGCAGAGTTCTTCTCGGCCGTGCTCGAACTGCTGCTCATCATGGCAGGCGTCGCAATGGTGACTGTATCCGTCACATGTCTCGTAATCTCGACGTAGTCGTATGCGAACTCGCCCAGCTGGCAGTCATCCACGCCGACCTCCTCATCTTCGGCGCTGACACGCAGGGATAGGCCGGGGATGAGGTTCATGAGGAAGAGGATGATGCATGAGAGGACAAAGGACCAGCCGAAGGCGGCGGTGACGCCGGCGAGTTGGTAGCCGAGTTGGACCCAGTGGTGCTGGATCCAGCCGATGGGGGGATAGGTGCTACCGTCGAGAGAGGCGATGGAGGAACTGGAGTGAAATTGATGTTAGATATATATACATATATATACATGTATATATGAATATTTGCCAAGGTCATCGCTGGTTTGTGTAATGGGGGAGATGGAAAGAGAGAGAGAGAGAGAGAGAAAAAAAAAAGACTGCTTACGTTCCAAAGATACCAGTCAAGATGTTGCCGACCATACCGCCGATTCCGTGGACGGCGAAAATGTCGAGGGCATCGTCGACACCGATGAGGAACTTGAGCTTGGTGGCGAAGTTGCAGCAAATGGCGCCAACCACGCCAATGATGAAGCCGCCCCAAGGAGTCACATAACCGGAAGCAGGGGTAATCGCGACGAGGCCGGCAATGGCGCCGGAGCAGAAACCAATGGTGCTCCATTTCTTCTCCAGGCGGTAGTCGAGCAGCACCCAGGTGAGGCCGCCGACCGAAGCAGCCAAGTTGGTGACAAAGCAGGCCACGACGGCGCGGATGTTCATGCCGAGGGCGGAACCGCCGTTGAAACCGAACCAGCCGACCCAGAGGAAAACGGTACCGAGGACGACGTTGGTGACGCTGTGAGGACGGTATGGGAGACCGTTGTTCTTGTTGTATCCGGTGCGCTTACCCAACATGATGCTGTAGGCGAGAGCGCAGGTGCCCGAGGAGATGTGGACGGGACCGCCTCCGGCAAAGTCGTAGGAGGGGAGCTTGAAGAGCCAGCCATTGGGGTTCCAGGTCCAGTAGGCGATGGGATCGTACACGACCGTTGACCAGATGAACATGAAGACTATGGCGGGGAGCATGCGGCCGCGATCAGCGACGGCGCCGATGGCAAGAGCAGGACTAGTAATTTCACGTTAGAATTCTGCCCGGAGCCCAACACTTGGTGATTGCGGATAAAAAAAATAATAATAAAAAAAAAGAGAGAGAGAACAGAAAACGGATTGAGAGCGAAATCGGGTGGCATGAAAAAAAAAAAAAAAAAAAAAAAACTCACGTAATAGCCGCAAACATGCCCTGGTAGAGACAGAACAGAATATCAGGCAAGTTGGCCGAGCCGTTGGGCTGAGCCAGAGTCTTCATCAGACCGAACTGAGTGAGGTCGCCGAGGAAAGCATTTCCGGTGCGGGAAAAGGCAAGGGAATATCCCCAGAAGAACCACTGGAAGCTGATGATGCCCACGGAGACCATGGACAGGAGGATGAGCGAGAGCGCGGACTTGCGACGCGCGAGACCGCTGTAGAAGAAGCCCACGCCGGGAATCATGAGGAGGACGAGGGCGGAGCTGACTGTGATCCACGCCTCATGACCGGTCTATCATACCACAGCGCCTGTTAGTTAGCCTGGCTGCTTCCATTTGTTCGTCTCTCTCTCTTTTTTTTTTTTTTTTTTTTTGATTTGGCGATTGTGTATCAAGTCAAGTCAAGCATCAAGACGTACGTTGTAAAAGATGTTGAGGTCGCTGACTCCGCTCGAGCGGCCGGAGTCCGCCGTCCCTGAAGTGCCATTATAGGCAACGACCGACGACGACATGACGATTGGTTCTTTCTTTTCTTTGTTGTTCCCTTCTCTTGTTGTCCTAGTAGTTGGGCGTCTGATATCGGTTTGCGGCTTGGTGTTTTGGTGTACAGCCAGCCACTTTTTGCTCCCAGAGTCCCGAGGGGTGACTTGGGAGATTTCAAGACAAGAGAAAGCAAAAAAAAAAAAAAAAACCACCAGAAAGGGGGAGAAAAGAATGTACGACAGGGGGACGGGAAGAGAGGCGAGATAAGGAGATGGGATGATATTATATTGCCTCGGGCTGGAAAGCTGAAGGCAGGCATTCGATCAACCAGGTCCGCACAAGCTTCCCCCCTCCCCCGACTTATCCCGCATAGCTCTCAGCTCGGACAGATGTAAGTTATACCCACTGGATGAATGGGCAACCCGCGGAACCAATGGGGGCATGCAAGAACTGTCCCATCCCACGTCCACCAAAGTATAAAGGGCTGCACATCACTAGCCTCGAGAGGCCCAATAGTCTCAAAATACCATAACAGACAGGTACGGACTTGAAATCGGGCTACCACTGCGCCCCTTCTCCCAAATGAGCTTACCACCACCACCACCACCCCCGAAATAGATGGGCAACTTATTGGTGCGGCGCCATTTAGTGGCCAGGCATGAAAGCCACAAGAGATAAGTGATGCGACTCCCACAGGCCCTCGAGGCCGTCGGTGCCATGTTAGGTCGATGCTTATCTGGGAGGCTTATCTTGTGGATATCAAGGGCAGTAATGGGCTGAAGCAGGTACATGACGAAAAAGGTTGACTGATGACAGGTGCCATTACTTATATTCAACTTTTTTTTTTCTTTATTCATCAATGCATTGTGCGAGCGCGCCCAAGGCAAAGTTTTCTTTGACAATCTGGGAGAGAAGTTTTGTTTCTTTCAGGCTGATTCAATGGGCTTTCTCTCATATGTTGTTGTTGTTGTTGTTGTTGTTGTTATTGTTATTGTTGCTGTTATTGTTGCTGCTGCTGTTGTTGTTGTTGTTGTTAGGAGGGCGTGGCGTCGTCCTTGTCATCTCGCCAGGAAAGGCCCACTCGGACGGTCGCACCATTTCCCCAAGATCGTATGTAGATAGATGCGTTCTGCCTCGAGAGCCTGTTCCGTGGTATATTGCACGGAGTAGGTGCTGCGCGCCCTGCAGTGCCATGTCGCATCGTGATGCTGCACTCCATCCTTGGAAAAAGAACAAACTGTGGTTTTGATCCGCTGAAGAGCACGGCCCCACCCGAACACCCAGTGGGCGAGATCCTGAAAGGGAGGGTGCAGAATAGCATCGCATGCGCCGGATCTGGGGCACACATCACCATCGTCAGGAACCCCCCCCCCCCAATAGAGGAGGGCCAGCCACCGCGTGTGTGCCCGACCCTGTCCGATAATGAATGCGCAATTGCATCTGCATTGGGGCAAAAAGACAATCAGAATTGCTTTACGCGAAGCCATTTGGTGCTTATCCGCCGTTGTCTTACACACCACAACACCCGCATGTTTCTTATCAGCCCTCTCTGACGGTGGCATCAGTCTCCAAGCCTCTGGCACAGCACAGCACAGCACAGCTCAGCACCAGGGAGCCTCGGAACCTATTCCTTGTCTGGCGTAGACGCCTCTTTAGACGCATGGCACCCCGGCGAGATAATGTCTCACAAAAGCCTTGCGAACCGGGAGTCGTTGATTGGGCGAACAATTCCTTATCTTTTGGAGTGGCGCTTGTGGGGGTTTGTTATTCGGGTTGGTCTTAGCGTCGTGAACTTGTGCCTGATGGATGGTTGGAGTTTCCTCAGCTTTTGGATGCCCTCGAATGTCTCGATACTGTGCCCCCCCAAGCTATCCGATGCGGAGAGGAAGCGGCGTCTGAAATATTGGCCAGGCGAGCAGCCTCAGCCACGGCGGATGAGTGATTTGTCCCATGAAGAAAGATTTCGCTCAAGCAAGATGATGGCTGCGTCAAATCCGACTAACGGACGAATCTCGTTGTCACATGCACGTTTGGTCGTTCGAGGGCATGAACGTATATTCCGGGCTTTTAAAAAAAAAACTTCATTCGCGGTGGCGCATTTGTTTAGGGTCGATGCCGAACAAATTCCCCAGTTTGCGGTGAATGTGGGTTGGTAAGAACGTGAAGATTAGGGTTGGCTGAGAGTGTACAGCCCTAGGTTGAACATTTTGGCGAGGGACGCCGCCACCACATCAAAGGTCACAGAAGCTTTGCTCAAATCTAATCGCCTCTCCGGCGGTTGATATGTATGTATACGGAGGATCGCCAGGGGGTTTACGTCTGCGACGGTAAAGCGGTCTCGGCCATTTTTGTCATTCTAGGCCGTTGTCCGGCGTGAGAGACAAAAATCGTATAGGGACTTTGGCGCTCTCGCACTTGCTAGAGAGCCGTTGCATGCCACTATGTATCAACCAGAGGAATTGCCATCCATGAAAACAGGTATTCCGGGAATTTGCTCTCCCAGTCAAGTCAAGTTCCTGTTTCGTCGGCGTGTCTATCTGGAAGGACGAATCCTCCACCGGCCAGTGGCGGCTGCGAATTCTCACTGGAATTGTTCCCTTGAGCCCATGTCGTATCATCCGGACGCCGAAGCATGCATTCTGACCCCTACTACTCAAATGGAGTCGCGGGGGGAAATTGCAACTTGCCGCATCAAAGGGAACATTGGGGTTTAGTAGGAAAAGAATAAATACACCACTCATGGCGCTGCGTTTCCCCCCGAACCTCCCTGGACTTCGCCTCGCCACTGGTTTTCCAAATCCATGAGACACTTTGCGACGTCCCATGGAGTGTCCTCCTCTAATGTCGTCCGGTTTTCGCGAGAAATTCTGTCGAGCACGTAGCGACTCACCGCAGCCGCATCTCTTTCCTCAGGTCGCCCGATGCCAACGGCAATTCGGGCAAACGGCGATTCCGGATACTTTTTCTGTGACACCGATCCTCTAACGCTTTTGACGCCGTTGTGGCCACGAGGACTGCGGTCCCAGGGGACGAGCTTGACAATCCCAAAATCCTTCTCTAGCTCATCGTGAACTATCACCAGGCCGAGGGACTCTGCGCCGTATTTCCTGGACGTCTCCTGCCATGCGCTCGCCACAAAGCTTCCAGATACATTCATGTAGGTCGGAGACTGGACCAGAATGTATTTCGGTCCCTGGGATACCAGGCAAGACTGCCTGCCAAGCGTCACCTCGCGAAATGCAGGCTGTCGAAGCGCTTTTGCAAGGCCATGGAGGACGAAATGGCCGGCTGAATGTAGACTCTCGTACTTTGGCAAGGGATTCCCGAGGCTTACGACGAGGAATCGAGGGTGAAACATGCTTTCCACACACACAAAGCAAAAAATAATAATAATAATAATAATAATAAAACCTAAAAAAACAAACTCAAAAACTCAAAAACTCCCTCCGCTTCCGTCTTGGATTCCAAATCATGAACCGGATCAGACGGGATTCTTTATTACTTTCTTGGAAAACAAAGTTGGCGCACACGGCAACGCTCACGTGAGGTGAAAGGGTGGCGGAAGATTGGATTTTCCCAGGTGTGGCTGAGCCGCGATCGCTGACGTCGATGAGCCGATTGGGCGGAGCATCGGTGGCTGCGGCGCAGTCGTCACTTCTCGCTTCCAGGTCAGCCTCTCCATCGCAAACTCCTTTCTCCGTCATCTGTCGCGAACAATCGAAGAAGCACAAGCACCAACTAGCAGCAAACGCTCGATACCTGTGACGGAAGACGGCAAGAACCAACTCTGCTTAGTTTACCAGAGGAAGCGAGACGATCGACATGTCGTGGGCGGGTACGGAGCTCGCGGATGCCCCCGCCGAGAGAGTGGGAGAGGGGCTGACACAGCTGTAGGATTCAAGAAGAATGTGAACCGCGCGACGACGCAGGTGATGATGAAGACGGGTGAGCCGCGCCCGTCTGGAAATGTGTGCATTTGGAGCCATTCTCACCTTTGGGGGCTGTTTAGGGCATGTGGAAAAGACAAACGATCGCGACTACGAGGTCGAGGAAAGGTTAGCCATGGAGAGGGGGGCGAGGCTGCTGGCGAGGGATGGCACGTGCTGACCAAGCTGCAGACGATTCAGGACGATGGAGACGGCTTCGTTGCGACTGCAGAAGGAATCAAAGGGCTACCTTGACTCGCTGAGAGGTACGCGGACAAAACAACACCGTGACCGAACATGCCGAGCACCAACACTAACCTCTCGGGGGTGGGGGGAAACAGCCATGACAGCTTCACAAATGAGGATCGCCGAGACGATAGACGCGTTTTACGGCGACTCGGGCGCGAAGGATGGCGTCAGCAGAAGCTACAAGCAGGCAGTCGAAGACCTCGACGCCGAAACCATCAAAGCCCTCGACGGACCCTACCGAATGACGGTGCTCGATCCCATTGGTCGATTTTGCGCCTACTTCCCCGACGTCAACGAATGTATCAAGAAGCGCTCCCACAAACTGCTCGACTACGATGCCCTCCGAGCCAAAGTGAAGAAATTGGTTGAGAAGCCGGACAAGGATGCCACAAAGCTGCCGCGCACGGAGAAGGAGCTTGAGATGTCCAAGGCCGTGTACGAGCAGCTCAATGAGCAGCTTACTACCGAGTTGCCGCAGCTGATCGACTTGCGCGTGCCCTACCTGGATCCCAGCTTTGAGGCTCTAGTCAAGATCCAGCTTCGATTCTGTGCAGAAGCCTACTCGCGCATGGCCCAGGTACAGCAGTATCTAGACGCGGACACTCGAGACTTGTACGCCGAGGGCCACCTCGACGCAAGAGTGGAGCAGGTGTTGCAGGAGATTCGGGAACTAAGCATTAGCGGAACTGTATAATTGGACATTTGTGTCGAGATATTTAAACCGAAACGATCGGGGAGAAGGGGCCACTACGAAGCGAGGAGTTGCAAATTACAAGTTGCCGGCGTACGGATTGGACCCGTTGTTCATTTAATGTTGTCTAGATATTGGTTGCTCAGGATGAGTCTATGGATAGACCAGCACTTGCTCGCCGGAATCACGCCTTTGGTATGGCTGATTGTTCCAGGTGATTGTATATATTTTTTTTTTGGAAAAAAAAAAAAAAGTAACAAAAAAAAAAAAAAAGAAACAAAGCAATTCCCTAAAATCCGCAAACTAAGAGCTCCAAATGTCCGGTCGTGTTTGGTATTCTCTTTCGGGACACTTCCTCGTAGCAAGGGGTCATGTGATGGAGCCGTGCCCCATCTCCCTTTTTCCTCGTTTGATAATCGTATGTCATTTGTCATTCAAAGTTCTTCTCTCTCTCTCCAGAATGGCCATCGAAGTTCGTGTCGAGTCGAAGAAAATGGCGTCACGCAGCTGCTCTGGTGATGCGGAAGCACTCAGCTTCCCGTAGCCTCTTGCTGTCTTCCGAAGAGCTCGTTAAGCGTCAACGGACGACCGATTGCTTGCATTGCTGGCCCAGCCTCTGGGCCCTCGTTTGACACTGTCCCGGCAGCGCGTGCAATCTTCCAGCTCTCTTCAATGATGGCTCCGTTTGTCGCCCTCGTCTCTTCCTCGTCATTATGGATCCACAGCCCGAGCACCTTCTCGCCCTCCTCCCAATCGCCTTCAACTTTGAGAATAACCAGCTCCCCCATGATTTCCACATGCCCAACCCTCGCCAAGTCGACAATCACGTTATCCAGACCACGGCGGCTCAGCACAAAGACACATGCTCTAGGGCGGTGGCCGATGTCCTCGGGGAGAGGAGTCTGTGCACAAACGAACATGGTGCCCTCTATCCCGGATTTTTCCCAGCCCTCGGCTGCGCTGTCAAAGGTGTAAACAACGGCGTTGGCAGCGATGCTCAGGATCCTGCTGATGGATGGCAAATAACGCTGCAGTACCGAGAGGTTAAGCTCCGTGTTTGTCCTCGGCGGCGGAGGCTCGTAGGCAGAGGCCATGGCTGCGGCGTCAGATTCGTAGTCGGATATGGCGGGGATGCGGTTTGAAGGATGGCGGCTGTGCCGCGACTTTCGAGGCGTTGCTCGACTCATGCTGGGAGGAGGGGGAAGAGGCCTTTTTTTTTTTTCCTTTATTTTTTTCCTTTTTTTTTTCTATTAGTTTTTTCTCTTTTCTTTTAATTTTTTTTTTGGCTGCACCGGTGGAGGAACACAAACACAAAGAACACAAAAGGAGGCTGAATGGCCGTCTAGCCTGCAGCGGCCAACAAGACGCGGCCTATCAATTCTAAAATAGCTAAGCAAGGACAGGAGAGACGGGATACACCGATGTGATGCGGTCGAGATTGTACTATCGTCGAGGCAGTTGCGGGGGATCTGTTGAGATATTTTCCCCAAGGGGCGATATCGATGGTGCGCGCAGTGCGTGTAGTAGATCTGCGAACGAGAGACGAGAGCCGACGACGTGAGATGTCGAGATAAATTCATGATGGCATTTGGGGGGCGGATAGCCGGCGTCGCGGGGGGCTTATCGATAAGGACCCGACCAGCCTATTCTTCCCAGAATAACCGCGAGCTCCAGATCGCCCGAGCACCTGTAATTTAAGGTTGCATCACCTACGAACTTTGTTAATAGTAGTTTCGGCGTCCATCTCCAGCTTGTCGGTTCAATTGCCACGTCGTCCGTTAATCCGGGGGCGCTCCGCTACCGGCTGTGAGCCTTTTATTACCCTATTCTTCTGTTTTAGCTGTATCGGATTCAACAATTTTTGCCACAGCACTACGTACACGAGCCTATATGCGGCCGCCTAATGCTCGTCTCCATTGCCTGTGTCGCGACCGCAATCGCAATCGCCGCACCATGATCTAGCAGCCGGGCTGTGGCAAGAAGATCCACGACTTTGAGAGGTAGCGACGCCGCATTCAACGATCTTCTTCTTCTTCTTCTTCTTCTTCTCCTCCTCCTCCTCCTCCTCGTTCTGCGTCTTCGTCGTCTTTGTCGTATTCATACAATACGATGGAGGAGCCGGCGAGAGATCAGACGAATCAGTCCGTCGTGTCTGATCCGGTCGAGGTCGGCGTCCCTCAGTCTCTAGCCAGGGCAGTTCTGTCCCGCCGGTCCGAGTACCTGCGCCCATGCCAGATTCGAGTCAAGTTGGGCACTTGGAACGTGGCGGCATGTCCGGGAACCGATAAGGATCTGGCGAGCTGGTTCGCCGAAGACGCCGAGGCCGCCAAAACCATCTCGACTGTCGACATCTCCAATGAACGCTCCGAGCTAACGCGGTCGGTGAGAGGCGAGGGATTTGATTTGTACGTGCTGGGATTGCAAGAGGTGGTGGACCTCAACCGGACAGGAGAGTACATGAGCCGAATATACGTCGATAACGGGCCCATGGAAAAATGGACGGCAGCGTTGGAAGCGGCAATACCTCAAGGGTACCAGCTTGTCGTGTCCGAACAGATGACCGGACTGTTGCTCTTGGTCTACGCCTCTCCGACGATTGCTCCCACCATAAGCAATGTCTCTACGCAACAGGTCGGAACGGGCTTGCTCGGGTATTTTGGGAACAAGGGCGCTGTGGTCACGCGCCTCGTGTTGGGTGAAGCTACGAAGCTTCTCTTTGTCAACTGCCATCTCGCTAGCGGCGCAGGTTTGGCTGCTCTTGAAAGGCGATGCTGGGACGTAGGCCAGATCGTATCGAAAACGCAGTTTGACCCGGTGGTGATCGGGGGCGTGGCCGACGACGACGGAGACGGGATTGGGGACGAAGACTTTGCTTTTTGGTTTGGAGACCTCAACTTTCGCCTGGACGGCTTACCGGGAGATGACATCAGAAGGCTCTTGACGTTGCATGCTCGGGGGGAGTACGACTTGAGCAGCGATAAGCCTCCGCCACCGATAGAAGGTGACGATGGAATAATAGTCATGAGGGCGTCCGAGAGTGATGACGACACAACCACAATGTCGTCGATGCATTCTCGAGACCACAGCTTCGACCAGAGCTTCGACTCGGCAAGCTCCCTGCCGGATCCGGATGATTTCCCGGAGGATCCTAGCCAGGACCCGGCATCTCTACAAGCAACCATTGACTCACTCCTACCGCATGACCAACTGAGACGAATCATTGCGCAACAGAGGCTGTTCCACGACGGCTGGAAAGAAGGATCCATCTCATTCCTGCCAACCTTTAAATATGACGTCGGTACGTTTGGCTTGTTCGATACCAGCGAGAAGCAGAGGGCGCCCAGCTGGTGCGATCGAATTCTCTACAGGACCCGCAAGGACAAAGAGGCGTATGACAAGAAGGTGGAAGAAATGAAAGAAGCCAAGATAAAGGACGATGAGATGAGGGCGAGGGGTCTCGAAGAGGATGACGATGTTCTCTTCAGCTACGACCCCGACACCGATGGGGAGGACCACCCACCAAAGGTGTCTTCCGACGACGGGGCGTATGACGAATATGACGAGTACGATATAAACGACGCCGGCGTTGGATCCGAAGACGGCTCTCGAGATCAAATCTCTCTCGACTGTTACATCTCGCACCAGCGAATCACATCTTCAGACCACAAACCGGTCATTTCCACCTTCACCCTCAACTATGATGCTGTCGATCCGGAAAAGAAGGCGCGAATCCATGCCGAGATTGCTTTCGAGCTGGACAGGGCCGAGAACGAGGGCCGGCCCGGGGTCACCCTCATCGTAGAGGGTGGCCATGGCCAGACGGATGGCGTCGTTGATTTCGGCGAAGTCGGGTTCTTCGAGACGCATTCATGCGCTATGACCATTGCCAATACCAGTAGTGCCGCTGCCAGCCTTGAGTTCCTCAATGGGTCGCGGCCAATCGAAGAGGACTCCGCTGGGGCACAGTGGCTAAAGACCTCGTTCCACCGGCCCGACGACGACGGCAGCAAGGGCAAACTCGGGGCGTCGGTGACCCTTGAACCCGGTGAGACAGTATCGGCTGTAATTGAGGCTCGAGTCTCGGAGATTTCGCATGTTCGCGCGCTAAACGACGCCAGCTGCAAGCTTGAAGACGTCTTGGTACTGCATGTTGAGGGTGGCAAAGATCATTTTGTGCCAGTTCACGGAACGTGGCTCCCGAGTTGCTTTGGCAGGTCGATCGACGAGCTGATCCGAGTGCCCGAATGCGGAATCAGGAAGTTTGTCAAGGACAACAACATCCAAGGCACCATCACGTATGACTGGGACGTGCACTGCTCTGCGCCGCGGGAGCTCTTTAGGCTCACTGAAGCTATCCAAACCGTAGCCGAGCGATGCGTAGCCGATGAAGCGATGCTTGAGAACATGACCATTCCGCGGGATCCCGGCTGGCCATTGGATCCGTCAACATGGACGATAGAAGTCGCTAAGCAAGACACATTAAAGGCGGCTTTAATATCATCCCTAGATGCAGATTCGCCCCTGGCGGATGCCCTACCGGTGGAGCTACTATCAACGCAGAAACTTGAGATTTACTCTTCCGTTTTGCTCTTATTCCTCGCATCGCTTATAGATGGACTTATCCCACCGCATCTCTGGGCCAAGCTCTCAATAGGATTGCCAAATCTCGCTACGCTACCCATAACGGCGTGGCCGGATGTGAAGAATCACATCCTCGATTTGCTCTCGTCATCCCCGAGCCACAACATTGCCTTTGTTTTTTTTACGGCTACACTTGCTCGCGTTGTCGCCGAACTCAACCCTGCCGCGCAACCACCACCCGCCCTTGGCGCGCTAACTCGACGGTTGAGCTTCCGACCTGGAGAGACCGAGGCAGTTAGAAGGAGGAGGGCAAGGGAGCGAAGATACGCCGAGCTGGCGGGCCCTCTCTTGTTCCGACCGAGCGATGACAAGGACAAGGCGAAAAGGGATCGAGAGCGGACTGTCCTGGAAATGTTCCTGAGGAAGGATGACCGGAGCTAGATGCTCGACGGAGAGACCAGATGTAGCAAGCGCGCTTTGAAGAGGATGAAATGGCGTTGAAATTTTCAGTGTCTCGCACATGACACTCTTATATCGGTATTATTGACTATGGGAGACGGTTTCGAGAGTATGGCGAAGATGTAAGTTTTTTTTTCCTTTTTTTTTTTTTTTTTTTTTTTTTTTTACAGAAGGCTTATGCAGATGACTTGAGCGTGGTGTCGTTGGCATGTTATCGGGAGAGGCCTGTTTTTTTGTGATTTGATTCATGTGATACCTGATGACGAAGTTGGGCGAGTGTATATAGAAAAGAGGACATGAGTAGTCGTTACATGAGCAGTTTAGAACACCCTTGGGTTGCTTCATCCCCCCCCCCCCCCTTTCCACCTATTGGGATCAGAAATTTTGGGTGTGCAACTGATATAATTCAGGCGACCTGGCTTCTCACTAAGAGTGTTGGTTACTGCTATTTGTATATATTAAGCTTTAGGCAGTGTTTGGATCAGTGTTTGACCCCCCCCCCCCCCCCCCCTTTTTTTTTTTTTCAAGGGTTAGGAGGGGAGTCTCGCATGGGACTCTGCCCCCTTTATATATATATATATATATATATATATATATATATATAGATGTATATATATGTTTAGGTTGATGAATGAGATGTCTTCTCGATATATAGCAAGCGAATTTATATTCTAGAGTATATATATATATATAATACATATAAACATAGCATATTTAAAAAAAAAAAATCAACTCTTTCAACTACCAAGCTTCAAAGGCCAAAGCAGCTGAGGGGCGGTCAAAAGTCCTGCTTCAACTGGGCAGGCACCGCTCTGAGGAGATTTTTTAACTCTTCGCTTCACATCGCCTTCCCTCCTTCTCGCAAAAAGTTTCTTCTCTTATTTTCTAGTTGATTGTCCTTTTTTTTTTTTGTTTTTTTCCCTTTTTTCTTTTCCCGCCACGGCCCCCTTTCGATTTGGCCAAATGCCGCCAGGCTTTGCGTCATCGGCGTACATCTCTTGCGTATTTCCGTAAGTTTCCCTGTTGTTTATTGACGGCAAAAACTGCTCCCTAACGATGGTTTCCATGGCAAAGAGAACGGCGATCGACGTCAACGGCGGTGAATTACACGATCCAGACCGTCTGTGGCAGAGGCTAATACGGGAATATGACCTAATAGCTTGGGTTTCTCCGTGCGTTGTCGATATTTTTGGCGCAAGGTAACCTCACACTCCCGACGCTGGACGGAGCAGGGCGCTTGGGCCGCTCTGGGTGCTTGCGAAGGTTCTCTTTCGTGAGGCCGGCCCAAATCGACCGTGAATAGGCTGCTGCGCAAAAAGCTAAAAAACGGGACGGATTTTTGCCAGAGTGACATTGTTGTGACTTCGGATTCGCAGAAGACAACGTGCCGTTGGTGAGAACCCAGAGAGTCCATTTGGGCTTTGTTGGCGATGGTTTCTCCCAGATGCTCGAAAAACGCCACTGTTTGACCCCAAAGTCTATTTTTTTTGTTTGTTTACGTCCTTCTCAACTATATCTACCCGGTGTCCTAATCCTCCTGGGCGGTTCAAAACTTTTCTTTTGTTTCCCTCCCTCATCTTTGTGTACGCACTCATCTGCTCAATTACTCTTGGTTACCAATCTGTTTACAGACATTGGGCACGTTTGGAAACAACATCTGAGCTACTTCAATCTCTTTGCTTAAAACCTCTGATATAAAGAACTTACATATCCAGTCAATCTTCCCATCTTTACTCTGGGCATCAAGTTCACGCTACCGCTCCATCACTCGACTCTGGCCATCACAAAGGAGAAGAAGAATTCGAAGAAAATCTTGGAAATGTTCAACACTCGTCACATCCTTCAGAGAGAAAACAAAGTTGAAACAAAAGAGTCTTTCAAGATGCGTACCAATCACTTCTACCCAAACCGCCTTCGTAGCTTCTCTACGAGGGGATTCTCTGAGCTCGAGAGAAAGAGGCTCCTTAAGAAACTCGACCAGACATGTTGCGACTACAACGCGATACGCAATTCCCTTAGGATTTACGCAACGGCAGAGATCCTCATGTATCTCGACACCTACAATACGCTGCCCGCGCCTAAAAAGAGCCACGAGCTTATCTTTACCGATGAATTGAGCTTCGGTGGCCCCACGGGCCCTGTCCAAGGTGATAGCATAGCCCAACAGGTAAGCATCGCGAGAGAACATTACGGATCATAAAATTAATTGACTGACACCTCCGGCCAAGTTTGACTCGGACACAATAAACGCCATGTACACACCATGGGACAATCTTTACATTCCTCAGTACATCAGCTTGGTCTGGTCCATGTTTTCTGAGGGCAAATCGGAACTCGAAGTCTTTGCCGTACTCCCCACACCCTATGAGGTGTGGAGAATGGAGAAGGAGTTCCAAGACATTTTGCTGGGAAGGGAAACTCTTCGGATATCCCTAAATAAGATGAGAGAGGACCTCGAGCCCCGCGGAGACCTCAGCTCCTCAGTTAAAGACCGATCCCGACGACTTCGCTCTGGCGGCTACGGGAGTGGCCTTAGGGAGGTCATCTCCATCGAGGAAGAATGGCACCCTCAGGGCTGGGCTAACAGCCCATGTTTCAATCCGAATGCTTCCTACGACGCAAGGTTCTTGGAGAAGATGCGGATGCGACCCGTCATCATCAAGGCCAATGCTTGGGATAAAACTAGCGTTCTCAGCTGGGAGGCTTTCTTGAAGGAACAAGAATTTTAGTGACACTTGTTGGTCACTGCGAAGGCCCGGGCAGCCTGGGGCAGTTGGAATTTCTATGGATCCGGACGCGAGGGGAGAAGAGGTTTTACATTATAGTGTTGATTTGGTGGGTTCATTTGTTTTTCTGAAAGAACAAAAAAGAAAAAAAAAAAAAAAACAGAAAGAAAAAAAAAAAAGAAAGAAAAAAAAAAGAAAAAAAAAAGAAAAAAAAAAGAGTATTTTGACTTGGCCTTTTGTGTTATCCATCTGATGACCAAAACAGAGCCACATGGGTTCTTCAGGGGGGAAGAGGGTTTGGGAAACACGGATTTTTCCTCTTTTCTGGCTTTTCAGTCTTTTGATTGCGCCTTTTTGGGCTTCTTCAGTTCTTAGTGGTTTCCCCGTCTTTGTACCTCAACGCAGCCTATGTGCTTCCTACGGTTGCAGTTGTTATTACCTAGTACATATTAATCAAGAGCAATTTTAGACCTTGGTGTGATGATTCTTCTTCTATTCGTTTTTTTTTTATTTCTGTAATAGGGGTGCTATCTACATCTAGATATGTAATGCATTAAACTCGTAGACGAGAAGTCTGCCACCACCATCACCATCAAACATTTACCATCAAACAAACATCGCCATCAAACATTACCATCGAACGACACCATCGCCCTGGTGTTCTGAGTTTTGGGGGGGCACGACGACATGTCCGCTCACAACAACAAACGGCTGCCGGGGCAACCCCTTTTCGAATCTATATGCGCTAATTATGTAGCTTCCGAGAATTGAAAGAACGGCGCCGTTGGACAGTTTGCACTAGTAGTTTATTTGCACCTCATAGATGCTTTGTACTAAACTTCCTGGCTTATATACTATATTATTTGACATGTACACTAAATTATAAACGAATATTTGACCATGGTTAATAATTTTATTTTAAAATTTAATTTTAACTTTTCTTTTTTTTTTCTTTATGTTTGTTATTCTTGTCTCTCAATTTAACACGAGTCGCTCAAGGAAACAAAAAGTTGAGCCCATTGGTTTCCTTAAAGAAACAAAAAAAAAAGGTTTATATGACGCGACCCAACAGCAAAATTCCTTGGTTCAACAAAAAATAAATAAATAAATAAATCTTTAACTATACTCAAAGTAGAATAAGTCCGAATCTTCAACACGCTGAGAGAGGAATCAAAGTTTTGTTTCTTACTGGTCCATAAACAAACGCTAAAAAAAAAGGGGGGGGAAAGGGGGGCGAAATTAAAAATAAAAATAAAGTAAAAACGGCGAAATAAAAAGAAACGCAACCTAAAATTAGAAAGAAAAAGTAAAAATAAATACATAAATAAATAAAAAATAAATAAATACATAAATAAATACATAAAAAAGAAGGAAAAAAAGTGGAAAAATTATACATAAAGCTGTTTATATAAGTCAAAATAAATAAATAAATAAATAAAGATAGATTTCATTCTCCATGCCGCGTCTACCTTTGTGCTGCCTAAGACTCCCGGGACATCTGGCACAATGTATTCCGTACTCGCCTTGTAATCCATCCGGACTTTTGCTGACTTGCATAGTGCAAAAAGCAATGCCAAGGCAAGGCGAGGCAAGGCAACGGAGATGGCAAGGATTTGCGGGCAGGAAAGCCAGACCCAGACGCCCAATGTCGTAAAAAAGTGATAAGTGATCTGGCCTTGCTTGGTCTTGGTCGTAATTTTACGAGTACGCATGAGTTTTAATCTATTTGAAAGCCACAACTCCAAGGCAGATTGTGTTTTTGTTTTTTTTTTAATTTTCCTTTTTTTTTTTTTTTTTCCTTTTTTTTTGTCCCGTTTCTCTTCATCATGAGTCATAAACGGCGAGTTTGTGTTGGCGGAACACCGGAAAAGGAGAACAAAACTACTAATACGGAGTAGTCAGTCCCATTGGGCTAAGATAGATGTGCTCAAAAAGAAAAGAGAAAAGAGAAAAGAGAAAAGAGAAAAGAGAGAAAAGAAAAGAGAGAATATATTACAAACTTTATAGTATACGACAACATCCGGAGGTCGTCCCAGAACCACCCTTGACATGGGCTTTGAAAACGAAAAAAAAAGGAAGAAAACACAGAATCATTACTAGTATCAACACCTAAAAGAGTGAAGCCTACTATGTAGTTTTTTTTTTTTTTTTGTTGTTGTTGTTGTTGTTTCCCCCCCTTGTTGCACGTGCGAAAAGATCCAACCAATCCCACCAATCTCTCCCCCTCCCCCCCCGCTTTGTGTGACGCAACCCAAATCCTTCCTGTACATCCACCTGCGTCCATCATCATGTTTCATTACTCGCGTTCTCGTTGGTATGTAGGGTGTGGTTGCCAATTTTCCTCGAATAGCTGTGAAACCCAATAGAAGGGATGATCCCAGTCGTAGTGAACCTGTCGCCCCTCGTACATCGTACCGTCAACCTTGGGAGGCGTAGGTTTATCCACTGAGCACACACACGGTTGGTTAGCGTTTGCTCCCGCATCGTTATTCAGACTGAACGGCCTCGACACACTCACCTCGTCCATTTCCCTCCTTGTAGCGTCTCCAGACATTCAGCTGTCTCTGTACGGAAGCGTCTGCATAAGCCTCTACGGCGACGTGATAGTCAACTGCCGGCGTGTTGCCCATCTGGGTTTTGTGCCTTCCGAATGGGTCAGCTGGACTTGGCCAAGAACCCCAATTGAAGTAGTGCCAATGTTGAAGGAGATTGTTGCAGCTTTCGTGTAGGCTCTCCACAAAGGCTGGGATGGAATAACGAATCTAGAACAAGACGAGTTTAGAAGACTGCTAGATCGGGAAAAAAAAAATGCCCCTTTGCCTCTCGAGAGCACTTGAGCCAGAAATGGGCAAGAAAAGGGGGGACATGCGCATCGTGAATTTTTTTACTTACACGCTGGCCGTAGTTGCTCCGCGCGTGGCGATATCGATCCTCACTGATCCAGCTCGCTTCTCGCAAAAGGATAAAGAGGCCGGCATAGACGGAAAACCACCGGCTCGAAATGCGTCGCGACATGATGGCTTCGAGCTCGCTGAGAACCAGTTTTCCATACTTGGTGAGAAGTCGATTGTAGTTGATGCTGTCAAACTGTGCTAGGATCATGCGCGGAACCGAAACTCTACCAAATAGCGGGTACGTTTCGTCTTTCGTCTCGGGCTTCATTCCTAGCAGTTCTTCGCCGCAGATCCACGAAGACCCAGTCGAGTGGCCTGGCGTCTTTTTCGTTAGCATCAACTGCATCTCTAGCAGGAGAAAATCCCACTAATCTAAACATTTAAAAATAATAATGATGGCCGCCAAGAAGGAAGAGAAAAAAAAGGAAGAGAAAAAAAGGAAGAGGAAAAAAGGAAGAGATAGAGAGAGAGGGGGGGGGGGGGGGGGTAATCAATCTGTTCTTCTTATTTTGTTCCACTTACGCATGGCAAACCAAAGAATGAATATATTCTCCATGAACCTGATTTCTATCTCATCCGATCCCGTGGTCGCGGACTTTTTCTAGCCCAGCCTCGTTAGTTCATCCAGCGTACAAGGTAGGTTAGGGAGGAAGGGCCCAAGCCGCACACTTACTGTAAGACCGTGATATCGATGAATTATATGGGCGTACGTCTTCTCGATAATGTCTTGAGGATACAGCTTCCCGCCGGCTCTTTCATTGTTCAAAACCTTGAGTGCGTTCCTCTTGACGTATGCTTCAAAGTATGTTGCGGTTTTCTGAATGTCAGCCAGGCAGTAATGCGCCAAATCTTTCTTCCTTCGCACCCCGTGCTCGCCATCCGAGGCCATCCAGAATCGCGCAGTGACGTCCCCGGGCTGGGCCTGGAACGCGACCACGTCTACCTTGATCGGCTCGGCGCATATGCCCAGAGTGAATGAGATGGTGCGAACGTCTTCGGGATTGATTCGGTCTCCCACGTCCTTCATCTCTGTGCCCTTCCAACGCCTGGTAAGCTGGAGCCCACCGCTGCGGAACAGAATGGCATCTGTAATCTTTCCGCGAAAACACGGCATTCGGTGAATCGTCTTTTTCGACGTCTTCGAGACCGTCTTGCATCCAATGCATTCTCCCGTCGGATCTTCCGGGTCAGTCTCACACTATCGCACCATGGAGTTAGCTTCTTCGGCACAACAAACACATCCTTGACACCCCGAAAGGGGGGGGGGGGGGGGGCTTTAAATTTGACCTACCCGCAGCTTTTGCGAGCGGCATCGCGTGCAAGCCTTGATTTTCCTCGTCTCTGCGGTCTGCTTTCGATGAGTAGGGCTAAGAGCACTTCGCCTCTGTTTCAAACTTGAAGAGAATGATTCTTCTTCTCCTTCTTCTCCTTCTTCTCCTCCTCCTTCTTCTTCTTCGTCTTCTTCGTCTTCTTCGTCTTCTTCTACTTCTTCTCCTTCTTCTACTTCTTCCTGTTTCAGAGCTGAAGGCGGCACTGTTTCATCCCGTTCCACGGTTGCCTCTGGGTAGTCATCGGGAAGATCAAGGTCACAAACAGTATCCATCTCATCAGACGCCCTCGAATCATCACGCATGTCATGGCCACATTCACCACCGCTTGCTTCGAGAGCCTTTCCAGAGGGATAGTTCACCGGTTGCTGCCAACTAGCGCTTCCAGAGATGCCCGCCTGCTGCTCGTATGAGCGGCCGCCCTGCACACGAATAGCCCCATTTCCCACATGTTCGGATCCGGTGTACATTGAAGGGACGGCGCCACCCGCGGTATAAGGGGCAACTGGGAGCTGACCAATAGGCTGCTGTGAGAGATGATCGCTTCTAGGTGCCTGGCCGTGGCTCTCGGGGAAAAATCGCCCTCCACCCATTGGCAATTGGGTCGAAAAGGAATAGTTAAAGAGCTTTGTATGAGCAGAGGGGTCGGGTTTCAATTGCGGGCCGTTGTAAGCTGTGTATGACACGCTCGGCGGCTGGGGCGTCTGGGAGAAGTCTGCTCTCTCTTCAAGCCGCTGTGCTCCCTGGTGCGGTAAAAGGAGAGGCCTGATCTCTTGATGTTGATGAAGAAGATGGTGAGGGTGATGCTGGAGATGGATGAGTTGTTCGCCTGAAGTCTGAGGCTGATTCGAGGCAAACGCTTGTGACTGAAATGTATGGGGTTGCTGGAAAGGCACCGAGATGTCGACATCGACTATGGAAGCATGGATATTGCCTTGACCCAACAAATCGATGTGCTGCGGTGGGACCGGACTGAAGGGTTGCGGATATGCTGCACCATTGATATTAATCGAATGCGGCGGCACAGGCTGGGGAGGCAAGCTCTGCGATGCTGGCTGGAAGTGAGACTGGGCGCTGATATCGCCAGGCTGGCCCGGGGTATACCACTGGGGTTGATGGAAAGGTGGGCAAGCCGTCAATGGCGGAAACCCGGTGGAGCGGCCGTATCCTGCCGGGGCTTCAGTGCGAGCGATTGGCATGGCACCGGCACCGCTGTCATGGCAAAGGATAGGCTCAGGGCAGCGACCTTGGGTGCGAAGATGGCCTGATGTGCCACTGCTTGTGCCATGCAGCTGACAATCTTGATAGGCCTGGGGTTCTGTTTGCAGACCGGTCACAGGCACAGGTACAGGTACACGCCCGGGGCCTGATGGGACCGCCACCGGCGCGAGTGGTGTTTTGGCGGCATCCGTCCAAGCTGGACACGAGAGCTGAAAGGAGCCTTGATGGTCGTGGTTCGAATGCTTCCTACGGGCCCGTGGCCGGGTAGCTGAGGTCGCATTATCGCCGTCGCTTGGCCTCTTGCGCTTTTGCAGACCGTGGGCTATCTTGTCGGATGGGGACTAGGATCATGAGACCGGTCAAAACTCAACTCTTCACCACGTTTTTCTCTGTCCGGTTGAGCATCCGACCCCAGCGCGGCAACGTGAGAGGGCCGGACCGGACAGCTGCAACGGCGACAAGACGATAGATACAGTACGATGCAGCGCCGTCCATCCATTCTGCCGTATACAGATGGATACATGCAAAGGGGGGTGTCGGCGGGGGGGTGTGCAAGGCAAAAAAAATCAAACAGGGAGAAAAAAAAATAAAAAAAAAAAAGAGGTGAGAGGGATGAGCGAAACAAGAAGAAACACGACGAGTCAAGGGAGCTCAGCAGGTCAAACTCAAACCCACAAGCCTACCCCATACAACTCGCAAAAAGGGCATGCCCGCCCGTAGAACCAGAGAGGGGAAAAGACGTCACTTACGGAGATTTCGGGAGAATGCAATCCAGCAACAGCCGTCTCCATGACTGCTGGTTTCCCGTCCGGGTTACGGAGCACAGGAGGGTGTGTTGCACAGTAGAAACCGGCCAAGCAAAGAGCCAGGACGAGCTGCCGCCTGCCGGACGATAGGAGAGAGGAAGACGAAAAGGTCCGGGGCGAGAACGGACGGGCCACAGGCTGCCAGACACGGTTGGCCAGACGAGTTTCCACCCTGGAGCGCTTCCCGGGGAGGGGAAGGGGGGGGGGAGGATGCGGAAGCGAGAGAGCGGGCAGCGTGGGACGGCTCGCTGCGTCGGGTCTTGCCAACGGGGGTGAGAGTGAGGGAGGAGCCGCAAATCAAAATGGATGAGGACGCTGCCGGCGAGCAGGAGCGCGACCAGTCTTGAGGCGAGCTCGAGAGGCACAGCCCAAAGGAGGAGCTCAGCCTGAGATGGGTGGGAAACCGGGATGACCAGGAGCTTGCTGCGCCGCAGGGGGCCCTTCCCCGTACTTGTACAAGTGTGTACGACGGCGATGGCCCTCGATGGCCGCACCGGCTGGCAAACCAATCCATCGGGACGTAGGGCGCTCGATCGCCTCCCACGGCGGCCCTGCAGCAGCATTACAAATAGTCATCTCCGGCTTGTTCGCTAGTCGGCCCAGCTGGACGAGCGGCTGAGGGCACTTTGTCGCAGCCTGTCGCAGCTCGTCGTTGCTTCTTCTCAGCTCCAGCGCTGGCGCCCGCAACACCGTCCGCTAGGATTCCCGCAACCGCCGGTCCGCTGCCGATCCAAAAAGGCCTCAGACGCAAGGGGGCCCGACGGAGCCTGCTAGTTCGGCCGGCGCGGTTGCAGCTCGTTTTTCTTTTTTTGCTGGTGTCTTGTCCCCCCCGGTCGACTGCTTGGCCACCTTTCTGGGCTCTGGACCGCTTCGGTGGAGGAGATAAGGTCGAGACATGCACGTAGGCACTTGGCCTTTGGTCCTTGGCCTTGTGGCGGGCGACATATCGGAACGAGTGCCGGCCAGACCTCAGACAGCTGCTGCATCGCGGGCAGGAGCTGTGAGCTCTTGAGGGCGTGACCGGAGCAGCCAGCCTGTTTGTGCCCAAGGCATCCATCCCGTGGCTTCAACTCTCCCTTCACTCCCCTTTCTATACGTGTATGGACTCCTCCTCCAAGTCCTACTCCCCCACCTCCTACTCCCCCATCTCCTACTCCTGCAAATGCTCCTCCTGCAACTGCTCCTCCTCCATCTCATCCCTCCCCTCCCCCCTCTTCCTCCTCCCC
This sequence comes from Trichoderma cornu-damae, assembly GCA_020631695.1. Taxonomy (NCBI): domain Eukaryota; kingdom Fungi; phylum Ascomycota; class Sordariomycetes; order Hypocreales; family Hypocreaceae; genus Trichoderma; species Trichoderma cornu-damae. The sequence continues at coordinate 192,953 of CM036093.1, forward strand.
CCACCACCTCCTCCTCCTACGGACGCCCGGACAGACATGCAGCACAGCAGACGCTGCTGCAAATCGGCCCCGCGAGCCATGCAACGCAGCCCATCTACCTTTTCACGGCCGCGCTGCCGGGCCCTGGCCGTTTCATTCCTTGGATGTGATGGAGGTCCTAGTTGGCTGTTCGAGGCGGTTCTGATGGGGCCATCATGCAGGAAACATCTCGGCCTGGCCACACGGACGCTCCAATGGTGGCCGCAAGCTCGACCTCTGGAGCCCACTCATCGGCTTCATCACGCCGCAAGACCCAATCACAGGCTGCGGTGCTTCAGCACGAGACCTAAGCCTTGCTGATTCTCGACTGGACAGGCCTCACCGGTTGAGGTTCAGAGCCCCGTTCCCTGTCACTACATGCAGCTCTGAGTGGCTGATGCCGGCAGGGGGGCCACCCAAGATACGCACAAAATGTGTGCTCGTATCACTTGTGCTATGCACTCCGCCCACCGTTCAACAAAATTTGAGACATTGGAAGCTGAAAACTCGACGTTGTTGGACGATACGTCGGATATTATGTTCAATATTCTTGTCTCAGTTCTCTTCCCGCCTGCGCCTGGATGTCGAGGGCTGGCCATCCGAGGCGCAGCTGTCATCTGTGGACATCTCTTTGGAGCATGACATGCGAGAACTATCCCGTACCGCATCTATGCTTACTACTGCCAACATGCCTTTACATGCCTTGATTGCACGTGCTGCAAATTATATCCTTCCGTAGCTGTCGTATTTCTGCTCACAGGCAGCGACTAGGGGAAAGAAGAAGAAGAAGAAGAAGAAGAAGGAGAAAGAAGGAGAAGTAGGAGGAGGCGAAGAAGAAGAAGAAGACAAAGAAGGAAATGGAGAAGAAGAAGAAGAAGAAGAAGAAGAAGAAGAAGAAGAAGAAGAAGAAGAAGAAGAAAGGAGAGATCCATGCTACCATTCCCCCTTGACAAGAAGGAGTTCGCATATCCATTTTTACTACTACTACTTCCATCCCATCTACAATGAGCCGTAACAAATGCGGGTTTCTCGAAATCCTGGGCAATAGAGCCTGCTGCCTTTTTGTTGCAACGCTCTTTATTTTCGCAGCATTTTCCCGCTCCAAACCTCACCAAAAAGTCCTCCTCATATTCGGGTGTAGTTCACATCGGCAGCACGCCGGCAGACAGCAAGAGACAGGCCCAGCAAACTCTTGAAAGCGCGGCAGTTCGTCCGAGCAACATGTGCTCCGACTCCCACATGTTCGTCGCGATGGCCAATATTCGAACAAGGCCAGATGGGCACCAGATGGGCTACAAGTGATGGTGCCCGGAAGAGAAAACCTTTACAAAATGCTGCCATTATGGGAAATGTGATGTAGCCTCATGTGTGATCGTCTGGCTCCGCACCGCAACCACACTCGCGGACGGGGTTGATCGGACAGCTCCACCACAAACCGATTCAGTATGGCTCGATTCTTGTTTCCTCTGCATTTTCCCCCCTTCACTTTTGTTTAGCCCAGCCCTTGAGGGCAGTGAGGGTTGAGGCTAAGCGAGTCACGCCGCCCAAGGGCAGATTTTTACTTCTTTGCCTCGTCACGGCCATTCTGTCTTAGTAGCTTACGTCTTATATTAGTGCCAGCAGCCTGGAGTTTGATCACAGCCGGCGGAATCTTAGTTCCCTTCTGATACTGGGACCCATGATCGGGTTTTCTTCTCTCTGTTCTCCTTGGAGACCCTTTGGCGGCCGCCCGACAAAAAAAAGGTCAAAAAAAAAAGACTCTGCTGGCGAGACGAGAGCTCTCACTGTTGGAGTTTACCTTACCCAATCGGCTCGCTCTCTCTTCTCCCGTCTTTTGGTCTGTAACGGAGTATTCTTGGTCCGTTAGTTGTGCCCGAGCATAGGAATTACGACGTTGTGTGTTGCAGAATACCCGTCGAGCCTTTACCCACCCTAGGGCAGGTTGGTCGTCCAGAGGCGTGTCGTAATTGGGTTGCTCTCGTGGGAGCTTGGTGCGGCTTGAGAGGCTCTTTTTTTTTTTTTTTTTTTTTTTTCCTTTTTTTTTTTTTTTTTCACACCTCGAACGCAATGCGACGATCCAGCCACTCCTCTCTGTCTCTCTCGAACGAACCATCGGTCCTCCCCCCCCCTTCTGGACCGTTGACCATGGCCTCCCACCGCCCCTGGGCTGCTGCAGACGTGTCCCGAAGGGCATTCTTGCAGTTCAAAGTACCCCCTTTGGCCGAACAGTGCGACCACGGGTCTTTGTTGCAAGATTTTCACCAACTCAGCAAAGAGATGCACTTGCTCGTGCAGCCCCTTGGGCACTCCGCGTCTACATCGTTGATTCCCATGCGTCTTTCGAAGTCTAATAAGCGATGTGCGTCGTGTCGTGCGCGAACAGATCATCCGTCATGGCGCACAAAACGACCAAATACATTACGGAGACGTGGCCCACTACCCACCTCCACTTCTCGGAAAAGATCAAAGGGATCGCATTGTCCTGACTCCTGGCGTCGTGTCCGCTTTCATCTCTGCACCTGGTAGCAAACCTCGAGCTCGCTGTGTATTCTCTGCACTCAACGCAAATCACCGTGCCTTCTCCATCCCTCCCCGCCATATATTATATATCCCTGAATCACGGTCGTGCTTATCTTTACATGACCTGCAGCACCGCCGACGAAGCCATGGCTCCCCCAAGTGCCCCTGGAACTCTGAATACCTTTGACACGACTGCTGCTGGACCCAAGGGCATGATGACAAAGCTCCCGAATTTTATCAAAGGCCCCTTAGCCTGGTCAGGGGTTGACTTCGAGAATGACGATACATACACATTGCACCTTAACAAAGAAGAAGTCGAAGAAGTCGATGCAGCACTTCAAAATTTCAAAAGTAAGAGGTTCAGGGGAATAAACAAGCTTCTGCTGAGATCACCAAATAGTCTCAACTAACTTTGATTACAGCTCTTGGACTTGATGGAGACGAAGTTGACCAATACAACTTTCCTCTCCCGAGCCTCGCACAACAGCTTGCTCAATGCGCCACCGTTGTTCATGAGCAACGAGGTTTCTTTGTTCTCAGGGGCCTTGAAGGCTCAAGGTACTCTGTCGAAGACAGCACGACCATTTATTTGGGGATAGCCAGCTACATTGCCGATAAGAGAGGATTGCAGGATCGTAAGGGCAACGTTCTCTGTAAGTTGTCCATATACCCATGACCATTCAAGCCCTTTAGTGGAGTATAGCCTCTGATATTTCAAAATAGCACACATTACCAACTGGAAACTTTGGAAAGTCCCGATTGAGAAGCGTCATGGTATCCATTCGAATCAAGCTTTGGTAAGAAGAAAGAAAGAATCATTACACTTCATCCGATACTGTAGGCTTGTACTAATTCAAAAAAAAAAAAAAAAAAAAAAAAAAGCCCTATCACAATGACATGGGATGTGATATCCTGGCTCTTCAAGTCCGGCACTGCGCGGAAAAGGGGGGGTGTACCTATTTGAGTTCCGTCAGCACTGCGTTCAATGAACTGCTTTCTGAAGCTCCATCAATGGCAGAGGCTTTACTGACTCCAGACTGGCCCGTGCAAATGTAATGACACTACTGGGGGTTTTTTTTTTTTTTGGACCCCTATCCCGTTGGCGTCGAACATTGGCTGACTTGATATTACCGAACAGTTCCGGGCGTGAAGCAAAATGCTACTTAGCGCCCGCCCTCGCGATTCACGACGGCAGATTAATGGCTAGCATAGATCCGAACCGATTCGGACCTCACCCATCCAGTGGACCAACAGATATCCCAAGTCTCACCGACTCACAACGGTCTGCTCTGGATAGAATATCAAAAGCTGCCTACCGCACGGAGCTACGACTACATCTCAAAACAGGAGACATATTATTCTTCAATAACTGGGCTTTGCTCCACCGGCGAGATTCTTACACAGACGGCGATGAGACTTCCCGTCACATGGTAAGGCTTTGGCTAAGAAACTCAAAGCTGGGCTGGTCAGTGCCGGACTCGCTGCTGCCGCCTTGGTCTGCGGCTTATGGGGAGGATGGGGTTCGAAATAGGCTCTATCCGTTGATTCCTATGCCAGAATATAAAGTGCCAAAGTATTCTGCGGGCTCCGCGGCATTCGTTATTGAGGATAGCGATGCCTCTGATGACGAATAGCTCATCACAAGATGCTCCCTTTGATTACATGGAAGTTATCTAGCCCACGGATATCATACGTTATTTGGGGAAGGGGGGAAGGGTGGAAGGGGGAGGACGATCACGTATCCCCACTGCTTTTTTTTTTCAACTTCTTTTTTCTTTCCTTTTATTGTTCACTCGCTATATTTACAGCTTTTGCTTTGATACACATCACAAAATTGACCATGACTCATTTGACTCAACCTAATGCTCTCTATCTCTCTCCCTCCCTCTCTCCGTTCTTTTCGAGTGGCATTGTGTCTATTAAGCTTTCAACACCTCTATGCCTTGACAAGCTGCAAAAGCAAAACAAGCCTCGTCAGGTGGGAAAGGGTCCTAACCAACTCGAGGCCCATACGGCGCCCTATGTCACCGATTTCGTACCGGTATACGCAGCAACTCACCCTCCACAACCGCAGCCAGCAGGGTTTTGGATTGGGATTGCGGCGGTTAAGCAGCAGCGGTTTGAATAGGATGCCATTCTGGACCTGGCCCCCTCGAGTTCAAAACATGTTTGTCGTTGAGGAACTTTCGGCAATCTGCCCCCCCCCCCCCCCCCCCACCCCCTCTCTCTTCCCCCGGCGAGGGGCTCTTTACATCCTTCATTGCTACATCATCGAGCCAGCCCAACGTCGAAGGCCGCACAATAAGCCATGTAACTTCCCCAAACAGAATTACTTGCAGGGAAGGATTTGCATTTTTGGATGAAGTGTACGCCCCTTGTGAAATATCACGTGTTGTGCGTCTTCTCACAGAAGATTTGCACTCGGCGGGTGACGTGGATTTTTTCGCTTTAGATGCTTACTCGAATCATTTTGCGGAAAATAGACCCCTGGTTTCTATTGGGCTCAACGAGGGCTTTAACTCGTATATGACTGGTAGTTGCCCGGGCCGGCAGAGTCAGCAGACTGTTGCCACGTTATTGTCTATGTCGTGGACTCGTGGGCCCGCTTTGTTGCTTTTTCAAGGGGGGAGATTTGGGGGGAAAGGGGGGGCAAACCGTGTTTAGACGCGCTCTAGCTTGTGTTGCCCCCATAGGTAAGAGGAGGATGGAAGACATACTTACCAGTGATTCCCTTGTCACTAGATCTGGAGAACCTAGATAACCAGCATGTGTGACAAGGGCATGCATATCGCCCCCATTGTTGTCTCGGGCCTTTTTGCAGGAATTGTGAGCCGATGTCTGCATAACAGAAACATGAAAAAGATCCTTTTACTTGATATAAATATATGCCACTTGGCATGCCTGGTATCCAACGAATAGGGATAGGTGTTGAGCACATTAGACATATGTATATATGTGTACGGTTTTCTCGCTTCTGTCTTCCGTGTAATGTAATGCTACACTGCAAAGCAGAGAGAATGACGCACAAAAAACAATGCAACCCTCATGTCGCCTGCCTAGGTTTCCCCAACAAAAAGCCGATCTAATATCGCCGACTCGAGACCGAGAGAAGTCGATAACTCCCGTCTTTCTGCGCTCTGCTGGCGACTCAGTGTGAAAAGGATGTAATCTTGTTGAGGTGGGGAGGGGATACTTGAGACCACGCTCTACATTTTGATAGGTGCTTCCAACGCTGTTCGAGCCGGAAAGAAAAGGAAAAAAAAAGGGGGGGGAGGGGGGGGGTTTCCAGGATTCTCCGAACCTACCTACGGCGATGTGGCAAGGAGTGCTCAAAGGCACTGGGGGCCTGGACTAAGATCCGGACGGAGTTCCCCGAGCCTAAGAAGATAAATTCTCTGCATGATCCCACAGCGCCGGCAACTTATGCCCGAACCATGTTTTTGATTTTGCGGACATTTGAAGAGGGGTAAGGGACTAAAGGCGAGCGTGTAATTCCTGGGGAGGTGACTTTCCAGGGATAACCATGTTGATGTTGAGCCATGACTCTTCTTCAAAGGTATATTTAGGGAACCGAGCATATTGAGTACGTTTTTCAGTTCACGCGGTTTCTCGTGATTGATCAGCGCAACTGCAAGGGTCCCAATAACCTGATTTAAAATACGGAGAGACACCCCCCAAGTTGGAACATGCCCCGGCGGCAAGGAGCTCCCATAGACAGGGAGATGGGGAACGAGTACATAACCTTGACACCCCCGCTGCATGTTAACGGTTGTATCAATGTTGCCTGGCGTCCAAGGAAGCCTGCTTGATGCCAATGAGCAACGTTGTTCAGAAGACAGGATGCATTGCCACCTTGCCTTGCGTCTGCACACTGCAAGCCTACACAAGAGCAGCTATACCGTGGCACTTTGGGCATCCTTTTCCCGGCGTACCTCTAGCTATGAAAGCATTCCTATGCTTGTGGGGAAGATCAATGTCAAAACGTGTGTACGGAGAGAAGAGTGAGTGGCATTGTCCCACCAGACACGTTGATCGACTCCACCGGCAGATACAAGTAGAGTGTCTGGCGCGCATGCTCCGGGCTCTTGAGATGCTCCGTTTGATATCGCAAATGATGTCAGTTTGGCGAGCACATGTATTAATTATTTATCACTACTGCCCGTGGATTGGTCACGAAGAAAGCAGCAGAGCCAGAGGTTTTGATAGGAGAGAACCATGCGCGAATACGTCGTGCAGTCCCCCTAATTGACTCATTGCTAAAATATTATACATTAATGAATTCCCTAAAAGAGTAGTAAACGGGAGGAGCCTTAGGGGAAAACAATAGGACAGTTCTCCATGATCGGACAGTTCTGTGCGCATTTTACCAATTGCTCATATCATCCAATTTTCCTCCCCCTTTCCGCCGACTGCATGGTCGACTCACCCTTTTGGGCCCTCTTCCCGCCCCAGTAAGAGTCCACAGCACGCCCCCTTCTCGAGGCTACCAACAAAAAAAAAAAAAAACTATTTTGCACATACAACCACGAGCTTTGGCACCTACGAATACATGAGGGTTCGAACGACCGGGCTGCGATCAGTCTGCACAAGGGGGCCGCGCTGGAGATTAATTTCTTTGGCTTCCTCTCCCTTTCGAGCGGAGCCGCCGACAAAACGGATGCGAAGCCGTCTCGAAGAAGCGAGCCGGGAGATGTTGGATGGGTCTGATGGCTTAACCGAGGCGCTTAAAGCTCTCTGGGAAGCGAGCGAAGACTATGCCGACTAGAAGACGAAGCGAGAGAAGCTAAAGAGAAACGTAAACTGGTCTCTTTGCCCAGTCTGAACGACGAGACTGTCTAACATACTTGGTGTTGAAAAAAAAAAAAAAAAAAAAAAAAAAAAAAAAAAAAGAGAAAGAGAGAGAGAGAGATAGAGAGAGAAAGAGTGCAGATCAGACCAGGACAGCGAGCAGCGCAGCCATGGCACCTAAAGCGCGAGTGTCTGGTGCTTGAGGGAGAGATCCTCCGCCTCCCGTCACTACAGGTGGAGCTTCGCCCCCTTTCTTCGTTGTCGCGGACGCTGATGTGGTCGTCGTCGTTAAAGCCGGGCTTTCGCGTTCGTCGTCCGAATTTGATGGCAAAGGATAAGCAGTTACCTCCGGAGACCACGTTATTGTTGTCACGGCGCTCGCGTGCGACGAAGTTGACGAAGACGAAGACAAACATCCGCTTCCATATGCCGAAAGAGAGCCAGACGAATTCACACACGCAGATGAGGGTGACTGGGTCAACTCCGTCACTATCCCTCCCTCAGTCGAGCTTTCGGCGCTCGTTAGAGTCGAGTAATATGTTTCGAGGATTACACTTGTGACTGTCGTCGAGCGAGAGAGAACCCACGTGGTGGTTCGTGCATTTACGATGGTCGAGTATTGGGGACGAGATATTGTCGAGGATTCCGAAATTGGATGCAGCGGATCGTAGAGGGAGTATGGTTCGAGAGAGGCGTATTCTCTTGACGAGGATGTCGGGGTCCCGTAGGCCTCTTCGGAGGAGACGTAGGATAGTACAGCTGATCCTCTCCATGATAGCGTTGAGGTAGAGCTTGACCTGAACACCATTTCAACGATTAGTTTTGACCAGGCAGATGGGAAGAAGTGCCCCAATCCCTCTCCTTATCGTATAAATGTTGTTAGAACGAGCTTCCAGCATCCCTTTCGACTCGTTGATATATGCCCTCGTAGCTGTCCCTACCTTTCTACATAGTCGCTGGTGAGCGCGTTCGCCAGATGCGCCAGGACAAGCCCGACAAGAAGAGCTCCTGGAATCAATTCCATTTCAAATGATACAGTCAGATGCTTGTTGCTTTGTGTTTGTTTGAAGAGAAAAATATTAAATAGTACAAGAACATGTATGAGGAGAGAGGCTTTAGCGCTCTAGACTATCTGATCCAAGTTGGAACGCACGCCGGCCAACCCCAGCTTCAAGTAGTCCACGACGCGTCACAGCATCACTGCCACGGGCACATGTGTTTTTTTCTACTTGGGCACCCAGGCTTCGTCGACCGCATGATGTCACCATACGATCGTGTGATTGAGCTTATACACGAGTCACCCATAGATGCTGGCAAATGTTTGAGTGGCGAGCTATTAAGACTTTTCTTTGCCGACGGTTGTGGCATCAAATGGCAACAAGGCGTTGAGTTCGAGGGATACAAACTGCACGAATTGGTGGAATTTGGGTGTGATGAGTGAAAAAAAAAAAAAAATTTGGACGTACGAGGCGCAGTTTGCAATGCGAAAAGGTGCGATGCTCTGGTGATGTCTGGGGACAAGTGAAAAAGTGTGACTGTCTACGATCCTTTGGATTGGTGAGAGGATGTTTGCACAGACATCAGACATCTGTCTGAAGATGAAGACGCAATCCCGCCTCGTGGCTTATTGCTTCTTTGAGAACGTATAGCACAGCCTGGGATAGTGCCCCCCCCCTTTTCCCCCCATATCCCATCACGCACAACCTGCCGTCACGGACTTGTGACTCCAGACTTACGGGTGCATCTATGAATAGCTCACTGATGGGGCTTATTTAGGTGAATCTCCAAGGGATTACGGCTATGGGAGAAGTGCGAAATACGAAACTTGGCAATGTTTCCACGGTCTCGGCTCAAGTGACGTATTTGGACGACTTGCAAAACCACTTGGAGAGATAGGGCAATAGTGTGTATATGGCACGAACGGCCAGTCAGTGAGCAGTGAGACTCTCAAACCCTGTATGATATACAATCTTTATTTCATTATAGAGCGCCCAGTTTATAATTCATCAGAATATGTGGCAGACCATGCATGTTTCACACATCTTCGAGTCTCAAACGAGTTCGCAGGTCAGCTTCAAAATACTGAGGTGACCAGAAGGAGGGGGGGGGGGGGGGGGGGGACATGTGGAAGTCGTGATTGTAGGCATTGCGCCTCGTTGTCTCATCAAGAGTAACTCTGTGTCAGTCCTCTCGGGAGAGCCGTGTGTCCCATTTCTCTGTCACTAGATCAGTTGAAAGCACACGTCTCGTACCATAGTGCGGCCTAGATCATGGCCGTCTCAAAGCCATCCTGGATCGAGGCTGTGAAGCGAAATGTCTTTACACACCTCAAGCCACACAAAACGTCAACCTTTCCATCGTGGCCAACATCTGGAACCATTACACGCACGGTAAGCAAAATTTTCATTGCAATCCCCATGTATCAAGTTCGAAAAGAAAAAAAAAAAACTTTAAAAAAAAAACCCTCTACAAAAGGCCCCCTCCCCACCCCCCCTTTCACCTGGAAAGCTAACTCTGATGAGAAGAGGCTCGCGCGTCGTGTCACCCATTAGCTGAGCTCCCTCATCGGTGGTGATACACCGCCCTATCGGCGACATCCGAAGTAGGACGTCATCCGGGTTGCTCGGTGTTTGCGAACATGAACGAATGCTGCATACGAGATCTCGGCTACTCCTCCAATGAGGATGGTTCTTCGGTTGGACAGACTGGGATAGTCTTGTGAAACACCTTTTCACTCCTGGTGCACTCGCTGAGAGCTGACGCACCTAGTGCCTACCTGACAGGTAGGACGAGGCTACTGATGAAGAGAGAGGCGTTATTCAGGAATCTCGAGTTACTTGGACGTCTTGTATTGGTGCGTAGAAAGATCAAACATTTCTTCTCCTCTCTCGGGGGTTGTGTGTGTGTTTGTGTGTGCGTGTGTGTATGCATTTTGAAAGAGAGTGGATGTTTTCAATTTTGCGCCACCACCACCTACGGGAAAGAAGGGGCCGTGAATACCTACGTCTCTGCACACATCAAGGTAGAAGTGCTCAACATCTGGTCTTTTGCTATGGATGAAAGCCCCATATGGAGCTCCAAAGCAAAGGTCCAGGTTGGCGTTGTTGGAGGAACGGATGAAAGACGGCGATGGGATCATGATGAATAAGCCTACCCTGGAAATCCGGCCAGGAAGGGCGGCCATGACAAGCGCATCTATGGGTTTGGCACGAATCTTGTACTTTTGAAAGAATGACGATGTTGCCCCGGCACGTTATACCTCCCAAACCTACGATGCGCTTCAGTGTATGAATGCGATTATTCAAACGCCGTGTTGTCAAACAATCCCGCCCCACCTTTCCCCCGGGGCACTCATCCACAAATATCGGACGCGATCCGTGCCGAGACGAAGAAATTCTTCAGCTCTTGCTAGAGCCAACAGCAGACGCGGACGGAGGCGCGCATGGGCCAGGATGGGATTGCAAAACGGCTCTATCGAGTACTGGCACTATATTATACATATCTTTCCTTGCGGCATACGGGCGATCTGACGCATGGATTGTGTGTGCCCTTTTGCAGTCTCTGTCACCACACGCAGTGATATTGGATGGCCATTCCTGAAATTCATACCATTGCAGTACCAGAATTTCCAAACCCAGAGACCGACATATCCGGAGCCAAGGGGAAATCAAAGGAAAAAAAAAAGATTCCTAAAAAGATATAAAAAGTTGGTATGTGTAGTACTAGCAGCTTACGAGTACGAGCAGAGAGAGGCGGCATTTTCAGCGATCCCGGCATCTGACACGTTGCCTGCTAGCACATGCACGGAGCCTTGATCCGCGGCACCCGCCAGGAACATTGGATCCTGCTGTTAACCCCCCCTTGTCCTTGCTCATCGAGTTGCCCAATCTCGTGATGCCACGCCAGGGGGTCTCGTTGGTTGAGCGCTGCCAGTGTTTGAACGACCTGTTGATGGGCCAAAAAAAAAAAAAAAAAAAAAAAACGACAAAGCCCAAGCTTTGGTATGAGATGTGCCGTTCTGGTGCGCTAAACCTGGTCCTGGTGTGTTCCCAGAGCCCAAATCTACTAGCAGTACCAAAGCAACGACAGTAGCATTCCGTAGAGCTAGCGCAAGTAGGTAAGGCGGGTACCGCCCAGCGAATGCCGGCGTGCGTACCCGTGTAGGATTCGTGGGTGCCGCATTGGAAATAGGTGCTCTGGCAGGACTTGGGTATTGGACGACGACGAAGAAAAAAAAAAAAGAGGTTTGAGTGTGTGTGTTTTCTAGCATGCACCAACCGCCGCACGGCAACTCAGCATCTGTACGCGTACGGATCTCTGCGCGGCGCGGCTTTGGGCTTGGCTGTCTGAGAGCAGGATGGAACGACTCTGGCAACCAGTAGCAGCATCCAGTGTCCTGCTTGTACTGGTAGGCGCCGCCAAGACCTGAGATGATCAAGTGTTGTGCTCACCCGAAGCAAGCGAGATGACCAAAGCATGATGCTTGCACTCAGAAGATGCTGGTAAGTGTGTGCGTTTGGAAGAAAGCCCACCAGCAGCAGATGGAGAGAGTTATTGTCCCAGATCTGTGGCCCCCCCCCCTTCCCCTGGGATTACCACCCTGCCATGTGCTGCCGTCTGAGGCCATGACCTGCTCGGCTAGGAATAGCAGCAACACGTATGGGTCATTGTGAGCGTAGGATGCCGCTGTGCTCACTTACTTACTACTACTACTACGGAGTACTACTACTGCTACTACAAGAATGCTCGCACACGTACCGTACGTGTAGTCCAAGCAGATTGCTGCTCCATTAGCGCAGGGAAAGCGAGCGGCTAGTTTCTTTGTGTCAGTGCCCCCCCCCCCAAGTCGGTCAAGCCACAGACATGGATGGCGCAGTTTAGAGTGCGCACAGAGCACAGAGCACAGAGCACAGACCAGCAGAACGATGGACATGGCGGTGGTCTGTTGGGAGACTCTGGATCAGGCGATGGGGGGAGAAGAGAGACAGAGGGAGAGAGAGAGGGAGCGCTCTGTACTATCGTGAGATTTGTGGTGTTGACATCACGTGACGGCTAGATGCGGCAAAAAGCAAGCAGCCCCTATTAGGTGTTTGCAGATTGAAGGGCATTGGAATATGTTCGTCCCACTGCTTTGTATCGGAGATGGCAAACTTCCCCGAGGGCAGCTTTTGCGCCAAGTCGAGTTTGAAAATACGCATAACGGTCTTTTGACCAGGGTATCCGCAAGCGCGGCTGGTACGTAATTACAAGGACTCTGTCATATGCAGTTGTAAGTGTCTCGTGCATGAAGAACCGAGAAAGAGAGAGAGAGAGAGAGAGAGTGAGAGAACAAAAAAAAAATAAGCTGCATTGGATCGCCATGCATAGGTTACGGAGCAGAGCAATGAAAAGCCGACATAATAGTACTAGCTAGAAGAGCGCCCCCCTTTTCTGTTCCGGCGCCCCCTTTTATGCAACGTTGTCAGCCTTGCAGAAGAGGAATAGCCTCTTCGGACCGATGGAGCGCGCTGGGAGGAGCATCTTCTCCGCATGTGTGCCTTGTGCCGGCAAAGAGGGTACAGCAGAAGCCGAGGGCGAGAGCAAAGCCTGGCAACAAGGGAGTGAACATCTACCAACTCACCATCTCATGTTACGGAGTTGCAGCACGGCTAGTCCTCTTACGAGGAGGCACTGGCGGAGAGAGGAGAGAGAGAAAGAGAGAGAGAGAGATGGAGAGAGAGATGGAGCCGGAGGGGGGGGGGGGGGGGGGCCTCTCATGCCGACATGGCGATTTACAAGGCAAGCAAAGCCAGAAGTGGGCCTTTTTTTTCCTTTGATTTTTTTTCCTTTGATTTTTTTTCCTTTGATTTTCCTATTTTTTCTTCTTCTCCTTCGTCTTCCTTTCTCCCGTACTAATAGGGCATGAAAGCAAAAAAAAAATTGGAATCAACTCGGGAGAGGCTTTGCCGAGGTTATTAAGTGGGCTGAGGTTGACTGCTAGCGTCCTATTGCAGCGAAAACACACACTCTCTATTCTCAGTCTCTCTCTCTCTCTCTCTCTCTCTCTCTCTCTCTCTCTCTCGCGGGCTTGCTAATAACAAGCCCCTTGTCCGGAATTGGGCACAGTGGCTGGCCAAAGCGAATTGAAAATGCTTAAATGAATTCGGGTGCGAGATTAACGGATCGCGCCGCCCATCTCATCGTCGCAGCGCAGAAGGAGGAGTGCGCGTCTCCGCAGCTGACCCGGGGCCCGAAATTTCCCATTTTCTCGACAAGAAAAAAAAAAAACAACAAGAAAAAAAAAAAAAAGATGCCATCTCCAAAAAAGGCCGCCAAGGCATGGCTGACAGACAGACAGACTGACAGACGCCTTCGGGTGTTTCCAAAAGTTTTTTTTTTCTTTTTTTTTTTTCAAAGTTTTGTATCATTTTGTTGCGACTCATGCATGTGGGGTGGCTTTTCTGGTGGGCCAAGAGCCAGAGCCAAAAGCCGGGGAAGAACTTTTGGGAACAAAGAAACCTTCACAAAGCGAAAAAAAAAAAAAAAGGTTTATATACTATCTATCATGTAGTGTTTGAAAGTTGTTGCGGAAGTGATTTTAGGTGGAGAGGTTTTTTTTTTTTTTTTTTTTTTTTGATTTGGGTTTCCGCCTCGCACGCACAATAACCTTGACACACCCTCCTCCCTGTGCCGCCGCGTTTTCCAAATCTGGGGTACAAACGGGAAACGGAAAACGGGAAACGGGGCGTTGCGTGATGGGCTTTTTGAGGCTCGTATGTTGGCTTTTTTTGCCGGCGAGAAAAAACAAAAAAAAACAAAAAAAAAAAAAAAAAACGCCGCCCGCTGTCGCTCCTCGTGATGGCGCGCAAGAAAAAGCCAACAATGGCCCGCCTTTTTTATTTTTATTTTTATCAATGTTCGTTGAGGATGTTCGCGCAAAACAGCCCAATTCATTGTGATTCATGTTTTTTTTTTTTTTTTTTTTTTTTTCCTTCTCTCTCTCTCTCTCTCTCTCTCTCTCTCTCTTTTTTTTTTTTTTTTTTTTTCAATTTTTTTTTTCAATTCTTTTTTCTTCTCTCTCTTCTTTCTCTTTCTCACCTCAAACTTTTTGATGACATGGAGGGGAACCTTTGTCCGTCCCGTGCTTTTGTACTCGTAACAATGCGCGCATGCCTTTTTGAGCCGTTGTCGTTTTGTCGTTGGTCGTGTCTCGACTTGTCCCTGCTACCTTTTTGGATTGGAAAATAATAATAATAATAATAATAATAAAGGCTGGCATGCTTTACATCCCACGGCTAAAAAGGGGAGTTGACCGCAGCAGCATTCCTCCCCAAGCCCGTCAAAGAACCCTGGGGGTTCCCCCCTCCCCCTTGTGCGAGGACCTCTCTGACGATTTTGCTGACTGGCCGGCGTGGACTCGACACAACACGGTTTGCATGAGCTGCCAGTTTTGGTTGATGGAAAATCAGAGTCAGATTTCGAGTTACGGTACCGTTACCTGCCGAGTACTTTGTCGGGCAAAGTACCGGATACTGGCCGAGGGTCTTCTTGGGACGTCGCCACACACGCAAGGAGAGGGTTCTAGTAGGTTTTTTTTTTTTTTTTTTTTTTTTTCCCTTTCCTTTCCTTCTTCTTCTTTCTATTCGTTCTAGCCTTTTGCGCCTCTCTCGTATTGGAAGGGAGGATCCAGGCACCTTTCTCTCTCTCTCTCTGCTTTTCGTTGTCTTCATCAATGGCCCCTTCCATCCACTGTCAGCGCCATTTAGGTACGCGTGTCTGTGTACTCCGTCCGTACTCCGTACCTTGTGCAGCCCTCCCAAAACAGTGCGGACAGGGCATCAGCACGCACTGACCAGGTCCCAAGGTTCCCTCCGTGCTCTCGAAACGACCTGCTTCTTACTAAATATTGTCGGGACTGTCAGACGGCAAATCAGGCCGCGGGTTGCCAATGTCGAAACACGTTACCTGTACTTGCTTCGATGCGCTGGCGCGCTGTAGCACTACCTATACGTACGTTGTAGTACCAGAGATGGTACCTATTAAGGTACCCTTTGGGTATGGTGCCTGGGCTTTTCCCAAGCGGCGAGGCCGACGACAAAGAAAAAAAGTTCTTACCTGGTATAGTTAGAGGTAGTTTGTTTATACAATGCACATCATAACGGAGTTTCTCCCCCTCTCTTTCTCTCTCGGCTCTGGGGCCCCCTTTGCCGTTAAGGATGGGTGCGCGAGTGCGGTTTTCGGCACTGTGGGGGCACTGCAGATTTGGCTGGCCTCGCCCCGTGCGCCCCCGCCTCCACCGCTGCGCCTCACTATCTACCAAGGCACTTGTACTATGCCGTAGCAGCGGCGCCCGGCAGGGGCTTCTGGCAAATTTCTGCCGCCCGCCAGCGGTGCCACAGTGCGAGGTTCCTCCGCGGCGCGCGCAGGCCCAAAGAGCTGCCCACGACCATGGGCGGAGAAGCCCTGCTGAGAAGAGCGGCGGCCAGGCCCGACTTGGCGCTGCCGCTATGGTCTGGAAGCGTTAGCGCCCCCCGCCGCCGCACAGTGCCAGCGGCCGCCCTCATTTCCAACTTTGCTTTTTCCTTTTTTCTCCATCCAACTTTTTTTTTTTTATTTTTTTTTATTTATTTAATTTTGTTTTTCTTTTCCTCCACTCCCGCGTTGGGGCCTCGCAAATTCCCCCATCCTTTTTTTCTCTCTGCCTCCCAGCCTTTGGCCCCAGCCCGATTTTTCTCTGGGGCCTTTCCTGTTCGGGGCTGGTGCTCCGTTCGATCCTGTTCCTCATTCCAGAGAATTTTTTTTTTAAAAATCTTTTTTGATTGAATTTTTTTTATCTTTTTTTTGATTATTATTTTTTTTTTATCTCTTTTATCTTTTTTTCTTTTTTTTTTAACCTCTTTTTTTTATCTTTAGGTTTTTTTTTTTGTTTTGTTTTCTAGCCTTCTTTTTTTTTTGGTTTTGGTTATGGTTATGGTTTTGGTTTTGGCTTTGGCTTTTTTTTTTTTTAACCTACTTTAGGTCAGCCTCTCCCCCCCTCTCCCTCCCTCCCTCATATTAATCCTTCTCGCTGCTGATTCTCCAGCCAGACCCCCCATTTCTTTCTCTTTCCTTCTTTCTCGCCCTCTCAATCCTCTCTCTTTCTCTCCATCTCCATCTCTCTCTCTCTCTCGTTCCTGTACCTTCTGCAAAACGTGGCCGTGCTTGTAAACCGCCAGAATTCCGCCTGCATCACCGCATCCGCTGCCTCACTTTTTTTTTTTTTTTTTTTCCCTCGTCCGGCTTCCTTGGAATCTGTATTCTGTGAGCTTGCCAGCCAACCAGCCCCAAGTCCCAGGTGTCCGGACCCCCAGACTCCGCCTAATAAGCGACTCTCCCCGCGTTTTTTTTTTATTTATTTTATTTATTTAATTTTTTTTTTGGCCCGCATTCGAAAGGGCCGAATAACCTACATATACCGACATAGTCGACTGCTGTCTGCAGCCAAAACCATACCAAAAAGGCACCGCAAAGCACGCGTGCCGCCTGTCAAATCTTCTTATTCTCCCCCCTCCCCGGGCCCCCGCAAAAAGAGAGGGAAAGCAGTATCGATCACCGAAATCCGGGGGGCCCCCAATCGGTTTCCCCTTCTCCTGCAGCCAGAGGAATAAGTCTGAGCGTTTCCCCGGATTTTCGCCTCCTCCCGCGCGCAAAACGGGTGGTTGTTGTCTTCTTGCTCCCCCCTTTCGCGCATCGCTTGACTTTCCTGACGTCTTTCGCCCGCGGATCCCGTCCTGCCCATCATGACTCAGGCCGTCAAGAGGGCTTGTGATGCCTGCCACCGTCGAAAGGTCAAGTGCGACGGCATCAACCCGTGTCGCAACTGCTCGTCGGCCCAGCTCTCGTGCACCTACAATGCCATCCCTCAGAAGAAGGGCCCCAAGGGCTCGCGGGCCAAGGTCATCAGCGAGCTGCGCGAGACCCAGCGCCAGACGAGCCTATCGGCCAAGGTCCAGAACCGGATGAACGGCATTCCGTGTGCGCCCGTGAGCCCGAGTCTCGCGCCCACTCCGGGCATGTTGACCAGCGACATGGTCAAGGAGTGCTGCCAGTTCTTCTTCGACCACATGAATCCGCAGGCCCCCATCCTGGACCGGAGGCAAGTCGAGCAGCAAATCCTCTACATGGAGCAGAACCGGGACGCCTACTGTCTCATGTCCTCCATGTGCGCATTCGTCATGCTGCAGCCCGGCATGACCATGCCCGCCGGAGATCCGTACAACCTAGACATGGTCCCCGGAGCCAACATCATCTCGAGCCAGCTTCTTCTGGAGGAGACGCTGAGAGTCCGCAAGGGATACGAGTACCTGGACCAGATCACCGTCAACGCGCTCGCCACCAACTTCTTCCTCTTCGGCTGCTACTACGGCCAGGAGATGCACGAAAAGGCCTGGTTTCATCTCCGCGAGGCCACCACCATGATTCAGATGATCGGCATGAACAAGGAGGAGTACTACATGCAGTTTGACGTTGCCGAGGCCTCTCGTCTCCGCCGAGTGTACTGGCTGTTCTTTGTCATTGAAAGGTGCGTTTCTACCCGCTGTCGGAGATGTGAGAATCCCAAGCATGGATGTGAAATGATGAGAATGGATGTAAAAAAAAAAAAAAAAAAAAAAAAACCCTACATGAAATATATATATATATATATATAAAGAAAAAAAATTGAATCTTATTAAAAAAAAAAAAAACCAAAAAAACTGACAATGTGAAAACAGAGCGTATGCTATTCAGCGCCAGCGCCCCCTTACTCTCCAGGCCACAATCAACCTCCCCACCCTCAGAGATGATCCTACCGATCCTCTCTCCCACCAGCTCAACGGCTTCATTCTCCTTGTAAACCTCTTCCGGCCGTTTGATGATGCCTTTACCAGCACCTGGAACAAGACCCGCAGCCACCTCTCCTCTCAGTACATCGCCAACCTGCAGAAGCAGCTCGGCGACCTGGCTCGGTCGTATCTCTGCCAGGACTCGTCCTGGAACGACGTTCGCACGAACCAGCAGTGGCTCAAGAGCACTGTATGGCAGCTGAGCAACGGAGTCGTTGCCGGCGCGACCGAGGAGCCCATGTCCTTCCAGTACCCCATGAACATTTCCAGAGAGCTTCTCATGAACATGGCCTCGCAGTTCCCCGGCCAGGGCATGGAGCTGCTAAACTCCGGGCTCCTCGAGAAGCTCATCGAGGGGGCCTACTCCATGACGGAGTATCTGGCCATGCAGCCGGCTACTCGCGATCCCTTTGCCGTTGGGCCCCAGGAATACCTCGGCCAGATCATCACCATCGTCGCCGCCTCGAGAAATGGCGACTACCGCTTCCTCCCTCTCCTCATGAGCAAAGTCAGCGACGTCCTCCCTCGCCTTGCGAACCCCATGCTCCAGAACGTCCCCGAGACGGCCGCCTTGGCCAACGTCGACATCTTCGATGGGTTTGGCAGCGCCGGCATGGCTCAGCCGCCGCCCCAGATGCAGATGATGGACGCAGAGTACGATCGCAAGTTCTCCGTCGAAGAGTACGAGAAGAAATATGCCATGGACATGAGCGGGAGCACTCCGGACTCCCACGCGAATTCGAACCCTGGCGGCACCCCTCCCGGACCCCGCCAGCCTTCCGAGATGGCGGCCTCCTTCGTGAGCTCTCCGCCCATCATGTCCCCCACAATGGAGTATGCTCACGGCATCAACGGCTACTCCTGTACGCAAATGTCCGAGATGGTCATGAGCCCCATCGGAAACCACCCGCCCCCGCCGCAGCAGCACCAGCGCATGAGCCAGCCACCGCCCAATCGTTGCCACGACCCAATGGGCCAGCAGCAACAACACATGGGCATGGCGCCGCAGAACATGCGGCCGGGGATGCATCCCTCCCATCACATGAGCAACATGATGAACGTGCGACACCCGGCACCGCGGCAGGGCAGTTTTGCCATGGCAGGCCAGCCGCAGCACTTTCACAACATGGACTCGATGACGGGCGAGCTTACTTTCAACACTCTACCATAGCGTCAGATGACTTACAGGCTTGTGCCATCACCTTTGCATCCTTTGGGCTTAGGCAAGCCCTTGTATTTTTTATCATTATTTTTTATTTTATTTTTCTTTTCCCGCTCACCTTGTTGCATTTGTTACTTTGTTTTACTTTGACTTGTTTGAATGTGTTTTACTTTTTTTTTTTTTTTTTTTTTTCCCTTTGTGGAAGCCTTGATTCATGAAAAAGACTTTAAAAAAAAAGAAAGAAGGTGAGAAAGAAATGAATCTATATATACGATGATGACTACTGAAGAAAAATTATTGGGATATCATGTCTTTCATTCGGATGGATCAGCGCACTGAGAATTGCTCATCATCTTGGGGATACGGCGTTTTATTTTTGGTTTTTGGTTTGGTTATTATCTTTTTTTTTTGTGTGTGTGTGTGTATGTGTGTGTATGTGTTTTCGCTGCTGGTAGCATATTCGGAATGGGATACGGGGAGTTAATCTAGTCTATTTTCCTGGTGTCTGTTTTTTGTTCCCCATGTTTCAAATGGAGAGAATTGGGCTTTGTAACAATTTCTTTTTTGGGGGGTTGTCATTTTTGGCTGCGGCGTGATTGGCAGCAGAGCAACCACTTGGGTACTAGTAGTTTTGGTAGATCAGAATGAAAAAAAAAAAAAAAAAAAAGATTTGTATCACTTTTTGCAGTTCCGTCTTGCCTCGTGATTCTAATGGCAGTGTGTTGTGTGATTTTTTTTTTTTTTGCTTCTTTGTTGGATAGAATCTATAGAGCAGCTCATAGCGTAACGGACATTGCCGTATTTTGTACGTTTGCGTGATGAGAGCAAGAGGGAGGAGATTGTAGGAAGAGGATGATTGATATAGGGGCATAGAGTCAAAGTAAGTCACTTTTTTTTTCTTCTCCTTTCTGGATTGCATAGTGAGGTATGATTTTTCTTTCTTTCTTTCTTTGTATATATTCTCTACGTCTGCCTCTTTGACCCGGCGGAGGGGGCGATTTTCAAACACATGCCTGTTTCATGAGAAAACCTTTGAATGCAATGATAGCCAAACGCCAATTCGTTCGATCCAGTCGTGCGTGTTCGGTGTTGTGAAGGGGGGGATGGATGGATGTATGTTATGTTATGTGATGTTATGTGGTGTGTGTGCTCTACATAGCCCCCGGCCCCCCCCCCCCCCCAAAAAAAAGCAAAAAAAAAAAACCCCGTAAGCTCTGCTTGCGTATTGATCTTTCACGGCCCTTGTCTTCCTCTCCATAAACGCCGGGAAAGGAAAAACAAAAAAACAATTAAAAACCACTTAAAAGATAAAAAAAAAAAAAAACTGCTTGCTTCATCACACCAGCCGTTTGAACGGATGGGCTTCCGTGTTAAACACATACTCGTCGAGGCTAATCACGTGCGTCTCGGAAAAGATCAAGTAGAAATACTTGAGCGTCTCGCCCAGCCAAAACGACTCCATCGAATCCGATCGTTCGGGCTGCTGATCCCGAGGAAGGGTAACGTCCGACACGGCCGAGTTGGCGAGGTCGGTGCTCGTCGTCTTGTTGATGGAGTCGAACATGGCCCATGCGGAGTCGACGAGGTCGGCTCGCCCCGTGCATCTGTAGAGCACGAAGACGCTTTCGATGGCTTCCGGCCGGAGGACGTATCGGCGGTCGGGGATGGAGGTGAAGCCGCGCGGGAGGCCATCTCGCTTGATGATGTCGTCGGCGCTGGCGGTTCCCGGATGATTGGCGCGGCCGAGGACCGCCTTCTTCCAAGCCTCCTCGTCCCACTGGCAGCCGTCGGTGGAGGAGGGACAGGGCAGCATATAGAAAGTCTCGGGCATGACGCCGTGCGGAAGGGCCTTGTACGTCCAGATGCAGCCGTCGACCAGCTTCGCGGCCGCGGACACATCCTGGGGTCGGCCGAACATTTTGCCCCCCAGCGCCAGCAGGCCGCCGAGGAAGCACGCGAGGTGTTGGCCCTGAGGGTCGAGGCTGATCTCGCCCCCCTCCGACCTGACCGAGCCCGAAACGAGGATGTCGTCGTTGTCCGGCGTCATTGGCCGGTACAGGTTGTGCCTGATCGCGGCCGCAGCGGCCTTCTCGTACATCCGCTGGTAGACGCGGAGCCGCCCCCCCATCAGGGCCGACATTTTGGGGAGATACTCGTATAGGCTGTCGGCCATCGCGCCCATGGTAAACGTGCCCCCCAGGTTGTACCTCTCCCCCCGTGCGCTGACGACGAGCGGCCAGAGCCCCGGCAGCGCCGTCGAGTCCTGCTGAGCAGCCATGCCGTCGGCGATGCGCTGCACGGCATCAAACCACTTGGGATCGCCCGTGATCATGGACAGGCGCGTGAACTCCATGGACAGGCTGCCGATTTCGGCGACGAGCACGCCCGGGCTGGCCGTCTGCCTCTTGCCGTCCATGGCGGCGTGCATGTCCCACCTGGTGATGGGCATTCGGTTGGGCGTGTCGAACGCCTTGTAGAGCATCTCCCCGACCTCGACGGCCTTGCGCAGCAGGCGGACGTCGCCGCTGAGATCAAAGGCGGAAACGAAGCCCCCCAGGTAGCGGATGTTGGTCTCGAAGACGTTTACCTCTTGGAGGGCCGTTTTGGTGAAGTCGATGGCGGCAGCGGCCTCGACGGCCTCGCCGAACTCGGCCTCCATGCCCATGATCCAAAGCGTGTCGAGAGAGTCGACCAGCGTGGCGGCCCAGCCGCCAAACGGATTCTTCTTGCCCCCGGACACCGGCGCCAGCTCGTCTGCCATCCACGCGTGTTCTCTGTAGGACGCCCAGCACTTGGAAAACACCTCCTTCACCGCACGCCGGCGATGCTCGCGCGTCATGCGCGCCTCTGCCGCCTCCTCGCCGAACGTCGCCTGGACACTGGGATACTTGACCGGGGAGTTGGTCGGCAGTGGCCGGATGGACCTGGGAGGATAGTGGACCGGGAGAGTTTTCCACAAGTAGGAATCGTCCTGGGCAGCGCGCCATTCCGTAGGAGGCGGCTCGCGATCCGGTGGTGTTGCGGGGGAGACGCTCCTGGCACTCCACAGGTAGACGAGCGCCAAGGTGGCGGCCAGAGCGATCCAGGCAAAGATTCTTCTTACTCGGATCACGGGCATGATTTTGTCGTCCTGGGCATTTGGCGATCGAGAATGAAGGATGGCGATTGCGGCGATTGAATGTCTAGAATTCTAGATGGCGGGATCCAAGTTTGTTTTCTTACCGGGTTTCAAGACCACACAGCCATTAGAATAGCGAGGTTGAAGTTTCCCCCGAGATGGCGAGGGCAGCGCAGGTCAGGTAGGTGCTGTAGCCGCTGTAAAAAGCGCGGGACAACAGGGCAGGATCAGGCGCTAATTTGTCTGGGCCACGACCGCTGTGGGAGGATTCGCTATTATTATGGCCGTTCCGTTTAGGTTTCGTGTTGTGCTTCTGCAAGGGACCGGGTTGGGCGGTTCGGGTTCGTTTTTTTTTTTTTTTTGGGGGGGGAATTGGAATGGCGATTGGAATTTTTGGGCACACGCAACAACAGAGAGCACACGGTTAAAGAGGCAATGGGAAGTGAAATGTTTGGTGTTGGTGAGGAGCACAATATTGAGAATGCTAAACGTTTTTTTTTTTTTCATGGATCAATATATATATATATATGTATATATATTGATATATGTATTGATGTATATATATTGATATATATATATATTTCTGTTTGCGTCGTTGGTATTTTTTATTTACACACAATAACAAGGATGCTTTCCCAAGGCACAGCGAGCGCGGAGAGGATGGACTTTTTGGAATTTACAGACTCTCGCGCTGCCGTTGCAGAGAGATGACTGAACTTTGCTTATCTGACCATCTCTTGTCTCTCTCTCTCTCTGTCTGAGCAATCATGCTGGCTGGCCGCCTCCATTGTCCAAAGCTGCCTCAGCCAGCCGTGGTGGTGCCGTCGACCGCTCTCAGCCCTGTCATTGGATCGATGCATTGAGGAGCGAAGAATGCCAAACTTTTGAGTGTTCGCTTCTTGTTTTTTTTTTCTTTTTTTTTTCTTTTTTTTTCCCCCACCATTCCGACTCTTTTTAGGGAAGATGGAACAGCGGGCAAAAAGTGGGAATGGACAAAACTTAACTTCGCGTAGAAAGTCGTTACCCTTTTATACTGGGCATTTGAATCTGGCGATTGGTCAAACGATGCCGTTTATTCATTTGTTTGTTTGTTTATTTTTTTTTTTGCGAGCCGCGTCCTTGCATGGGTTCTCACGGGGCAGCTGTAGTTTGATCACGGAAAGGGCTCCACCTTGCATGCGTTAGTCTTGCGCCGCCATTGATGAGTTGCATATGTATCGGAGCAATTTGACGTATAGTTGGAAGGTTTGGGATGCTAGTGTGTGCGTTGGCTCTAGATCGATCGCGGGCTACATCGAATGCCGAATGACAGGGACCCGAGAAGACGTTAATGCAAGATGTCGAGATGACTGTCGCCCCGCTTCGATGAGGGCCGGCGGACTCGAGGCAATTTCTCGAGTGAGAGATGAGTTCTTTACTTGTGGAAAGGGGGGTGCAACAGCAGGCCAATGCCATAGTGTAAGAGAAGATGTTGTTGCTTGATAAATGAATAAACAAACAAAAAAAAAATAAACAAATAAAAAAACAAAGAGAAAAAATCATGCAACATCGGCATCATCTCAAATTTTGATTTTGGTTCGCATTGCGCTGCAGACATGAATGCTTCACATGTACTGGAATCTCCATGTAATACATCGCCTTGAAAAGCCCGTCAGTGTCTTTCATTATAACAAGACTTGAAATATTGTTGGAGTAGCAATTTCGCTTCGAAGGCAATCGTGATGACTGAAGTATGCAAGTGGAAATTTCGTCCAATTTCATCCCATCCTGTATGACAAGTAAGGAGAGTCTTTATTTTAGCCCTAACGACCTAGGGCCAAAGCGATCTTCTCAAGGCAAATAGCCCTCTATATTACAGATTAAGGAGAAATCCAAGTAGTAATATAAAGCTTAATTTATTACTAAATCTATAGCTACCTTTACTCTAGATATATTTCTCTTTAATATAAACTTTATTACCTCTCCCCCTTTCCTTCTTTAATATCCCTTTATTTTAAAAAGCTAAGGTCTTACTAGCTTATTAATATTATTAATATTAAGATAAAAGTAATACTAGTTTATTTAAGTTATTATATATATTTATTAATAATATTTTAAAGTATTATAATTAAGTTAAGCAGTCTATATAGTCTTATTTTATAGTTTAAAGGATTTAGTTTAGTATAGTCTTTATTACTTTTATTTAGTTATTTAAGTTATATAGCAGTTTATATATTATATAAAGTTTATTCTTTATTATATTAAAATTAACCTTATTATTAATTATCTTAACTTTAAAGAGTAGATTAAACTTAATTTTTTATATTAAGGATATAAAATTAATTATACTTTTATTTATTTATTAATAAAGGTATTTTATTAATAATATTAATATAATAATATTATTAACTACTTTATATTATTAATAATATACCTTTATTACTCTTTTAATATTTACTTATATAGTTAAGCTATCTTTTTTATTATTAAATAATTAGTTTATATAAAATATTATAGTCTATATAGTTAAAATATATAAAGGTATATTTAAAGGGTATAGTATTATTATAAATATAAGTAAAAAAATTAATACTTATTAAAATACTTAATATAAGGCTTTTATTTTAGTTATTAAAGTAAATTAATTAATTAAGGTAACTTTAAGGCAGGGATATATTATTTTATATACTATAGCTTTTAAGCTTAAATTTTAAAGCAGCTTAATTTATTAAGTAATTAAGTATACTTTAAGGTATTTATTTATATAGTTATTAATAATTAAAGTATTAAACTTAACTTTAACCTTATTAATATATTTATTTAATATTTTATTATATAATATATTAAAAATAAAGTATATTTCTTAAGTATAATAAATATCTTTATAAAGGGTAGCTTAATATAATTTATATTTAAAAGTAGTTTTATATAATAAATTATTAAGTTTAAAGTTATAACTCTTAATAATATTATATATAAAATACTATTAATTAATTAATAGCCTTAATATTTACTTTTAGTATACTTTAATATAGGCTAGCTTATCTATATAGTAATTTAATAATAAGTTAAGACTTAAGTTTAAAATATCTAGTCTTAAAGGTTTTAAAGCAGTAGTTTGCCTAGTATTAACTAATACTATAATAATAAAGTAAAGCAGTAAAAATAACTATAAATTATAAAAAATAATATTTTAAGTAGTAAAAATAAAATTATAAAGAGGTAAGAGTTACTATAGCAAGCAGGTAGTAAAAAAAGATTTTATAATATATTAATATATTATTAATTAATATAAAGACTTTATATATTAAAGTAGTAGTAAATTATAATTATTAAGGGGTAGATTATTAATAGCTAGTGCAGGGTTAATAGCTAGTAAAGGGCTGTTATAAAAGGTTATTACTTATTATAAAGTATTTAAATTAGCTTATTATATATAGAATTTATAAAGTAATTAAAAGATATTTACTTTTAAGGTAGACTTAAGTTTTTATATTATATCTAGATAGTTTATTTATTATACTTTATATTCCTTTTTCCTTTTTTACTTATAATAATTAATAATAGCTTTAATAATAAATTTCTCTTTCTTATCTACTATAAGTAGTTCTAGTAGTTTAATATCTTAATATATATAAAGATAAGTCTTAAGGTATTTAATACTAATTTTAAGTTTTTATTTTAAATATAGTAAAAGCTTTAGTTTATATTATAAATTATTAATATATTAAAAAACTTAAAAAAGACCTGCTTATTTATATAATAGCTTAATTTAATTATTTAAATAATAACTAAAGTTACTTAGCTTAACTAGTTTAATATATATTAAATCTCTTTTTTAAATATTTAATAATAAGAGATATTTATTATTATAATATATTTTTATTCTAGTTATTATTAATTAAATAGTATCTTAAGCATCTTACTATAACCTATAATAATTAAAGGTAAATTCTTTTATACTTATATTATTAAGCAAGGTATAGAGAAAGTAAGAGGCTTAGTGCTTATATAGTAGCTTATATAGTAAATATATTATTATATAATTAAGCACTATATTAAAATAGTATACTATATATAGTATTAATACAGGCCAGTATTATTAATTATATTTAGCCTTAATAAGTATATAAAGGCTATATATTAAGGTTTATATTATTCTCTTAATCTAATTATTAACTTATTAATAATATACTATATTAATATATATCTTAATGCTTATAATTATATAAAAGGATTACTATAGTTAAAAAATTAATTTAAGATTAATATTATAAATAAAGGTAAATAAAAGGCCTTAATCTAGGTATATATACTTAAGGTATTTTTTTACTTAAGTTTTTACTAGCTATATTATTTTATTAATAATATATTAAATAAACTTAATAAATTTATTAATTATTATAAATATTATATTAAAATTATTATTAATTATTAATAAGCTAGAAATAAAGTTTAAATAAATAGTTATTAATGCAACCTATAGTATTTTTATTATTGCTATATTGCTATATAAATAATTATATTTAAGCTTGGATTTAAGGTATTTTAAGCAGTTTATATATTTTATAATATATTACTTTATATTATAAAAAAAGATAATATTATATAATATAATATAATAATAATATAGGCCTAAGTAGGCTTATTAATTATATATAAAGTAATAAATTTTATTAATAATTTTAATAAGTAGGTATAGTTATTATTTATTATTTACTAGGTAATATAGTAGTTTTAAATCTTTATTAATAATAAAGAGTAGTAGGTTATTTAGACTACCTTTTTTTATTTATATTATAATATTTTTATAAATATAGTAAAAGGTTTTATTTAATAATAGTATAGTAATAATATAGTTAATAAAGTATTAACTAAAAATGCTTATAGCCTGCAGGGGCTTAATTATAGTTATAGTATTTATAATTATAGCTATTAATAGTGGTTTATTTATAGTTATAGCTGCTAATAATAATCTTTAAATAAGATTGTATATTAGTTTATTACTAACAGGCAGCTTTAGTTTTATTATAAGTATAGGCTATCTTTTAATATTACTTATTATTATTAATTACTTTATCTAGCTATATATTATTATAAAGGTAGTAGTTTAATTAAGTAGTTTAATAAAAGCTTTATTAAGGTTTATATTTACTATAGGCATTTATAATAAAGCATTAATATTAATATATTTTTTCCTTTAATAATAAAGAATATTAATTTAATATTTCTACTATTTTAAGTATAGGTATTAATTTATTAATTAGTATTTTCCTTTAAGATATTAAGCCTTTATACTTTAAAAAGTATTATAAATAGCTATATAATCTATAATAATATTTATATAAAAGTAATTAAAAAGGTAGGATAATTTCTATAAGGCTTAAATTAATACTACTGTCTTTAGTTTAATTACACTATAATTAAACTCTATAGGCATTAATACTTTAAAAATAAAGAGTATTAAGTATATTTAACTATCTTATAATTAATAAAGGGCAGCTTTAAATCCCCTTTTTTTATTATTATTAATATAAAGCTTAAAAAGTTAAAAATAATTAAAAAAAGTAAGTTTAATTATATTATAAAGTTTAGTTTTTAAGGTTTGCTAAGCTGCTTTAGCATTATCTTATAGTTATTAATAGTTATTATTAATTAAATAGACCTTTTTATTTTCCTTTACTTATTTTATTATAAAGGCTTTTTTAAAAAGGGTTTTTATTAAAGAAAGTATTATTTTTAAAGTATATATATTTTAAGCTAGGTTTAAGGTAAAAGTATTATAAAAACCTAAGGCTTTTAATTTATTAAGTAGCTTAGTAATAATAATATAGTAGGCTATAAAGTTATAATAATAGCTTATTAAGCTAAGGCCTGCTTTAAGGTTTTTTAAGGTTTTTAGTATATTAAGGCAGTAAATAGCCTTTATCTTCTCTTTAAAAGTACTAAGGCTTAATTATAATATAAAATAGCTAAAGGCTTTAAGACTTAGTTAAGTAAAGTAATATTTTTCTAGTGTTATTATATATCTTAATTTTACTAAAATACTAAGGATAATATTTAAGTATTAAATATATTCTTTTATATTATAAAAGTAGATAATAATATTATTAATATAAATAAAGATAAATTTCTATAAATATTAATATAAAAGGGTCTTTATATAGTATTAAAAAAAAGCTAGATTAATAGTTAAGCCTATAGTGCTTACTATAAGGCATTTATATCTATAGTAAGAAGTAATAAAAAAAGTCTTTTATTTATTATTTTCTATAATAGGTTATTAAAAAAAGC
The DNA here is from genome assembly GCA_020631695.1 of Trichoderma cornu-damae. Taxonomy (NCBI): domain Eukaryota; kingdom Fungi; phylum Ascomycota; class Sordariomycetes; order Hypocreales; family Hypocreaceae; genus Trichoderma; species Trichoderma cornu-damae. The sequence continues at coordinate 221,673 of CM036093.1, forward strand.
CTTTTATAAAATCTAAGACTATAAAGACTGCACTGCTTTATAAAGACTATAGAATATTATCTTGCTAGAGTAGTAGGTAAGTATTAAGTTCTAGTTTAATATTAATATATTATAGATCTATAACTAATCTAGGTTTTTTATTATACTAGATAATAAAGGCTAGGGATACTATAAGGTATAGTTTACTAAATAGTATATTCTTAATAATACTTATACCCTTAAGTAAGTTTAAGATACTATTTATTATTATATAGTTTTAGTAGAAAATACTATATAGTTATTATACTAGGTTATTAATATTTACCTTTAGTTTAAAAAGGATTAATATAGTTATTTTATTAATAAAATAGCTAAGGCTAGGCTAGAAAAGTTAATAGTATTTTTAAATAATATTAAATATTTAGTATTATTGCATTAATAACTATTTATTTAAGATATTTATTATTAATATATTAACTTAATTATTTATTAATAATTTAAAGTAAAAAAAATAATTATTAATATACTTAAGGTATTTAACTAGCTTATTTAGTTAATTATCTCTTAATAAATTTATTAAGGCAATTCTAGTTAATACATTAATAAAGAATATTTATAATTATTTAATAAAGTATAAAGGGTAAAGCTGCCTTAAGAAAGAGCCTTTATAAATATAAATTAAGCTATTACTTAAGTTTATTAATAAAAGGCAGCTTTTTTAATTAATAATAATAATATTTAATAATAAAGTATATATTAATTATATTGTATTTATTAAAGCATAAGGTTTTAAGGCATATTTATCTATACTTATTAATACAGGCTTAAAGTAGATATATATATTAAAACTATACTTTAATAATAGCTATATATTTTAATTAACTTAAAGAAAGATTATCTAAGATATAGTATAATATATTATTAAACTAGTAATATTAATATATTAATTATTATTAACTATAAGTTAATTATTTTAATTCCTTTAGCCTTAAGTAATATAAAGTTAATTAAGTTATAAGAATAGAATTCTTAATAATAATCTATATAAAAGCTTATTAATAATAAAATAAATTACCTTATAGTAAATAGTACTGCCCTTATTTATTTAAAAAGATAATTATATAATAATAGCTATAAAGAAGCAAGGACTGCCTTCTCTTATATTATTAATAACTACTAGATATTATAGAGGAATATTAATAATAATTAAAAAATAGTAATATAAATATTTATAATTAATAATAAAGATTAAAAAGGCTATATTAAAAAATACTTTAATATATAATAATTTAATATAGTATATTACTTAAAGTTAAGTATATATATAAAGGTTATATTTTATTTAATTTATTTATAAATTAATAATATTAATTAAAGTAAGATTATAATAATTAAAAAAGTCTAGTAATATTTTAAGTTTTAATAATATTAAAAAACTTTATAATTAATATTAAAGGTTAATATCTAGTACTTAAGGAATATTAATTATAAAAGGTAATAATAAAAAGTATTTTAAGTTAATACTATATCTAGGTATAGGTTTAATATTTAGCAATATATTCCTAGTAACTATATACTACTTTATTTTATTAAATAAAGAGATTCTACCTTATTAATAATTAATAAACAAGAATTTAAATTAAAAAAATTATCTAGATCTATATAATTATATAGGTTATTATTACCCTTTTATAATTTAAATATTATATAGGTTTATATAGGTTAAGTAAGTCTTAATAGCTAGGCATTAGTTCTAGATAATTAAAAAGGCATAGCTTTTATATCTTAAATATTATACCTATTATTATATTTACTATTATAGTAATAATTATAGTTATACTTCTAAAGATATATTATTTTCCTAGCTATATAATCTATAAACTACTTAAAAGTAATATTCTTATATATATAGTTAATATAGTTTATTATATAATCTTCTACTCCCTTACAAAAGCTATACTTATTTTATTATTAATATTTATAGTAATTATTATACTCCCCTTTATAGTTATCCTAATAAGGTTCTTAATAGCTAGATTCTTAATAGTAATTATCTTAATAAAGTTATTTACTATATTAAGAATTATATCCTTTAGTTTAAAGATTTTTTAAAATATATTAAATCTTATTAAGTTAAGCCTAGTACTTAATAATAGCTTGTTTTTAAAAAAGCTAGTTATAATAAGCAGCTTATTCTCTAGCTATAAATTAAGCCTTAATATTATTAATAGTTATATATAATTAATTAATATCTATAAGTTTAGCTAAAGCTAGGTTAATACTAAGGATTAATTATTATACCTTAGTATCTTTATTTATTTCTCCTGCTTTATTATATAAAGCTAGTTTTTTATTAATATAGTCCTATAGTAATAAGTTAGCTTTTATTATAAAGGAATATTAAAGGCTATCTACCTTTAATATAATAGCTCTATAGTCTTTTTAAAAGTATTATTAAAGAACTAATTTCCAAGCATTTAGATTATAGATTAATTAATAATGCATTTTATTAATTAAAGACTAAAACTATTAATAACTATTACTAGCAAGCTTAAATAAAATACTAAAGATAATGCTTTTTAAGATTATTATTTTATTATAAATAGCAGCTAGCTATTTAAGCTAATTAATATAAATAAAAATAAAGGTATAAAAGATATTAAGTATAAGAATATCTACCTTAAAATAGTATTAAATAGTAGGTTAGTATTAAAGAGTATTATAAATCTTAAAAAGCAGTTAAGGGTTTACCTATATATCCTATAGTTCTTAAAGATTAGAATATTTATCTTTTACTAATAGTTTAAGATATTATTATATATCTAACTATATTAAGTATTTTAGTAATTTAATATTAAGGTATAGTATATATCTAGCATTATTACTTTAATATAGTTTTAAATATTTTAAAAAAAGGAGTAAAAGTTTAATAAAGTAAGCTTACTTAATTTATAATAGTTTAATATTATATACTTAATTATTTACTATAGCCTGGCTAATTATAATATAAAAAGGCTTAAGAATTTTAATAATATTATTTATAACTTATATTAAGCAAAAGCAGGCAATTATATATCTTACCTTATTAAAGGAATTTAATATTAATAAATAGTTTTATAAATTATTAAAAGCATAAGCTTTTATTATTTAATATTCTTATTATAATATAGCCTTAAGTATAGCTATTATAATAATTATTATATTTATTAAGATAAGGTTTATTAAGTTTTAAAACTGCTTTATATTAATTTTTAATACTATAAATTAAATAAAAACTATATTCTATAAGTATTTAAATTAAGTATATAAATTAAGGGGACTTACTATAATATCTAAAATATTAAAAAAAGGCTACTTTATATATAAAGAGCCTATATCTAGCAGTATTTTATTAATACTATCTCTTACTATAAATAAAGCAGCTAAAAGAAGGTTAATAATAATAAGATTATTTAAAAGGTTATAAGATATTCTTTATTAAAAGGGTATTTTTTATTTATTATATTTAATTTTAAAAAAGCTAAGAGTATTAAAGCAGTTTATATAAAGGCATTTTTTAAATAGTAATTATTTTAAAAAGGTAAGTAAGATATAGAAAAGTTAATATTATTAAATAAAGTATAAATATATATATTAATCTTAAAGGTTTTAAAACCTTTAATCTAGAGTTTTATTAAAGTAGTATATTTTTATATTTTTTAAAGTTAAAAATAAAAATAATTTATTTATTAATATTAAGGAGTTTTAGTTAAAAAGTAAAGTAGTAAGTATAAAAAAGGAGTTATTAAAGATAATTATAAAACACAGGTATATATTATCTATAAGGTTTTAAAAAAGCACTAGTAGTATATTAAGGGATAGTAATAATAACTTATTAAAGATCTATAGCTAAGCTATTAAAGTTAATAAAAGATCTACTAGTTCTACTAGATTTAATATTAAAAAGCCTTTTTATCTCCTTTACCTCTAGGCTTGCTACTTTATTAATAATATTATTAATAAAGCTAGCTTTTTTAATTATATTATAGCTATATTATTAAGATTAATTTTCTATATAAAATAATTATACTTATCTCTAGGGTAAATAGTTTTTTTAAGTATTTAGTTAAAGAGGTTTATTAAAAGGTAATTATTACTATATTTTAGCCTTAATAACCTAAGGCTAAAGCAATCTTTTTAAAGTAAATAGCCCTTTATATTATAGATTAAAAAGAAATCCAAGTGGTAATATAAGGCTTAATTTATTGCTAAATCTATAGCTACCTTTGCTCTAGATATATTTCTCTTTAACGCGAACTCTATTGCCTCTCCCCCCTTCCTTCCCTAACAGTCTTCCCACACAGATGCCTACATACCGCTCCCTCTCTAGTCAGAAGTCTCGCATGGCATGATTTTTCGTCATCCTAATGCGGCGTTTTGAGATTCGGCAATACCTCCGGCCACGATGCCCTTTTCATCCTCGAGTAGCGTGAAGCCAAAATATGTAACAGCCTTTTTTTTCCCCCCCAAAGGTTAGCATTACTGTCTGAAGAAGGAGAAGAAGAAGGAGAAGAAGAAGAAGAAAAAGGAGAAGAAAAAGGAGAAGAAAAGGGAGAAAGGGACATTGCAGGACAGACCGATGTAATAGAGTGCTGTATTTCAGCATCTAATTGTGAAAAGAAATTTGCATCCGTCAGAAACATATTAAACTCATTCTTCATTTCTTGAATTAACATACTAGAGTCGTCTTGTTAACATTTCAAACGATGGTTTAGGAAGTGGCCCCGGGGGGGGGGGGGGGGGGGGGTGTTTTTTTTTCCTTTTTACTCAACGTACCCTCCAAGCAAATGTCCGTAGGTAGTTGTATATCCACCCTTGACGGATAAATCAAAACGTCCTTCATACCCAACCTCGACATCTTCATCCTCATGCTTATGCCATTCGACTATTTTCCGCAAGGCTGCTTTATGGGCCTAGAATAAGGTTCAGCACGGACGGCGGCATTGTATAGCAATGATGCGCTTACATTGGGTATAACGATTGGCTTGCTTGGCCTGACGTCGAAGAACTCAATCAAGTTCTTGATCAGCACAGAATTGCTCACCATCTTACCGTCTAAATGTGGGCTTTCGTTAGATTTCTGCGCCTATAATCCCAACCATCGCTCTGCTTCTGCTTACCAACTTCAATGATCTCACCATCGCCACTAAACCACATCGTGGCCGGGTGCTGGCAGGATATATGATTTCCTATGACCGGCAAAGCTGGCTGAGTGCATCTGTCGAGAATTCGGATATCCTCCGTGGGGGCTAAGCTACCTCCATGGCGCTGTAGCAACTCGGCCACAGATTTATGTCCGTTTCTGACTGCCCAGTAGAATGGAGTTCTGTGACACTCATCTGCCGAGTTCACCAGAATGTCCTTGTGTGCCAATAGGTGAGTGACTGCCCTAAGGCGGCCTTCCTCCGCGGCAAATGAGAGGGGTGTTCTACCAACTTCGCGAACAACTTGGTCCCCCCTTCTGCTTATGCACTCATATTTTGTGCTTTTAATGTTAGGGTTAGCACCATAATAGAGAAGAGCCATGACGACTCCCACATGGCCTTCTTCCGCAGCAAATGACAAAGGAGTTCGTCCAACATGGTCTTGGACATTCGGATCGTGTCCGTGCTGAACCAAAGCCCGGATTATACTGCCCAGCCTGAAATACACGGCGAGGTGTATCCCTGCAATATGCTCTAGGCCTTCCATGCCTGTAGGAAACACGTGTTTAACCATATTGGCGACTCTAGAAGGGCTCTCAAAGAAAGTGGTAACTAGCTCTTCCATGCTTGCGCCATCTTTTGTTCTGTTTGGGGCTCTTCTGGCATGATGTCCCCATTGGCTCGCGGCGTATGCATACAGTGGGTGGTCGTGGTGTCGTCGAGGGCCATTTTCAAACTTGTCGGAGGACAAGTAGGTAAGGCAAACTTTTGTTATATAGAATTCTTGTTCTGGGAACCAATGATATCGCATTCGGTCAAAATATTCGTCGGCGGTATGATGAACTAGTTGAACGGTCCCCTCGTTTTCATTGACGACCACTAGCCCACAGCACGCGGAAGTGAGAAGTTTGTCGTTTGCGATTTCCTTCTCGCCAAGGCTCGGCTGCCCAACTTCAACAGCTAGAGCAGTCTGTAGCTCCTTTAGGGTGAGCTGCCTTTTAGCGTAGACAATCCACGACAGAACCCTCTCTGCAAGCCGTCGAAAGTCTTCCTTCTGCCCCATGATTCTTTCCATCGCACTGTCGTATGCGCTTGTCAAAATTTCGAGCTGTGTTTTCGGAATGTGGTTTGTCTGGATTCCTTCCAGTGCTTGTCTTAGCTCTTTTCTAGAAACTTTATCCGTAAGTGATTCGAAATAGAGCTGAGCTAGGAGGAACCTTGGGGGAAAAAAAAGCGGTTAGTTTCTCCTCGGATAACTGGATTAAAGCCGGACTTACACTCCTCCAGCAGCTCTTGACACGTCCGTTTTAATCTTCTCCTGAAGCTTCACGTCTCCCCTGACGAATTCCTGCAATCGAGATATATGGCTATCAACATATCTATGGACATCTTCTTTATGGGCCGCAATGGGCAAATGGTTATAGTAGCTAAACCTGGTGCCGATTTCAGCTTTGATCTCCGGAAGCGGCCGCGAAGTTATACACAGATTTACCCGGCTCCAATACCCAGGTTTGGCGAAATCCGATAGAAATTCGGATCGAACTGAAGCCTGGCATTTGTCGAACCCGTCAATAATAATGAAGGTTCTGTAAAACAGATCTGTTACAGAACGGAGAGCTGACAATATCTCGGACCTGCTTGGTTTTTTTGTTTCTTTTCCATATGTCTTATAGAGTGAGCGTAAAGTCTCTGGTAACAAGGGTGCACGTTGAGAAAGTTGCTTCAACAAACTGGTCATCAGGGATCCCAAGTCTTGGCTGCATTGTTGATTGCTGGAGAAATAAATATAAGCAACGGCAACTGTTGCATCTTGTTTAAATCGATCTTCAACATCTGCAACCACAGCGGATGCTAAGACTGTCTTCCCAGCTCCAGGGATGCCGGGACAGTATAACACATGGCTAATACGTTGTAGCCAAACATGGTATTCCGGGGCATTGAGAAACCAACCTTCAGTGCCTCCGTGGCGTCTCTCCAAAGTGTCACGTTGCTGAAGTCTATAATCAGCACCGGGGAGCCACTTACGAATGTTGTCATCTTCTGCTTTATCCAAACGAGACTTTGCGATTCTGATGCTGGCTTCAGTTTTGCAAGTATGTTTGCCAACTGTATAACATTAGACATACTGCCATGTCCGGATTTCAAGATTCACTTACACATACTCATGGGGAGACGTTCTCTAATCTGTCCCTCTTCGTTGACTTTGTTAGGCAAAAGGTGATCTATGAGATCCCTTGCAAAGGCAGCCGCGGCCAAAGCTGCGTATTGATGCCACTCCTTGTTCTTGTGCGAGTCTGAATAGTCGCAAATCCCACGGATAACAAGGCATGGAAAGCTATTCATTAGGCCGGCGGCTGCGGTTTCGAAACAGAGAATATTGCTCTCTGCTGCGAGTTTATCCCGAACCAAAGCATCGTTCATTAACTGGCTCCCAGATGCAATAAGGCCAAAGTGAATAGCCGGATTGTCCTCATTTTTTGTCCTCTCGTGGCGCTTCACCAAGTTGGATTCCTGCTTTGCACAGATTTCCGCACATCCTCCAGATTTGTGGATTATATGAGCTTTGAATAGCTTATCGGTAGCGGTATTTGGGCGCTTATACTTCCCCCGTAGATTGTGCGATCTGGTAAGAATATCCGCCATGGCTTTTTCAAGCCGGCGCTCGTTTGTACTGTACTTCGTTTCAACTCCCGTGACAGCAGCTCTCAAGACTGCCGGCGGCTCGCTCAACAATCTCGTGTGGTTGAAGGATTGACCCTGCACAGCCTTCCCAAAGTCATATTCAACGACGCCACAATAACGATCGCAAGGAGTTCCAACCACAACGTCGCCAAGCCTAATATCGTGCTGTATGCTAGGCGCACCTCCGCCTATACCGACGAGGAGTGCAATTCTGACATTGGGAAAGCTATTCAGTAAGTTCGTTGCTACGTTGGCAACAGAAACAGTTCCGTATTCGCCTTTTGTCAGCGCGGCGATAACAATGTTGTGCCTTCCAATCGTTCCCAGTGTATATTCATTCGTATCAACGGGTAATAGAACACCTGGATCTGGATCTTCGTGCTCTTTGTCAAGTACAACCCTTGCAGCGACATATTCTGTGTATAGAGCACAGACCCAGCCAATGGTATAATCATGGGGATTTGGTGTCATATTTGAGTTGGGTTTGTAACTGACTTGCTTTGTGAAAACAAATGTAGTAAATCGGTGTAGCAAAGCCAATGTGGGGTTTTCCTAGTATAAAAAAAAAGCTTCATTGGACATTGCCTTTATACTACTTGGGGGATCATTCATTTTTCTATTCTGGCATGAGGTGAGTCACAGACGCGATCCAATCAAACACTGTGCAAAAGCATCAGCCGGTGTCCCAATTGGGTAAACTGTCATCTCACCCTCCTTGGACGGAATGAATAAGCTATGCATTTATTTATACAAGAACGGCACTGATGTCGTTGACACAAAAAGGGAATAACTTTAGCAAAATTAAGAACGGTTTCTGCACTGTCTTGATATGTTATTGGAACATCACCAAGTCTCGGATCAATGTCGAGTGTTCGGCCGCCACCATATCAAATTCACGACATCCCATCTCAAGCATGCATATGACTTAAAGCAGAAGCACACTGCCTTAAATTTGAGCTCAGCCAGATCCCATTTCCTCATTTCGTCTAGAATTCATGAGAAAGATAACAACCTAAAAGTCATTGGCATGAAAGATGATTTACGATTAACTAGACCTCTCATTACTTCTAATAGTCACTATGATGAAGGTGTTCTCGTAGAGCTAGTTTTCGCACCAGCCACCAACACTCTTCCAACCCTTCCGTGGTGGTGCCAATTCGTTCGCCATGGGAGGTTTTGAGGTATAAACCCTAACTCATTCTGTGCTTGTGGATCATGCCGTGGCTGCGTCTCTCACTTGGCGGATATCGGCAAGAAGCTTCAGTTTCGGTGTGGCTACAGTCGCTATCAAATTCCGGCACAAACAATGAGGAATTTTGTCTTTTTTACCTTTATTTTGACGGATAATATCTGATCATGGTACCGAGTAAATAGTAGAGATAATGGATAATGTAGGGAAGAGATAAAAACAAAAGGTTTCCAATATAATTTCTTATTATGGTACAAGGAACAAGCTATCAGCTATAGGCCGCTACAGGTGAGGCGTGCAATGCAGATATTGACGACAAGCTCATGATAAAAAGGCTACAACAGCCAGCAATTTCTTCATGAAATACACATGGAAGGGCCTCTCGATGTTTATATGAAGCTTTTTCACAGTGCTAGCGTAAGGCGGAGGCTTTAGATGTGGTCAATTGCTTTCTATTCGGCGGCGGCTTGAACGGGTATGTTGACAAGATATATTTCGGCGGTCATGGCCCTTATGCGTTGAAAGTCGCAAGTTCTCCACCATCTCTCTGTAGTACTTCATAGGAGCAAGACGCATTGGTTTTTGTCAGCTGCAGCCATGGAATGCAGAACTACCTTCGCGTATTCTTTATTACACTAGCCAGCGAGAATGCCAAAATGCATCAGTTCTACAGATGATTGCAGAGGCAGTGAGCCACACTAACGCGGAATCATCACCATTTCGTGTCTACCCTCACCATAAAACCAAACACGATGCAATAGCAAACCTCCTTGCTTTTTCCAAGGTCGCAAAGCGGACCGCCAGCCAGCATAGATGAGCCAAAAACTGAAGTTTCATGAATACCACGTATTGCGCAATGCTTTGGGTGGCTGAAGCTTGGCGAAGAAAAAGTTCACCAGTTACCAACTACCATTTCACGATTGAACAGGGTTTGTCCGACCCAGCTACTGCTAAGTGAAGCCTACCACGGAGCCAAAAACAAAAACAAAAACATATTCGGCCATCGTATACGAGTATCTTGAAGAAAAAGACAATGATACCTCTGTCGTTGAATCGGTAGAGCGGTTCCTCTGTGTGGTAGGCATTGGCCATGACATTCTCTTCAGCACTAGGAACTGGAGATAAGGGGTTCTCATTGATACTCAAACATTGTTCTCATGGGTGGATGGAGTGCTTCTATAAAGTGAGGAAAGCAACCGATATTTTAGCGCCAGAATATCTGGAATATTAATAGCGAATTTCAGAGTCGATTCTATGAGCTGGGCATATGAAAAAGCTATACGAACAACGGAAACAGATGGCAAACAATAAAGGAGACGCTTGAGGCCAGATGAACGCTTTCCATAATGAATTATGAATTATGATGTGGTCTTACTTGAATTGACTTGAATATTACATGGAAGGCACTGCCTCGCGTGGCCTGAGGGTGGCAGTGTTCCTGCTCACATTCGGCGATCACGACAAACTCATCGCCAAAGTAGAGCAATTCTTTACCCATGACTAATGTCTGAGTACCTTTTTGATTTTGATTTTGATTTTTTTTTTTTTAAAAAAAAAAGGGGGGGGGGGGGGGGGGAGAAACAAATCATGTCGTTATTAGGCCAAGACGAGAGACATGAGGTGTCGCCTGATTTCTTCAACACAATGAATGAGGTCCAGAAAATAAGGAATTTAATGAGATTTATCCATGATGCCGTGCCAATTGCTGGCGTGGGTTCACCTATGTAATGGAAACTATTCCATTACCTGCGGAGTCTTGTCCCCTCAGATTGATTTTGATATACCCTGGAAGTATGACGGACGACTGCCTCTATGTAGTAATCCGACATATATGATTGACACTGTGGCGCGCTTCCAATTTCATAGCGGAAAGACAGGGGCCTAGATTCATATGCAAGCCGCTACGAAGTCCCAATACAAGCATGCGCCTTACCCAGTCATTGGACCATAATCCTCTCTCTTACAAAGTCTATTACGAATTGGCACCAACCTTTCTGTCCTAAAATACGAAATTGAAGTCAACATAGACAATTCACCATATGGCGAGCACAACACCATGTCATTTTCATATAGACTAGCTGCCGAAGAGGCTCATGTGACGCACTATCTTAGAGAGGCCGTATGTGGATAGTCTATTGTAAGGAAAAATCAAAGTTCAGGACTCATCCCTTGGTTTCTACATGTGTAAACAGGAAAGAAAAAAGAAAAGTATTCTCTACTTGGCCAATAAAACTTTCCCCGTCCGTCACTAATAAACTCCGGGGATTGAAAGAGCAATGCCGCCCTCTAGCGTTTCTCTGCTAGACCGATAAAGCTAGCTTCCCGTATTTAGTTTTCAGCTTTTGTCTCAAAGCCTCCTTTAACTGAAAATAAAATAAAGAAAAGCCCATTGTTCGGGCAGGGAAGCCATTTGCCAGGTCTCCACCGAAGAGGATACTTTTCTCAAAGCATCTCTTGGGTATGCGGTCTGCATGAGAGCTTTTGAATGCCACTGCGGGATTTTAGTGTGGCTTTGTGATATCACAGCGCTATTCCTTGAGAAAGTGAGACAAGTAGGGGTGGACGGCGGTTCGATGAGGTTACAAGAAGGCGAATGGCGATGACGACGACGACGATGATGGCAACTACAAATATTGGCAGCATGCTCTTGTTAAATCCATAACGTCAAGCTCCCCGAGCAGTCCAATCTTCACCAAGGAACTCATCTCCTCAGATTCGTTGAACCCACATCGTCACCATGGAAACCACCAAACGCACTGCTTCCGTCTCCATTCATAACAATACCTCCAAGCCTGTCGTTGGTATTTCTCTTATCCACAAATACAGCGACGTGTACAAACACCGCAAGGAATGGGGCGCCATTCCCGCGGGCGACTCCTCACAAGATTCCCTCCAAGTGGAATACAACACAGGCTTCTTTACCACCGGCCGCGACTGGTGGTTCATCTCCTGGTACAGCCAAGACATGAAGACGTTGTATTACTCCAACCCCCAAAACTTCCGTGGCGCCTTCGATGCTTTTGAAAAGGGAGTCTCGGGCGACGCCATCGCATATGCCGGAACTCTTTTGTCTCCGATTTCAATCGTCACGGGCGGAGTTTTAGCTCTTCCTGCTGCTCTGGCGGCGGGGGCGGCGGCAAAGTCGACGACCGACGCTCTTTTTAGTTCGGAGGATACGTCGGGATTTAAGCAGCACATCTTGAGAGATGAAGATGCGGGCAAGACGACAGAAATTGTTATCAATGAGGATCAGACCATCACATTTAAATCTCAATCGGGAAATTCTGAGACGGTGTACACTTCCAGAACAGCACCCGGACGATAGATATTTAGAGATATAACGTGGCATCATGTTAATATCCATTACTTTATTTAAATTCCTAGAATCTGTTACCTTGTTACATCCGCATTCATTCCCAATGGCAATTTAGTCAAGTATTTTGTCAATACTGCAACTACCCTCTCGCCATTTACGGCGTAGTCAGATCCCACAGGCTCTCTGCGGTCACCTGCTCGGTCCACCTCCCTCCGGTTGTATCTTGTTGAAGGGTAAAGACAACCTCCTTCTTCTCCCCGGGACTCAAAACAAAGGCATTGTCGTCGAAGAATCCCAAGACGCCAGCTGGGTGTGTCAACCAAGTATATAAAGATACACCGGCCCTCGCTTCTACAGTGAACTTCTTTGTAGATTTGTTATATGACAATTGTAACTTGGGGTCTGACACCTTGGCTTGGTTTGGCCACACAGGGAGGAAGTGGTTATGATGAGCAAAGGTTGTCGTTTCACCACTGTCTGCATTAGGGAGCCGACCTTTGGCGGTGAGTTCGATGATCAAAACAGCGTCACTGGTATCCGGAATCTTGAGATCTGTCTTTACGTTGGCCGATATGATCTGCGTGGCGTTGATGGCACCCACATCGAACTTGATCGATTTCGGCATGCCCGCATTGTTTGCAATGGCTTTTCCGCTTAGATGGACCCAAGTCAAAGACACCTGACCAGATACGGATTCCCAGAGATCGGAAATGACCCAGATTTCCAACTGATTGGTGGTGTAGTTCCAGAAAGCGGATGCAATGACGTGTTCGTAGGTCCTGCGAGAGACATACGGCAACACTTTCCACCGTCCGTCGTACTCAAGGCCGGCCCAAGTGGGAGCTTGCCAAATGTCGTTGAGCTGCCAATACAACGAGCCAAGCTGTCTCTCGGGTAAGCCACTTCCTCGTCGGTAGAACTGAATCTCAGATTTATACATGTCCGCTTGAAACAGCTGAGTGGCGTGACACCAAGAACTAAAGTTGGCTGCCGAATCAGTCTTATCGGGTGTCGGATAGTATCGCTCGACGGCGAGCGTCATTTCAACTTGACCCAGGGTGCTGTTGCGAATATTCCTGGATAGTCCGCCAGCTGGATAATGATGGTTTCGTAGAATGACAGTCGTCGAGTTGAAGTGGAGATCCTCGGGATCAACTGCCTGCTGCCACGTCTGGATACTAGGCATACTGATAAAGCCAAATTCGTTGGCGAAGCGGCCGACCGGATACACAGAGGTGTCAAAAGACACCGATGTGTCGTAATCGTAAAAATCGGTATCACCATAGATGTGCCCGGTGGTCGTGTTGTAGTACCGCTCAACAATAGGCACGGGAAGATCGAGATCAATCTCCAGCCATCCGTTGTTTGCACTGCAGGGACTGTACGAAATAGAATGGCTGTTGGCAGCTAGGACGTTGAATATCGTAGTAATGAAGAGATCTTCATATTGTCCCAGGATATATGGGTAAGTCTCGGGGTCGGCAACCTGAGCTATCGGCAGCATCAAGTTTTCAAACTCATTACCTCCCATCCAGCATGCCAAGGAAGCATGGTGGTTCAAGCGACGCACATTGTAAGTAATCTCGCCAACAACGTTTGCCTTGAAATCCGGGCTGTCGGGGTATAGCGTATCGCTGAACTGGAACTCACTCCAGAGAAGGACGCCGCGCTCATCAGCAATATCGTAGATCCAATCTGGCAAGTATGCACCGGAGGACCACACGCGAAGCATGTTAAAGTTTTGGGCCTCAACAGAGTCGAATAGGCGATTTATTCTGTCTGAAGCGACTCGCGGCCAAAAGGAATCGGGTGGGATCAAATTGGCCCCTTTGGCGTAGAACTCGTGGCCGTTGACCTCAAAGTGCCAGTTATTTCCCGGAGTGATGCCACTGGCAATCTGTGCATCCGTGACATTCCCCGAACTGAACAAGATGGTCCGGAAACCAACACGCCGCTGAGACACAAGAAGAGGCATCCTAGACCCTGCACTGCTGACAGAGACTATTATGTTGTACAGCTGCTGGTTGCCCATGTCTCGAGGCCACCACAATTTGGGCCTTTTGGCATCAATGGTCACAGAGCCAGTGACAGTCATATCTGATTGTGTCACACCCTGCAAGCTGCCAGAGTACAATACCGAATGGCTATCATTGACATCAGTGATGAGCACCGACATGGAAGCATGCTTTGGAAGCCTTCCCAAGAAATCGAGACTCGCGTTCACTACCCACGGCGCAGACTGATCAGGAGCAAAATTATTGGACTGGCCTTTGCGAAAGATGTCAATGTCAGTGTTGAGAGAGTACAGCTCGCCGCCTTTGCTAAGCTGGACAATGCGTCCAGGTTGCCAAGGTCCCACTGGAGAGAAGGCTGGGCCCCAATCCCAACCAAAGTCATTCTGTTCCTTGCGGACCCATTGGCGATTTGGATACTCAAACGGATAAACCACCGGAGCAGGCCAATCTAATATTATTATGTTAGATGCAGGTAAGTAAAAAAAAAAAAAAAAGAAGTGCTGCCAAGGAGCATAGGTCTAACTCACGTTGGACTTCATCGCTTGCGTTGATAGCATTGATGATGCGAGGCACGCTTCCAAAGTTGATGCTGAGAACAGGATCACTCTTGCAACTAGCAAGAACAGATGAGACGTCGTAAAACCATTGCCGGAACTGGTTATCTGGCGTTCCAACAATATGGTCACAGAACTTGACAG
The DNA here is from genome assembly GCA_020631695.1 of Trichoderma cornu-damae. Taxonomy (NCBI): domain Eukaryota; kingdom Fungi; phylum Ascomycota; class Sordariomycetes; order Hypocreales; family Hypocreaceae; genus Trichoderma; species Trichoderma cornu-damae. Next base: position 236,735 of record CM036093.1, read on the forward strand.
TTGCGTAGGTATCCAAGCCATCAAACACGAGCCACGTAGTGATGCTCGGCTGTTTGTTCCTGAGGCCACTGTTATCACAACTGTCTCAACTGATCCGGGGCTTTACCTAAGTTCTATATTAACTTACAATCCAATCATAGGATTGCTAGTATATGTCCAGTTCTGGGCCGCAATCCATCGCAGATCAAAGTCATTCAGACCGTGATATCTATTATTCACCGTTTCAGCACCAGTCTTTTTTTTTTAAACATTTTTTTTTAAAAAAAAAATTCTGATCACAGGATCAGCAAGGGGGAGCTCTCACGGATCATCTATGTTGCATTAATTAGCCTGATCCGCAGTGTCGATTTCTTCGTGCTGTCTAGACTCACCAATCACACCAGCCGCATAAAGATCTAGATGGGCTTGCGAAGGAAATTTGCCCGGAACTGTGATATTGCCGTATTCGTTCGTCACTGTCCATTCCTGTAGGCTGAGATTGTGAATGGACGCTTTGCTGGCACTTTCGGTGGTCGCCACTGCCGTGCCAGCAAATATGCTGAGCGCGCAGAGCAAAGGCCTCGCGAGTCCCATTACCGAAGTGTGAGGTTTCCTCTTCTTTGTGACAATATTCTAATATTTCTTGTAGGCTCTCTGGGGCTACGAGCGGTCACGTACAGATGGCAATTGAGCCAGACGGAAAATTGCGGAGGCTGTGAATCGAGCTCAAGCCTTAGGAGGAAATTTTCAAGGCTTTCATGATAAGTCACAGTCATCCCTTCTTGCCGCCGTCCCTTGCAGCTTTTATGCCCAAATGTTCATCATGCCTGCCTCATGTGAGACATCAGTGAGGGGTCCGGAACTATACTCGGCCATTGTTGCACAACGCGCTTTCTGCACAATGTCGAATAGAGCCATAATCGTGTCGATCACTTAAAGTGGTGATTTTGGATGGCCATGGCAAAAACTACGAGAGGTGGAATAGCTTCATTGGGGATTAGAAGCCATGGCATGACCCGCCGAGCTCCGAATGCCGCTACAGCCGGCACTCTCCGGCAGAGACTTCCCCACGATGATCGTGTCACCAATCGCGATCGTGTCTAGGCAGGCAAGTGTTGACAGTCATGCATACTAGCCCCCTCATCGAGAGAGGCGTCCGTTTCCTAGTATAGCTAGGCCACCAGCATGAAGCGCTCCAACTGGAGATTATACATATTACAGAGAATGCTATATTTTTTGCGCCTGGAAACATCCGTAAATTAATCCTCCCATCAGATTATAATGAATCAAGAGGTACATAGGATGAAAGAGACACCCACGGAACTGAAGCCAAGATTGAGCCAACTTGGATTGCGGGGAGAGCGAATTGGGGGCTATACTTTTAAGCGCAACATCAAGGCTCCACGATCCATCCTTTTTGCCGATGGCTATATGACACGATGTGGCGCCTAATATGCCACGAGGTATCCATAGTTAATAAGCACGTAGTACAAAAAAGATCGAGAGGAGAACGGCTAATTAACCGGCCAATTAATAATATGAAGTTGCAATGAAAGACCGAAAACCTGACAGCTTACGAAAAAGAAGTGAGAGACGCCTAGCTACCACCACTAATATAATCTTCAATCACACCTATGAGATATAGAACATCGCCATTTGCACGTAGATTCGCATTGCTAACAGGGAACCTTTTGATTCATCTAGACTAGCTCGACTTATCAAGACGATGGTCATCCTGCCAGCGCTGATAATGGCGAGGAGGCGTATACTCTGACCTTACAGCATGCAATCCCAAAAGACGACCCACCCAGTATGCAAGCCATAGTGTGACATGAGACGCTGCCCAATCTGCTGAGAGTCCAGCCTCTGCGTGCGATCCTTTTCCATTCCAAAACTTTGTTGTGCTCAATACCACTGGGAAGTTGTCCATAGAGTGAAACACAATAAATAGGTTGAGCGTGATCCAAAAATCGATCATCAGGTCCTTGATTGACGCAGGAAACAAGGAGAATCCCGGCACATTCGCGCTGATAACCCTTTTAGCATTCAAGGTAATTCCGTTGATATTCCAGAAAAATATGGCCTTTTCGCCGTCCTCTGGATCTGTCCTCTCAACAACCACAACTTCATCGCCATCTGGCTCCGCTCGCTGCCATTCATGCCACGCATATCGCTCGATCTTGATTTCCGGCTGGTTGTCTATATTTGCTGTGACGATCTGCTCGGCATCCCCTAAGCGTACTTTGATACTGCCGTTGATTACCTTGAGATATTCCGTATGGGTTTCGTGCCAATGAAGACCGCTTGACCAGGTCGATTTTGAGGGAAGTCTGATTGTGACTTGGTTTGGCTGCGTGAGATCATAGGTGACGGCGTTGGGGAGGCCCCGCTCAAGTATTCCAGTTGTTGTTTGATCCATCACTGTTGAGAGCGTTATTATTAAAATCAAATGTTACGCCGAAATTGTGAAGATTCCTCGGTTGATTAAAAGAAAGAGACAGAAACATAAAGAGTATTTGAACATTATGTATCAAGCGCTGTTCATGGGCCGAGTTATCTGGCATCAAATTGTAGGAATGCATCTGCTGACAAATTCACGTGCCAAAACTTTGGGTGCATCTGTCAGCAGCTAAAGTCATGAGATATGTTCTGATCAGGACACACTTCATGAGATTGTATCATTTGCTAGTCACGCACCGGCGCTAGTTGTTTAAAACTACTTAGTAGGCAAGCTTGGGGGCTCGTAATGTTACTACTTAGTAGGTCTCTGGCTTGGGAAACGTTTCACGAGTCTGCGGGCTGTAGTTAATCGACTGGTCATCTTTAGGACGTTCTTTGGATTGAGATTTTAGCGTTTCCATCATGCATTGGCATTCTTTGACCCTGCTTCGCATATAACCTTCAATGGTGGTGTAGGTTCGGTGCTTGTCATCCCAGGTGTGAATACAAATACTCCATAAATCGGTTATTAATGTGTAATGACATAATACATCATACCGAAGAAATGTTTTGATGTTGATCATATGGACTTACAGCCACTGGCCCGATGTTATCCTTGACTTGAAGGTCTCTTTTCTTCCCTACCAACCATACCCATGCTTTTGTATATGTATATACTCTGCTTCCGGTAAGAATACCAGAAAGTATTTCTCGTCCTCGTCACGGATTATTAGTACTCGTTCAAGTGGAGGAGCTCGCCCAATTCGTTGATGGTTAGCGATATGGTCGAAGCTGGCATCACTAAAGACGAAAAAAAAAAGGCAATTAGTTGAACGGTTTTGGTAGGCTGTAGTAGACGAACAGGGCCGATGACCGATCAAGCTCTAGTTTCTGATACGGGAGCCAAGCCCTATTTGATTGTACTGCTCTGTTCTAAGATTGAAGCCATTTTGTGTCAAAAAGCCTACCAGAGGCCTAAGTAATTCTAGGCTTATAGGCTCGGGGAAACTGTAAGACGATAATACTCCTATTATCTACACAATTAAATCTCTTTTTTATGAAATGTATAAATTTGGCTCAAAATAACCTTGGCATCGTAGTTGACATAGACTAATAACTAATTTCCCAAATCCGGGCGGCTCTTGCAACGCACATAGCATGCTCGTGGGGTGTATTGATGGCACGATCTGCATATTACGTGGAGATGGATCTCTGTTTGCAAAACGGCACACAAGAGGGTGTAGTCAGTGGAGCAACCAAATGCATTCACGCATTTGCTTCCACCTAATGGACTATAAGCTCAAAAGATGATTGACATGATTCAGTGGAGAAACTCTCGTATATTGCTGAAGAGACTCTTGGGATAACATGCAACAGAAATATAAAGTTATATATACGCATTTTGCTTTAATATTTGGGAAGCCGATGCAATCTATAACTAAACACTAACGATATGTAGCGGCCAACGTCGCCTCTAGCTCGCCAGCCACAGGTGAAGTTATCTTGGGCATTGACATCGGTACCATCGCCCGGTTGGAGAGCGACCTTGGTGCCCTTGAGCACATACCGTACATCTGGATGTTGTTGGGAGTCGAAGAGATGACGTGCATGAAGTCTTATCAAAAAAAAAATGTTAGTGTGGTGACTTTTTAATGGCTTCTAATTGGAGCTTACATGAATTACCCTGGCACATTGGTAGCCTCCTTGATCACAACCCTAGTATCCGGGGCCGCTAAGGAAAGCCCACGAGGCTGTGCCGTAGAAGTAAATATCATAGCTGCCTTGGGCAAAGTCGGCTAGGCCAATATGGAAGCGGGTAGTATTGTGGCATCAGGAGAAGTCGGGATCGCCTAAGCCCTGAACGTCAACCGTCCATGGCGCAGGGGGGGCCTGCTGAGTGTTATCGCCCTGGTCATAGTTGGCCTCACCCTGAAGTAGAGTGCCGACCTCGGCTTGGTAGTCGCCGAATGGGAGATACACAATCTCCCTATTGGTAGCATCACATCTTGCTGAGGGCAGAAGAGCTATTGGTGGTAGGGATGAAATAACCCATGGGTAATTAAGAAGGTAATAGCCTAGTCAAGCCTATAAGATAATAAATAGGCAAAGAATAGGTAAAGGATAGTAGTATCTACTTGCTTTAAGTACTTAATTTAAGTATAATTATATTTAAGTAGTAAATAAGCATAAAGAGATTAGCTAAAGCCTAAAATAAGCAGCTTAATTTAAATATAATATTAAACTTAAAATATATAATAATAATTATTATAAATAATTAATATAAAAGATTAAGAAAATATATTATATATAAATTATTTATTTAAATATTATATTATTAATTTTTTAAGTCTTTATAATAAATATAAATATTAAATAAGCTAAGTACTGCTTAATTATAAAGTATAATAAAGCTAACTTTATTAATAAAGTTAAGTTTATATAAAATAATAAAAAGTTAATAATATTTATAAATAAAAGCTTAAGGTAATTAAAACTTTAAGTATTAAAGACTTTTTTAATTATAATAAAAAGCTTTTAAAATTAATATTATTATTATTATTAAAATAATTATAAATATTTTAATCTTTAAAAAAAAATAAATTTAATAATATATTTTTAATATTTATTAAAAGCTATAAAAGAATTATAATTTCTTTTTTTATAAAATTTAAAAGCTTAAATAATAATTTAAAGTATTTATTAATAAATTAAAAGATATAAAAATATTTTAAAGCTTTTTTTAACTTAAATAATTAAGCATTATATAATACTTTATTTTAATAATTTAAATAATAATTAAGGCTAAAAAAAGGAAGTTATTATTATTAATCTTCTTGCTTAAATAAATAAATATTAAACTACTCTTTAATAATTTTAATATTTAGTTAATACTAGTTATAATAATAGATTTAGTAATAAATACTTTAAGCCTTTTTAAAGAGAATATTACTTAATTAAATTATAAAAAAATCTTTAGTTATATAGTTAAAATTTATATATTAAGGTATTTATAAAAGCCTTGCTTAAAATTAATATATAGACTTATATAAATTATAGGCTTTATTAAAGAAGTTATAGTAAACTTAATTAATATATTTATAATTATTAATAACTTAATAAAAATTAATTATATTTAATTATTATAAATAATTATTATAAATATTAACTTTTTTAAAATTAAAAAAAGCTATATATATATTATTAATAATAGGTTTACTAGGCTTTAAAGTAACTAAATAATAATAATAGTAATAATAATAAATAAATACTTGCTTTAAAATATCTTATAAAGATCTAGGTATAAAAGCAAGATATTTAAGACTAGCCTATTTAAGGTCTTGCTTTACTTATTTATTAAGAGGGTATAAAAGCTATATAATAAAATATATATCTTAGTTTTTTAAAATAATAAAAATATATTTCTTTAATTTAATCTATATTAATAAAATAGCTATAAAAAGTAATTTTTACTATATTTTATTAATAACTTTACTTTCTTTTATTATTAAATTAATAAAAATAATACTAAAGTATAATATATTAATTTTAAGGTATTAAATAATTATTATAAATATAGAGTTTTACTTATAGCTTATTTTATTTATTAACTATAAAAATAAATAATTAATATTAATTAAGTATTTAATTTATTATTAATTTTTTATAATAATCTATTAATCTTATTATTATAATAAAGATAAATATTTATTAATTATATACTAAAGAAGATAAGTATAAATAAGTATTAAAGTTATTAAATTTTATTAAGTTAGTATATTATAAAGTAACTTTAAGGGTTTTTTATAGTTTATTAATAAAAATAATGGATTGCTTTATTAAATTTTAAAAAAAATTACTTATTGCTTAAGACTTTTATTAAGTACTTAAGCTAAGTAATAAACCTAAAAGAAAATAATTAATAATTATTATATTAGATTATTATAGATTAAAAATACTTTTAAAATAGTATTTATAATACTAGTTAAGTTAGATAATAGCTTTATATTATTATTTAAATTAATATCTTTTTATAAAAAAAGATTAAGCCTTTTTAAATAAGCAGTAAATATAAGATTATTATATTTTATTAATTTCTTAATATTAAAAACTTTAGTTATTAATAAATTAATAATATAAGCTATATAGTAAATCTATAGAATCTATATTTATAATAAAGTATTAAGTTAATATTAAATAATATTTATTAATAATTATATTTTTAAATATAAATTATTATTTATTATAATAATAAAAATATAGCTTAAAAAGTTATATTTACTTAAATAATTAATAATATAAGATATTTAAGTATTTATGCCTTAATCTTTAAATATATTAATAAAGTTAAAATTAACTTTTTAAAAATATTAATATTAATTAATAAAATAATTAATAATTTTAAAAATATAATATTTACTTAATAATAAGGTTTAAGTATTAATAATAAATAAAATATTTATACTTAATAATAAATTATAAAGAGTTAATTATTATACTTTATTTATATAAATAAATATATATTTAGTAAGGTATATTTAAAATAATATTTTAAATTAAGGCAAGAGCTATAAAAAAAAGTTTTAAAGTAATGTATTTTAAGTAAGATTTATAAAAAGATTATTAATTATAAAAGTATAAATTAAAAGTCTTATAGCTTTAATTTATTACTTTTATAATTTAACTTAAAAATAATTATTATAAATAATTATTATAATTTATAATAATATATATATTAATAAATTTTCTTTTTTTTTTATAAATAAAGGATTAAATTAATATATTTATTAATTTATATAGTTAATAAACTTAATATAGTATATTAAAGCTATTATTTTAGTTAAATTTTAATTAAGGTATATAAAAGATTGTTTATAGTAAATATAAATAATAACTAGATTTTTTATTATAATTTATATACTAAAATAAAATAGCTTTTAAATTTAAGTAAGTTAATACTTTTTAAAAATATTTAGTATTTTTATTTTTTAATCTTTTAAAGATAATTATTAAAGATATAAATTTAAAGAGGTATTATAAATATTTTTAATATATTATTTAGTTAATTATTATTAATTAAGGAAAATATTAATAATAAACTCTTTAAAAATATAATAAGCAGGTTCTCCTTAAACTTAAAGTAATAAGCTAATTATTAAAGCTATATTAAAATATAATAAAAAAGGTAAAAGTTAAAAAGTATTAAAGAGCTAATTATTTTAAATAATTATCTTAAGTATATATACTTAAATATATATATATAAAGTAAGTATTTTATATTCTTAATAATATTTATTAAAATAATTTTACTTAATCTACTTAATATACTATATAAGCAGTATAAAATATATTAATTAAATATAGTTAATCTAATTTTTTAATATATTAATAATATTTAGCTAGTAATATATTAAGATTATAAATAAGGATTAATATAAAAATAGTAAATATTATTAATATAGGTTAACTTCTTTAATATATTTTTTAAAAAATTTTTAAAAGTTTAAATTATTTTTTTATTATTTTTAAAAATAAAAAACTTTTTATTTTTTTTTTATTAAATTTTTAACTTATTGTTATAATTAATTATAATAATTTATTTAAGTATTGTTTTTTAATAATACTACTTTAGTAAACTATTTAAATTTCTTAACTATTAAATTAAGGAGTTAAACTTTAAAAAAAAATTATTTTTTATTTATTAAAAAAAAAAATACTTAAATACTTTTTATAGCTATACTTAAGTATATTATATAAGCCTTTATTTATCTTAAATTATATTAATATTCTTAAGTTATATTTTAAATAAAATTAGCTAATTATAAAAAAGTATAGCTTTAATAATTTTAAAAGCTGTATTTTATTATATTATCTATAAAGTTATAGTTAAAATTAAATATAATTTATAATTTAAAAAGAGTATATTAAAAGTATTATAAAAAGTTATAGAATTATTTTTAATTTTTATTTTTAAAAGTAAGTAATAATTATTTTATTATAAGATTTATTTTACTTACTCTTTTTAAATATTAATCTTTATACTATCTATATTAAAAAAGCAACTATATTTAATTTTAATATTGCTTTAATAAAGAAAATTATAGTAAATATAGGCCTATAGTAATTATTTTTTTAAGAGTAGTATTAATTAAGGTATAAAAAAAAGATTATTATAACTAATTATTATAAATAAAAAAATATCTATTTTATTTAATTATTTAGTCTTAAAAAGCTATTAACTATATTAAATAAATCCTTTAGTATATACTTTATTAAATTAATATAAAGAATCTAGAATTTAATATATTAAGTATATAGATTATACTTTAAAGTAGTATTAATTTTATTAATTAAGTACTTAATACTTTTATTATTTTATAGAAATACTAGACTTAAAAGTGTTTCTTAAATTAATAATTAATTTATTAATTTTTTTTAATTAATATAGTATATATAGTAAATATATTAAGATAGAGTTAAAGTTTAAGTAAATTTTTTATAATAAATATTACTTTAAAAGAAAATATAATAATAATAATAGCCTTAATATATATTTAAGTAGTATTAAAGTTTAAAAAAAAAATATTATTAATAAATTATATATAAAAAAAATATATATATATTAATAAAGTTTTTTTTTCTTTAATAATTAAATTTATAAATATTTAATACTTAATAAACTTTAAAGCTTAATTTTTAATAATAAGAAAATAAATAATATATTAATTAGTATTAAGGTAGAACTATAGAATATTAATAAAATAATTAAAATCTTTAAGAATATATATATATTTACTACTTATTTTTAATTTAAAGATAAGTATTTTATATTTAATATAGATATATCTTTTATATATATAGCTTTATTTAAAAAAATTTTAAGAACTTTATTATAAATTATTAACTTTACTTAAAAGTAATATTTAACTCTTTTTATTTTTTTTTAATAAAATATAATAATTATTTATAATAATTATTTATAATAATTTATAAAACTTACCTATTATTATTTTTTTATTAAATTTATAGTTACTTAATCTATATTAATAACCTATTATATAGGAGATACTTTATTAACTTTATTATTATAAATAAGGTTATATACTTTTAAGTAAATTTATTTTTTTTTATTAATATTCTTTATATTAAACTCTTAATTAATATTATTATTATTTTAATTAATACTATAGGCATTAATTATATAGGCTATAATATTTAGATTATTATAGACTTACTTAAGATAACTACTCTTTAAGTACTTAAATTTATTATAAAGAGTTAGAAAAAGATTAAAAATATATTAAAAAACTTATGCTTTTTAATTATAAATAAGCTTTATTTTATTTTTAAATAACTTTTATATCTTTATATTATTATACTTATATATATTAGATTCTTTAAGCTTTATTTTTACTTTTTTAATTACTTAATTAAGTAATAATTTTGCTTATTTATATTTATACTATATAGTTAATATATTATTTAAGCAATCTCCAGCTTTCTTTATATATAGGTTTTTAGATAATTTATTATTATTCTTTTATTTTTTCTAGGCATTAAGTAGGCAGCTATAGCTATGCTTTAAAGAGTTATTATTTATATTACTACTGCTATAATTATTATAAATAATTAATATAAATCTTATTTATAATACTATAAATATAAAAAAAAAAAAAATAATAAAAAAAAAACTTATTTTTATTAATAAAAGTTAAAAAAAAGAAAAAAAAAAAAGTAAAGTTAATTAAAATAAAATTTTTATAATAATAAAAAAAAAAAAAATAATAAAGAGAAAAGAAAAAAGGTTAAATAAAGAAAATAAAATAAAAAAAGCAAGAGAAAGGGAATAAATAAAGAAAAAATTAAAAATAAAAATAAATAAAGGAAATTAAATAAAGAAAATAAAATAAGTAAAAAAAAATAAATAAATAAACTAACAATAATAATTAAATAAACCTTTTAATAATAAATAAATAAACTAATAGAATATAATTAAATATATATTTTAATAAATTATTAATATATTTTAATAAATTCATTCTTTTATTTCTTTATTTTTATATTTATTTATTATTATTTTTATATTCTTTTCTTCTTTTTCTTTATTATTATATTTATTTATTACTATTTTTATATTTTTTTTTTTTTTTATTTTTCTTTATTTTTATATTTACTTATTATTATTTTATATTTTTTTTTTTTCTTTTTTTTTTTTTTATATTTTTTTATTATTATTTTTACTTTTTTTTTTTTTTTTTTTTTTTTTTTTTTTTTTTTAATATAATTTATCTTTCTTTTTTCTCCCTTTTTATACTATATTTTTATAACTTTATATAATTACTTTATTTTTTTTTTATATATTAAATTTTTAATATTATTTTTAATATACCTTCTTAACCTAGGTATAGTGCTTAAAAGCGCCTTCCTAGCCAAGCTTAACTATAAAATAAGTATAAATATTACTTTAAAGCTAGCAGTATATATTTTAATTATTATAAAAGATTATTATAAAAGATTATTACTTATTTATTACTTTTAGCTATTATATTATAAAAGATTTATTATTATTAAAGAACTATTAATCTACTTATACTAAAGGTATTATTTATATATATTATAAAATAGATTGTTTTTAAAAAGACTTAATAAAATAATATTAAATTTTAAGTATTTACTTTTAAAGCTTTTTAAAAAGCTATTAAATTATTTTTATATAGTATTTTATTAATATATACCTTTATTTTTATAGTATTTATTTAATATTTAATAATATTTATTTTTCTAGCTATAAACCTTTATACTATTTATATATAGTATATTATTATTATACTAAAGGATAGTTCTTTTTTAAAATTAATTCTATTAATTATAATTCTTAATTATTTTTTTATAGTTTATTATTATTATATTATTATTATTAATTAAACTATAACTACCTTTACTATATAAACTACTAGGCTTTTAAATTAAAATACTTATTAAAGTTAAGTATTTTATTTTTTATATAGTTTTATTATATATTATTATATAGGTGTAATAAAATAAAAGAGTTAGGTAAGAGGCAGCAATAATAGGTTATATTACTAGACTAAAGCTTAAGGAGCTATTTTCTTTTTACACTCTTAAAGGGCTTTATAGCTAAAAGGGGGCTGAAGCTATAAAGAAGAGACTAAGCCTTACTACTAGTTAGGCTGACTAATTAAGGCCAGCTATAGCAGAGGAGGCTGACTAGTAAAGACCAGTCAGTAAATCAAGGCTGAATACAGCCTGATAATCTATTAAGCTAAACTTCCCCTGCATAAAGGTAATAAACAGCTGCAAGCAGCAGTATTATTATATTATTCCCTCTCTTTATAATAATTATCTTAATTATTATATAAAGGGGATGCAGTACTAATCTAGTTATAAAGGCCTTCTTAAAGGCCCTCCCTTTAAGCATTAATAATTTCTTTATTTATAATACTTTATTTATATAGGTTATTGTATTAATTAGCACAGGCCTTATATAAAGTATTTTTATTTATTATATCTAGTTAACCAGGTCCTTGTGTTTATTTATTTTATAGTATTTTTAGTAATATAAAGAAGGAAGGGCCTTTTTTATAGTCTTTTAAGTTTCCTATCCTTTCTAATAGTGCCTTAAGTATAAAAAAGTCTTATAACCTACTTAATGCCTTAAATACATTAATAAATCTTAGTAAGGCGTTATAGCTATACTATAAGCTATTTTACTTATTATTAATAATATATTTACTATCTTTATTATATAAATATTATTAATATAAATATATTAATATCTCCTTAAGGGTTCTTTATAGTTATTATATAAGTTTACTACTTTTAATTTAATACTGCTTTTATATAGTATAAGGCTTGCATTAAGTAAAATAATAGTTATGCTTTATTTATAATCCTCTTGCTTTCTCTTTTTTAAAAAACTTTAGCTAATTATTAACTAGTCCTCTTGCATTATTATAGCAGGCTGCTTCTTAGCTTAAGCAATAGCTTAACCTTTTTAGCAATTAGTATAACAAGCTAGGCAATAGTTCTTAACCTTTTAAAGCAGGGGATACTATATATATAGCCTATTTTTATATAATATAACAAGGTTTTATAGCAGTAGTATATAATCTTTATACTACTTTTAATTACCTTAACTAAATATATTAATTTAAGTATAGCCTTTTAGGTTTAAAGAAGAGTTTAGTTAAAAGTTAAAGTATTTATCTTTATTTTATTTTATAGTAATAAGCCCTTGCCTTGTAGGAATACCCTTGTCTTATACTATATATTCTTTTTTTTATATATAGGCCAAGCCTTAAGGTTTTACTTAGTTAATATTATTATTATTAAGCTTTTATATTATTAAAGACTTAAGCAATAACTACTTTTAAGCAGGATCTTGCTATATAAACTAAATTTTATTAACTTTATTGCCTTTTTCTTAAGGACCTAGGTTATATTCTTTAGCAGGTTGCCTTTTATAGTGTATTTAAGGTAGTTAAAGGTATTTTAATAGTAAAGGTAGTAAACCCTATAGACTATACTTAGCTATTTAATTTATTACTAGACTTAAGGGCACTTATTTAATGCCTTAATTATTAGGTTAGGGTTATTATAGATTTATTTAGGCTTTTTAGGTATTTTCCTTTTTATAGCTAAAGCTTTATATATAGGCTTTTATTATTAATTACTTTACTATTGCTAGTATAGCTAGATTTCTTTAAGTATTGCTAGTATTATACTTCCTTTTTTACTTCTTCTTAGCTTAGCTTATATAAAATCTTTTAGCTAGGGCAGGAGTATTTATATTATCCTTATAAACCTACTAATTATATTCTACAGGCCACCTAGCCTATTTAATAAAATAATAGACTTTTCTTTTTATCTTCTTGCTATCTTTAACCTCTTTTACTTCTTACTATCCTTTAAGGTTATCTAGGTTAGGCATTATTAAGGGTTTAGCTAGGCTTCTTTCTTTAAGTCTTTATAGCTTAAGGAGGCTAATATAGAAGATATTGTAAATACTTAAATATTTTTTAAGCAGCGCGAGTCTATAGGCTTGTTTACTAAATCAAGTAGTAATATAAAAGGGCCCTATATATTTAAGCATAAGTTTTTTCTTTCCTTCCTTAACTTTAAGGTTCTTAGTTAATAATATAATAAAGTCTTTTATATTTAGCTTAAGGGGTTTATGCTTTTTATTATAATAAAACACTTACTTTTTAACTATAATTTATTATTAAATCTTTAGTTACTTATATATTTCTTCTAGCTTTTTAATATATTATTTTATATTTAATGCCTCCTCTTTATAAATAGCATCCTTATTATTAAGGTCTTAAATATAAAAGTTAAGGTTTATATTTATAAAGGCTATAAAGGGAGATATTTTAATAATAATATTTTACACTATATTTAAGCAGTATTAAGCTAATGCTAGCAGGTAGGGCTATACTGCTTGTTCTTTATTAATAAAGTAATAAAGGTAGTGCTTAATAACTTAATTTATCTATTTTATTTACCTATTAGTTTAAAGGTAAAATGCTATAAATAGCCTTTATATTGTTTTTAATATATAGTAAAGCTTTAACTAGAATTTATTTATAAATACCAAGCCTTAATTACTTATAATTCTTTATATAAGGCTAAAGACTGTTTTTATTTAGCTATAAAATAATATTGTAAGGTTTATTATAGTAATAATATTATTAATAAGAAAGTATAGTAAATACTTTATAAATTAATCTATAATAACTAGAATTATATTAACTTCTTTAGTCTTAAAGAGAGTAAAAGGCAGGCTTATAATAAAGTTTATTAAGACCTCTTCTTAAGGTTATAAGGGAAGTAGTAAGGATTTAAGCTTGCTATATAGCTTATACCTTTTAAGTACACTCCCTTAACAAGGCCTATAGACTTATATATACTTTTTTATATCTTTATTTATAAATAGCTAGAAAAACTTCCTTTAAATAAGATTAAGGGTTTATATTATACTAAAATGCCTAGCTAAGGGATTATTATAATAAAGATTAATTATCTTATCCCTTATACTCCTTTCTAGTATAAAAACACAGTTATAATACTGCAAGATGCCTTCTACATCTACTAACCAAGCATTATTCCTTTAATATAGCTTTACTACTACTTCTCTAGTAATTTAGCATTACATCTTTAAGTCTTTTACTTAAAGGTCTTTAATAAAAGATAGCAGTAGTTAAAAAGCCTTTTCTTTATATACTACTTTTTTATAGAGTGCTATTTTAATTAGTTCTTTAAAAAAAAGCTTCTTGCAATAAGGTATCCCTTTAGCCTAGTTAACTAACTATCTAAGAATCAAGGGGGTTACACCCTTTAACCCTTTAACTTAAGGCATCTTGCCTATTAAAAATATCTTATTATATTAATTATAAGCCTTAAGTATCTTGCCTTATAAAGATATCTTATTATACTTAAACTAGCTAAGAATATAAGCCTCTTTAGCTATTTTTAATTTTTTATTATATCCTCTATAATATATTAATACCACTATAATGCTTTATATTAAAGCAAGCCTTTTTTTAAAGTTAAGTAATAGCTCTTTATTCCTTAACATTAAGGTCTTATAGTCTAGTCTCCTTAATAAGGCATTAATAAGGTTATTCTTCTTTAGCTTGTATTTAATAATAAAGTTAAAAAGGGTAAGGTATATATACTATCTTACCTACCTTCTTAATAACTTTAGCTAATATATAAATATTTATAGGTTCTTATAGTTTAATAAGACCTTTATAGGGTTCTTTACCCCTTTAATATAATATTACTAGTATTTAAATAACTTAATAATTATAAATATTTTTTAGTTTAATATCTTATAATTAAGTTTAGCTTTATTAAACTTCTTTAACTAAAAGGCTACTAAATAATACCTTCTTTTTTTATTAAGTTAAGAAAGTATACTAGCTATTGCAAATTTAAAAGCATTAGTCTTTATTTAAATTTATAGCTATAGGTTAAAATATTATAAAAAAGGTACTGTTTAAAAGGCATCTTTAAGTTAATAAAATGCCTTTATTACCTTAAGATCTAGCTAAAGAAACCCAGGCTTCTTTTTATTTTTACTACCCTTAAGCAAGGCTATAAAAGGGGCTGCTATCTTTAAGTAACCCTTAATAAAGCATTAATAAAAGTTATAAAACCTAAGGAAGACCTATATCTCCCTATAGCTTTAAGGAGGCTCTTAGGTTGCAATAGTCTCTACCTGCTAAAGGTTTATTAAGATGCCTTTATTTAATAAGATAAACTTAAGGAACTTAACTTAATCTTAATAAAATATATATTTCAAGGGTTTTATATATAGCTCTACTTTTTATAGCTATTTAAAGACTTGCTTAATATAGTTAATATATTTATTATAAGTCTTTAAAAAGATAAGGATATTATTTAAGTATACTATATAGATAGTATTTAGCAGCTTATATAGTGCTTTATAGATATAGTATTAAAATATAATAAGGGTGTTAGTAAGTTTAAAGGGTATTATAAGGTATTTATAATATTTATATTATATTTAAAATACTATTTTTTATTTATTTCTTTCTTTAATTTAAATATAATAGTAGGCATCCTTAATATTAATCTTTATAAAATAATTTACACCTAAGATATAGTTTAGTATTTTAAAAATTAAGGGGAGAGGGTAGTAATTCTTCTTTATTACCTTATTAAGGCTTTAGTAATTAATATAAAGGTAAAGAGTCTTATTTTTTTTTAGTATAAAAAAAATTAGTATATTAATAAGGCTTTATAATAATTAGATTCTTCCTTTCTTAATATTTTCCTTAAGGTATCCTTAAAGTTCCTCTAGCTTTTTAAAGGATAAAGGGTAGATAGATCTATAGGGTGGTTTTATGCTTAAAAGTAGGTTAATTATATAGTTACTTAATTAGTAAAGAGGCAAGATGCTTGATTTTTTAAGGTTAAATACTTTTATAAAGTTAAGGAGTTTAATAAAGATATTATTAAGGTCTTAAGGCCTTATCTCCTTGTCTTTATTAAGTAAGAGGAGGTTATTAAGTATAGCTATAATTAAGTAAATATAGGCTATTTATTTACAGGCTTTTTAAAATTTATAAGGTTATATAACTTTAATCTACTCCTAGTTTAACTTAAACTACTACCTTTAGTCCTAAGGCATAAGGTAGATTTATTTATTAACTAGGGTTAGCATCCTTAAGAGCACTAAGGCTTTATAAAGGCACAGGTTGTAATTAATACTAAGGTAATAGTAGGTAAAATATTAAGTAGTCCTTCTTAAGTTTATAAAGTTAATAAGGATAGCCTAGGCACTGTAATACAGGATGGTTAGGTTACTAAGGACTTTAAGTCTTATGCCCTTAATTAAGACTTGCTAGTAGCCTTACTTTCTTATAAATTATATATTAATAAAGTTAACCTTATTGCTGCTATTTAGGTTTATATAGGACTTAATAAGGTTTAAGTCTCTTATTATAGCTAAAGTATTAAAGTATCTTTCTACCTTAGTATTTTTATTACTAGCTATAGTAAGGGTAGCTACTTTAGCTATTTTTTATTTCCTTAATCTTGCTTATTAGCCTGGTTAGGATAATAATTTATATAGTGGCCTAAGGCTTTATAAATAAAACAAACACCCTTTAGGTTCTTATCTCTATCTTTATTATAAGGCTTAGCTTTAATTAAAATATAGTTAAGGTTTAATAGTTAGTTATTAAGGTATTATTAATAAGGCTTCTTCTTTTATATATAAAGGGAGTCTTTAACCTTTTACTTTAAGGCTGTATAATAAAGATTATCCTAATACTTTATTATTAAGGAGATAATTTCTTTATAAGTCTTTAAGAAGTAGTTACTTTACTTTTTAATATAGTCTTAAAAAGAGAGGAGGAGTTAATTATAATAAGTTAAGGTATAGTTCTTTTTATTAAGGGGAGGAAATTATTTTTCTAATAAGTCTAGATAAATATAAAATTTATAAAGGGACTGGTTTTTTTATTAATAAGCTTTATAGAAAGTAGAAGATAGAATAAGTTTTTAATAAATAAAGTCTTTAAGCAGCTTATTACTTTATTCCTTAAAGTGTTCCTAGTCCTTTTTATAATCTTTCTTTTATTATAAAGTCTATTTATTAAGGTAATATTCTTATTTTATACAGGCTTTACTATCTATATTATTAAAGATATAAAGGACTTTGTAAGAGTCTTTTTTATATTTATAAAGAGTGCCTTTAAAAAAGTGTTATAGGTTGCTTAGCTATTTATCTTAAAGGCATAAGTCTGCTTTAGTTATTATATACTATATATTCTTAACCTTAATTTCTTTTTTACTTTTTTTAAAAAAGTTACTAGCTTTTTAATGCCTTTTTTTTTTTAACTTAAAGGGGCTTTCTTTATTTTAAAGTTTAGTATAAAGCTCTTTTATCTACTTTTAAAGTATTTTTAATTCCTTAAGTTACTTTAGTTAAGTTATTTTATCTTAAGCCTTCTTAATATTATTATAAAGGCATTAAATATCTTGTTTATTAAGTAAGGCTTTTATATCTTCTTTTTTAAGTTAAAAAAGGTTTTTATCTTTTTTTATAAACTTAAAGGGGTTTTATAATATTATAGGTATAGGTTCTGTAGTATTACTGCAGGTTCTTACTATTATTATTTTCTTAAGTAATTTATAATAAAAAAGCTTTAAAATATAATAAAATAAAAAAGTTAAGTAAAAGGTAGTAATAATAGGTTATATTATTAAACTAAAGCTTAAGGAGCTATCTTTTTTTTATACTCTTAAAAAGCTTTATAGCTAAAAGGGGGCTAAAGCTATAAAAAAAAGACTAAGCCTTACTACTAGTTAGGCTAATTAATTAAGGCTGGCTATAGTAAAGGAGGCTGACTAGTAAGGACTGGTTAGTAAATCAAGGCTGAATATAGCCTAATGATCCACCAAGCTGAACTTCCCCTGCATAAAGGCAGTGAACAGCTGCAAGCAGCAGTATTGTTATAATAGGATTATTATATTATTTAAGTATTAAATACCCTTAAAATTTAAATTTTTTTTTTTATTAATAATTTAATAACTTTATAAAAATTATAATAACTATAAAGTTATTAATACTTTATATTTAGATTATTATAAATAATTATTATAAGATTTAAGCGCTAAATACTTAATAAGTACTTATTTATTTTTTAATCTTTTTTATAATTATCTATAGGCTGTTTATAATTATTTTAACTTTTTTTAGGTAGTTTTTTTTTTTTTTTAAATATACTAAAGACTTATAGCTAGCAGTATATTTAATTTTTTAGGTTACCTATGGGACCTATGGGCTGGGTTTTTTCAACTCTAATCGGTGGCGCCATCGCCTTTGACGGTCTGTCATCATCCCGACTCAAATTTCTTGACATTGACGAAGTCGGCCACCCGGTTCTGCACGTAGTCTGGCACAGAACTGGCTGGAATATAACCTCCGAGAGTAACGCTGTCAGGGCGAGTGGCGTTGGCAGCAACAGCGTCACAGGTGGGATCGCGTCCATAGCGTCGAAGGTAGGATTCAAGAGACTGATGGCGTTTCCACTGCTAATAAGCATGCCGATTGTGTTTTTGTAGAAACATATGCTCTTGTAGAGAGCCTCTCTTGTAGAGAGCCTGCTGTTGGTCATTGTGCCAAATAACGGTCTGGCCGTTCTCAATCCGCACACCGTCAAGAGCAAGAGTAGATCCACGACCCAGCTGGATGCTAGTACAACCGTTGCCGTTGCTTGGGGATGCCAGCCATTCGTTCTGTCATTCGCGGTTGCCGGCGGAATCGATGGCATTCTGGAGAGAGCCGGCGTCGCGCTTCACTGCAACATACACGTTGTAGGAGTCAGGATCCGTTGTGTGAGGAGCATTGCCCTTGTATTGGGCCAGTGTTCCCTACACTTGGAGCCTCGGCATATTACGGAGGAAACAAGGATAGTCCCGACAGAACGCCAAATAATACCATGAGGTTGCCTTTCTCTGGGCGGCAGTCTCTCGTTTATGATGACACCTTCTATATCATTGTCGCCCCCTGTACTCCGTATTGTAGATTGTCTTACCAATTGTATACCCCGGGCCAACTTGTTCCGCGCTTCCACCACTTTCTCTTCAATATCGGCATTGATTAGTTGCCACTTGGTGTGTGCTCTTGACCCCCCTTGCGGTCTCCAAACGCAGTGTGGCCGAAATGGGTGACTCTAGGATCTCACCTTGACTACGGAGTAGCATTGAAAGAAGACGTGCACGTAGTAGCATTGGTTGGCATCAGTCAAGAAATTTTCAGCGAGAAGGACATGTGACATGTGATACCTACTACGTATTGCCTCCCTAATGGTGGAGGAATCCGACCAGCTGAAACGGTGATTATGGTACCCAGTCCGATGGATATACGCCAATCGGGAACTCCTATTTGAACAATTCCACATTATTAGCCTGTCATGCGGGCGTCAAAAGCTAGTGGACCAGTCCGAAACAGAAAGGGAGTCAAAAAAAAAACGGACCTTTAATAATTTCCGTCCAGGTAATCCTGTTGTTCACGCCGAGATATTAGTGCACGATCTGCCGCTTCGCCTGAAAGTCGGCATTGTAATTGTGTGGACAACGGCCCCCTGGCCTTTGAACACAAGTCGCAAGAAAGATCTGGAATAATCGGCGTGATATTCTGTTATCCAGGAGGAAGACTGCACAGTCGAAGCAGTGCGGACCGGAAACAGAGACAGGAAATCAGTTCTTATCTACACAGAAGACATTATGATGGGATATAAGTTTCCTCTAGCCTACAGACGATTATACACAGACACAGGACACAAAGCGGTGAAAATCAATATACTATACCCCAATCAATCATGATGATATTTTTTGTCCCCCCATCCCGCTCATGTCGGACAGGGGGGATTGTCGAATTAGATCCAATTGAGTTAATACCATGAACCAGTCTGCCAGATTTTCTTGCCCGTTTTCAACTTCATGAAGCCGTACGGAGCACGGAGAACTCCGCCCTGCCAAGTCATTCGGCCGAGCTCGGCGGAAGAAGGAATGCCACCATTGAACGCCTGCATGCGCGACTAGGACCTAGTTGATAACAGCTTGGTTTCCCAACAATCTCCAGACTCTGCTCTAGACAAGACGGTTATCAAACACATTGAATATTCGGCCGAAACTCGGGTTCAGAACAGTTTTTATGATATTTGCAAAGTTAGGGGCCTAGACAGCATCTGTGTCCAAAGTAGCGAGCGGCATGTCGAAGAACGTTGGCAAAATTCATATAGTCGTTGCCACTCACTCCATCAGGTAATCAAATCTAGCATTCATATTTAATTTCACCTCTTAAATTGTTCATTCCACGCCGCATATAACAAAATCTTGATCAGACGTCATCCCGACCTCGCAAAAGAACATTTTTTGCGACTACTGGAGGAACGTTCATGCTCCCAGGGTTACGAACTTGCCTAAGAAGCATGGCATAATAGGATATGCGCAGGCGAGATGCTCTCCTTGTCAGTATGCTCTTTACTTTTAGAAGTGGCAACGGTGACATTGGGTTACATTTACAACATTGCCGCTGGCGGAGGACTTCTTTTCGACTACAGTGAGGCATTCCTCAGCAGTTAGAGACGGTGTAGGTCGTGATGACACCAAAAAAATAAAAATAAAAATAAAAATAAAAAAAGTACAAGAGTTGTGTCGAGAATAGACAGATCAATATATCATTGAATAGCAAAAACAGTGGGGGGCGAGTTCACGCACCGCCATGATATTTGCAAGCTGGCTGTTCGTTCTATATCCATAATTCCACCTCATATACTCGTAAAGGAATATTTCGTAAAACCAAGTAAAGATAGTAGATGTGGGTTACAGCCGATATCTGAAACCCACAGTCTTCCAATCCGTCACATCTTCGTAATCTTCTGGCCTCAAATGAATCTCCGTAACCGCCTCGGCAACATCTTTGCCATCTAAAATATCCGATACCTTTCCATTAGCTACTGCGCCAGCCGAACCGGCATTTCCAACAAAGCCCTCCTCCCTCGTGCGCTTCGCATTCATCCATTGCAGATAGAATCTCAGAACCACGGCCAGGACAATGACAATGCTGTAGGAAATCATGATTGCCTTGAAAGCAGTCCGATATGTTGGCGCTTCGGATGCGCGGAAGAACTGAGGGCCAGCGATGTTACCGGCACAGTAGCCCAGGAAAAGAATAGCCGTGACGGTCATCTTCTTGGTAACGCCACGGTAGTTGGACTGGACGAGGGCCATCGTGAGAGGCATGACGGCAGGGCCGGGAGATAGAAGGAAATAGGCAAACAACTGAACACCATGAGGCACGCTATCACGGCGGTAGATGACGGCGGAACCGACAACACACGGGATGAGGACGACGACGATGAGCAGGCAGTTCAACGTGCGGTAGCGGCCAGCAAGCCATCCAGTGCCCGCAATGACAGCTGCGGAAATGACCGAGTAGGGAATGTTAATGAGAGTGGACTGCAATGCGGTGAATTTGAAAGAAGCGATGATGATGTTGGAAAAGCTCTGAGTACCGCTGTTGGGCATCTGACAGATGATCTCGATAAGAAAGATGAGCCACGTCTTGGGGTCAACCAAACACTCGACCAGCTGATCCCATTTCCAGCGCGCGTTCTCGGTGACTCCTGTGCCGGCAATGACTGTGCGATCAGCTGCAATCTGTCGCTCCTCAGGCGTGAGGAACCTGGCCTTTGAGATGCTGTCCGGGAGGAGGAAGAACAAAGGGATGCTCCAGAGAAACGTGCCAACGCCGAGAACTATGTACATCCACCGCCACGGATGCACATTGTCTTTGATATGTCCAAGGCCAAAGGCGATCAAGCTAGACAGGAGGCCACCGATGGAGTTGCCCGCAAACCAGATGCCCACGCGGGTCGGCATCTCATCTCGAGTATACCATGTCGATGTCAGAAACATAAAGGCCGGGGTGATGGTCGCTTCAGCCACGCCCAGAAAGAACCGCACGGCCAAGAGGCCGCCAAAGCTGGAGCATGCCGCCGTCAGGGCCACAACGGCGCCCCATACGACTGTGTTGCAGGTGAGATACTTGGCAGTAGGCAGACGGGCGATGAGCAGCGTAGTGGGATACGCCCACCCGAGATAGCCAAAGTAGAAGATGCTGCTAACCCAGCTGTATTGCTGCCCTACAAGATGCTAGAATCCTGTGTTAGTTATGACAACGCCCTTGCTTACATCGCAGTAGTCGTTGGGGGTGGCTCATGGCATCTTACACAATCGGTGCGCAGCCCAAACACGGCGGCGCTCGACAAGATGACTTTATCCATAAAGTTGAACATGTAAGTAACAAAGAGCAGGGGAATAATGACTCGATCAATCTTCTTCAGGACGCGACGCGCAAGGGCAGCGTCGGCGCCCGTCTCCATGCGAGACGCTTCTTGTGCCGAAGAACTCATTTCGCCGTCGGTGATGTGACGCAGCAACGGGTCAGTTTCGCGGGAAGCTCTGGGATCATGTTGGCCGCTCATTGAATGCCGGGCTCAACCCTCAATATGTATGTATTCGTAAAACCCCAGTCCAGCTGTCGATCTGGCAGATTCTTCGTCCCATCGCACAGAGTTTCCCTTCATGCCTATCTCGCAACGAGACGATGAGAGAGATAGCACGAGATACGGATTTTGTCTCCCGAGATCGGCCATTCGTTCAAATTGAGGGGGGGGGGGCCATATCCGGTTAAAAGCCTAGGCGCACCCACTCTCGCGTAGTCTCTCGTGTCAGGCAGCAGCAGTAAATGATCGGGGAAGAAAGAGAACCGTATCCAAGAGAATCTCTTTAGGGTTGATGGCACTTTTCGCCGATAGATGAAAATGCGGAGGTCCAAGTTGAGGCCATCCAGCTGAGATTTAGCATTTGAGTGCTTACTGGTGCCTATGTGGAGCTATGATTCATGGCATTTCGTAAACCCCCCCCCCCCCCCCCCCCGGGAAACTTCTTGGAGAAGACATGCCCAATAAGGATCCTTTGACTTAATGTTAATAAGTTATCTAGATACAGGCATGGCATCAAAGGCTTCGGCAGATAACCCAAAACATGGTGCAAAAAAAAGTTTGCCGATGAATATCGCCTTTGCAATTAGTGGGAGCTCAGAACTCTCATTGTACATACTGCTTGTGCTTCTCTATACCCTCTTCATTCTTTTTATCCAAGGCAGCATCGAAACGGCTCATCATGAACGGGCTTGCAATCTCTCCATTCGTTGCCTCTCTGCCCAAGGTTGAGCTTCACATCCACATTGAAGGCACGCTCCGGCCAGCTCTGCGATGGAAACTTGCTCAACGCAACAGCATTCCGTTGCGGTTCAAATCTCAGGAATATCGCACGTACGAAGAGCTGCTTGAGTCGTACAACGTCACCTACAACCACCGTCCAGAGCTCGGCGGGCGCAAAGATGTGCCGACATTCTTGGAGGCCTACTTTGCGGGCTGCGAAGTTTTGCTCAAAGAAGACGACTTTTACGACCTCGCCATGGACTACCTTGAGCGATGTCGCGAGATGAACGTCCGCTATGTCGAGCCGTTCTTCGACATCCAGGCACACACGCGGCGGGGAGTCCCAGCAGAATATGTGCTGAACGGCTACCTAAGGGCACAGCGTGACGGCGCATCCAAGCACGGCGTGAGGTCCAATTGGATATTTTGTTTCTTGCGTGATGAGCCGGTCGAAGAGGGCGAGGCCGCATATCAAACAGCCCTGCCATGGGCGGTATCTGGACACGGTCTATTCCATGCAGTTGGCCTTGCAAGCAATGCTTATGAACGACCTCCCAATTTGTTTAAGGAGGCATTTAAGCGTGCCCAGGCAGATGGTCTTCATATCACGACGCATTGTGACTTTGGGCAAAAGGACACTCACGAACATATCCGGCAGGCCATCTTCGACGTGCAGGTAGAAAGAATCGACCACGGGCTCGATACGCTCGATCGAGAAGAGCTGATAGCAGGCCTGGTCGACCAGAATGTCGGCCTAACTCTCTGTCCACATGCTTATCACAGACGCACCGCAACCGAGGTTCTCTTCCCGAAGCTACGCCAGCTGCTCGACAGAGGCGTGAAATTCTGCATTAATAGCGACGATCCAGTTTACATGCACGATGTGTGGATTGACGGTAATATGGAAAAGGCTTACCACTATGGAGAGTTGACGAAGCGAGAGATGGTGCAGCTGGCAAAGAACGCAGTCGACATGTGTTGGGCAGATGAAACCGTAAAAAGGGAGATTTACGAAGAATTAGACCAGGTAGACATAAGATGATTAAATAATCAAAGGCTACATACATTAAAAATCAGGACGTTGATAAAAAAAATGCCATAGAATCTAGCGAATAGGAGTTTTGCGGTTGCTGTTGTTATGATGATGCAGTCAGTCAAACTTTCTCTTTCTTTGAGCTGGCTTCGAGGATTAGGGCCTCATTGGATTCTTATAACGCAATAATAAGACAGCCTGTATTGATAAATTGCAATCCATTCAACGCTTGTTGCAATATATTCAAAAAAGCGGAGTCATTAAACGTAAGTGAATGAAAATTATTGAAAAATTGTTGATTTCGATGTAATATATGTGTGTGTTTTCTAAGGGATTATAACAGAATAAAATTACACAGAGGAGTTGGTAGCTCAAGGTAAGCTTGTAAATAAACTTAATTTTTGTAAATATACAATATTTAACTCAACCATAGAGACGCAATAACAGATATACAGGTGACCCTATGGCTCCAAAATTCACAGCCGGGTGAAAATAAAAAAAAAACCCCCCGGAGACCTTTCTGACAAAAGCTGCATTTGATGATGTAGAATCTATTTCAAACGAATTGTAGCATAAAAAAGACATATGAAGATCGAAGTTGTAATGAATTTTTTTTTTTTTTTTTTTTTTTTTTTTAGTTGTTCGAATGGAGCACGAGAAATGACAACGCAAAGAACACCCGTGAAAAACTCGGATTTTTTTCCGCCTTAATGGGGGGAATTTTTATGGGCGCCTGTCAGCCGAGTCACAACGTTACTTATTATTTGATATTACATCTACGCTTACAATGATTCCATAGCCAATCAATCGTAATCGTCACATTAAATACTTCAAGCTTGCTTTTCGTACGGTAATATGCAAGTATAAGCATGTAGTTGTGATGCGTAAAAAAAACGGGACCGGGCTTTTTATCTCAAGGAGTTTTTTTTTGTGTGTAATTATCTATTCTAGCAAAGCTGGAGTAGGATTGAGTTTGCCCCTCAACCCCAGACGGAGGAATAACACCAAAATTTGCTATCAATACATTCATAGTTTGGAACAGGTAAACTCGAGAAAGATGATAATTTGCTTATAAATAGCAGTCTACTCCAAGATGCTTTTGCGTTCTCTTATTGTAGCAGGGTTAGAAAGGGTGATTCAAGTCAATAAACTGTCTTGCTAAGATAGCACTACCACATGGTCCTGGTGCTGCCTCTTGCGCTTGTTTATAGAGGAACCTATAGTAACCAGCTATAGCATTCCCTCTTTATATATAATCCCACAATTGTATGAAGTATCCAATATTAGACGGCGTTTCTACGGTAACAAACAGTGTATCCCGTCCCTATATCTTCCTATTCTAATATATATATATATTCTTTAATAAAGACAATGCAGTTCCTAGATATGCTTTCTCCTAATTTGAAAATTGATCTATAACAACTCGAAAGGCTTGCTTACCTACATTGTATACCCATGGCTGTGTATATTTCAAGTAAAAGGAAGGAAGGGTTTGAACGGATATGTCTCCTCTCATGCCAGTATCTTCACTGAGCCAACTATTCGTTAATCTAGCAAGAGAGAAATACTGTTTTAGCCCTAATAACCTAGGGCTAAAGCAATCTTCTTAAGGCAAATAGCCCTCTATATTATAGATTAAGGAGAAATCCAAGTAGTAAAGTAAGGCTTAATTTATTGCTAAATCTATAGCTACCTTTGCTTTAGATATATTTCTCTTTAATATAAACTTTATTGCCTCTCCCCCTTTTTTTCCTTAACATCCCCCTGTCTTAAAAAGCTAAGGTTTTACTAGCTTATTAATATTATTAATATTAAGATAAGAGTAATATTAGTTTATTTAAGTTATTATATATATTTATTAATAATATCTTAAAGTATTATAATTAAGTTAAGCAGTCTATATAATCTTATTCTATAGTTTAAAGGATTTAGTTTAATATAGTCTTTATTACTCTTATTTAATTATTTAAGTTATACAGCAGCTTGTATATTATATAAAGTTTATTCTTTATTATACTAAAATTAACCTTATTATTAATTATTTTAACTTTAAAGAGTAGATTAAACTTAATCTTTTATATTAAAGATATAAAATTAATTATACTTTTATCTATTTATTAATAAAGGTATTTTATTAATAATATTAATATAATAATATTATTAACTACCTTGTATTATTAATAATATATCTTTATTACTTTCTTAATATTTATTTATATAGTTAAGCTGTTTTTTTTATTATTAAATAACTAGTTTATATAAAATATTATAGTCTATATAGTTAAAATATATAAAGGTATATTTAAGAGGCATGGTATTATTATAAATATAGGTAGAAAGATTAATACTTATTAAGATGCTTAGTATAAGGCTTCTATCTTGGCTATTAAAGTAGATTAATTAATTAAGGTAACTTTAAAGCAGGGATATATTGTTTTATATACTATAGCTTTTAGGCTTGAATTTTAAGGCAGCTTAATTTATTAAATAGTTAAGTATACTTTAAGGTATTTATTTATATAGTTATTAATAATTAAAGTATTAAACTTAACTTTAACTTTATTAATATACTTACTTAATATTTTATTATATAATGCATTAAGAATAAAGTATATTTCTTAAATATAATAAGTATTTTTATAAAGGGTAGCTTAATATAATTTATATTTAAAAATAATCTTATGCAATAAGTTATTAAGTTTAAAGTTATAACTTTTAATAATATTATATATAAAATACTATTAATTAGTTAATAGCCTTAATACTTACTTTTAATATACTTTAATACAGGCTAGCCTGTCTATATAGTGATTTAATAATAGGTTAAGACCTAGGTTTAAGATATCTAGTCTTAAAGGTTTTAAAGCAGTAGTTTACCTAGTATTAACTAATGCTATAGTAATAAGGTAAAGTAATGAAAATAGCTATAGATTATAAAGAGTGATATTTTAAATAGTAAAAATAAAGTTATAAAGAGGTAAGAGTTATTAAGGCAGGCAGGTAGTAAGGAAAGATTTTATAATATATTAATATATTATTAATTAATATAAAAACTTATATATTAAAGTAATAATAAATTATAATTGCTAATAGGTAGATTATTAATAGCTAGTGCAGGGTTAATAACTAGTAAAGGGCTATTATAAAAGGTTACTACCTATTATAAAGTATTTAAATTAGCTTGTTATATATAGAATTTATAAAGTAATTAAGGGATATCTGTTTTTAAGGTAGACTTAGGTTTTTATATTATATTTAAATAGTTTATTTATTATATTTTATATTCTTTTTTCTCTTTTTACTTATAATAATTAATAATAGCTTTAATAATAAATTTCTCTTTCTTATTTATTATAAATAGTCTTAATAATTTAGTATTTTAGTATATATAAAGATAAGTCTTAAGGTATTTAATACTAATTTTAAGTTTTTATTTTAAGTATAATAAAAGCTTTAGTTTATATTATAAATTATTAATATATTAAAGGACTTAAAAAGGACCTACTTATTTATATAATAGCTTGGTTTAATTATTTAAGTAATAGCTAGAGTTGCCTGGCTTAACTAGTTTAATATATATTAAGTCTCCTTCTTAAATATCTAGTAGTAAAAGATATTTATTATTATAGTATATTTTTATTTTAGTTATTGCTAGTTAAATAATATCCTAGGTATCTTACTATAACCTGCAATAGTTAAAGGTAAATTCTTTTATATTTATATTATTAGGCAAGGTATAAAGAAAGTAAGAGGCTTAGTATTTATATAGTAGCTTATATAGTAAATATATTATTATATAACTAGGCACTATATTAAAATAGTATACTATATATAGTATTAATGCAGGCTAGTATTATTAATTATATTTAGCCTTAATAAGTATATAAAGGCTATATATTAAGGTTTATATTATTCTTTTAATTTAATTATTAACTTATTAATAATATACTATATTAATATATATCTTAATGTTTATAATTATATAAAGAGATTGCTATAGCTAAGAGATTAATTTAAGATTAATATTATAGATAAAGGTAAATAAAAGGCCTTAGTTTAAGTATATATACTTAAGGTATTTTTTTACTTAAGTTTCTACTAGCTATATTATTTTATTAATAATATATTAAATAAACTTAATAAATTTATTAATTATTATAAATATTATATTAAAACTATTATTAATTATTAATAAGCTAGTAATAAAGTTTAGATAGATAGTTATTAATGCAACCTATAGTATCTTTATTACTACTATATTGCTATATAAGTAGCTATATCTAGGCTTGGATTTAAGGCATTTTAAGTAGTTTATAATATATCTTATAATATATTACTTTATATTATAAAAGAAGATAATATTATATAGTATAGTATAATAATAATATAAGCTTAAGTAGGCTTATTAGTTATATATAAAGTAGTAAATTTTATTAATAATTTTAGTAAGTAAGTATAGTTACTATTTATTATTTATTAAGTAATATAGTAATTTTAAATCTTTATTAATAATAAAGAGTAGTAAGTTATTTAAACTACCTTTTTTTATTTATATTATAATATTTTTATAAATATAGCAAAAGGTTTTATTTAATAGTAGTATAGTAATAATATAATTAGTAAAGTATTAGCTAAAGATGCTTATAGCCTGCAAGGGCTTGGTTATAGTTATAGTATCTATAGTTATAGCTATTAGCAGTGGTTTATCTATAGTTATAGCTACTAGTAGTAGTCTTTAGATAGGATTATATATTAGTTTATTGTTAATAAGCAGCTCTAGTTTTATTATAAGTATAGGCTATTCTTTAGTATTACTTATTATTATTAATTACTTTATCTAGCTATATATTATTATAAAGGTAGTAGTTTAATTAAGTAGTTTAGCAAGAGCCTTATTAAGGTTTATATTTACTATAGGTATTTATAATAAAGCATTAATATTAATATATTTTTTCCCTTAATAATAAAGAATATTAATTTAATATTTCTACTATTCTAGGTATAAGTGCTAGTTTACTAGTTAGTATTTTCCTTTAAGATATTAAGCCTTTATACTTTAAAAAGTATTATAAATAGCTATATAGTCTATAATAATATTTATATAAAAGTAATTAAGGAAATAGGATAATTTCTATAAAGCCTAAATTAATACTACTATCTTTAATTTAGTTGCACTATAATTAAACTCTATAGGCATTAATGCTTTAAAAATAAAAAGTATTAGGTATATTTAACTATCTTGTAATTAATAAAGGGCAGCCTTAAATCCTCTTTCTTTATTATTATTAATATAAAGCTTAAAAGGTTAAGAGTAATTAAAAAAGGTAAGTTTAATTATATTATAAAGTTTGGTTTTTAAGGTTTATTAAGCTGCTTTAGCATTATCTTATAGTTATTAATAGCTGTTATTAATTAAATAAACCCTCTTATCTTCTTTTGCCTATTTTATTATAAAGGCCTTTTTAAAAAAGGTTTTTATTAAAGGAAGTATTACTTTTAAGGTATATATATTTTAAGCTAGGTTTAAGGTAAGAGTATTATAAAAACCTAAAGCTTTTAATTTATTAAGTAGCTTAATAATAATAATATAGTAAGCTATAAAGTTATAATAATAACTTATTAAGCTAAGGCCTGCTTTAAGGTCTTTTAAGGTTTTTAATATATTAAAGCAGTAGATAGCCTTTATCTTCTCCTTAAGAGTACTAAAGCTTAATTATAATATAAAATAGCTAAGGGCTTTAAGACCTAATTAAGTAAAGTAATACTTTTCTAGCACTATTATATATCTTGATTTTGCTAAGATGCTAAGGATAATATCTAAGTATTAAATATATTCCTTTATATTGCAAGAGTAAATAATAATATTATTAATATAAATAAAAATAAATTTCTATAAATATTAATATAAAAAGGTCTTTATATAGTATTAAAAAAAAGCTAAACTAGTAGTTAAGCTTATAGTACTTACTATAAAGCATTTATATTTATAGTAAGGAGTAATAAAGAAAGTTTTTTATTTATTATTTTCTATAATAAGTTATTAAAAGAAGCCTTTTATAAGATCTAGGACTATAAAGACTATACTGCTTTACAGAGATTATAAAATATTATCTTATTAAGGCAGTAGGTAAGCATTAAGTTTTAGTTTAATATTAATATATTATAGATTTATAACTAATCTAGGTTTTTTATTATATTAGATAATAAAGGCTAGGGATGCTATAAGGCATGGTTTACTAAATAGCATATTCTTAATAATGCCTATACCTTTAAGTAGGTTTAAGATATTATTTATTACTATATAGTCTTAATAAGAAATACTATATAGTTACTGCACTAGGTTATTAATATTTACCCTTAGTTTAAAAAGGATTAGTATAGTTATTCTATTAATAAAGCAGCTAAAGCTAGGCTAGAAAAGTTAATAGTATTTTTAAATAATATTAAATATCTAGTATTATTATATTAATAATTATTTATCTAAGACATCTATTATTAATACATTAACTTAGCTATTTATTAATAGCTTAAAGTAAAAGGGATAACTATTAATATACTTAAGGTATTTAGCTAGCTTATTTAGTTAATTATCTCTTAGTAGATCCATTAAGGCAATTCTAGTTAATGTATTAATAAAGAATATTTATAGTTATTTAATAAGGTATAAAGGGTAAAGCTGCCTTAAAAAGGAGCCTTTATAGATATAGATTAAGCTATTGCTTAGGTTTATTAATAAAAGGCAGCTTTCTTAATTAGTAATAATAGTATTTAATAATAAAGTATATACTAATTATATTATATTTATTAAGGCATAGGGTTTTAAGGCATATTTATCTATACTTACTAGCATAGGCTTAAAGTAGATATATATATTAAAACTATACTTTAGTAATAGCTATATATTTTAATTAACTTAAAGAGAGATTATTTAAAAAGTAGTATAATATACTGCTAGACTAGTGATATTAATATATTAGTTATTATTAACTATAAATTAGTTATTTTAGTTCCTTTAGCCTTAGGTAATATAAAGTTAGTTAGGTTATAAGAATAGAATTCCTAATAATAGTCTATATAAAAGCTTATTAATAATAAGATAAATTACCTTATAGTAAATAGTACTACCCTTATTTATTTAAAAGGATAATTATATAGCAATAGCTATAAAGGAGCAGGGACTGCCTTCTCTTATACTGCTAATAGTTATTAAATATTGTAGGGGAATATTAATAATAATTAAAAAATAGTAGTATAAATATTTATAATTAATAATAAAGACTAAGGAGGCTATATTAAGAAGTGCTTTAATATATAATAATTTAATATAATATACTACTTAAAGCTAAGTATATATATAAAGGTTATATTCTATCTAGTTTATTTATAAATTAATAATATTAATTAAAGTAAAATTATAATAATTAAAAAAGTCTAGTAATATCTTAAGTCTTAATAATATTAAGAAACTTTATAATTAATATTAAAGATTAATATCTAGTACTTAAAGAATATTAATTATAGAAGGTAATAATAAAGAGTGTTTTAAGTTAATGCTATATCTAGGTATAGGTTTAATATTTAGTAATGCATTTTTAATAACTATATACTGCTTTATTTTATTAAATAAAGAGATTCTGCCTTATTCATAATTAATAAACAGGAATTTAAATTAAAGGAATTATTTAGATTTATATAGTTATATAGGCTATTATTACCCTTTTATAATTTAAATATTATATAGGTTTATATAGGTTAAATAGGTTTTAGTAGCTAGGCATTAGTTTTAAATAGTTAAGGAGGTATAGCTCTTATATCCTAAATATTATACCTATTATTATATTTACTATTATAGTAATAATTATAATTATACTTTTAAAAATATATTATTTTCTTAGCTATATAGTCTATAGGCTGCTTAAGAGCAATATTCTTGTATATATAGTTAGTGCAGTCTATTATATAGTCTTTTACTCCTTTATAAAAGCTGTGCTTATTTTATTATTAATATTTATAGTAACTATTACACTCCCTTTTATAGTTATCTTAGTAAGGTTCTTAATAGCTAGATTCTTAGCAGTAATTATCTTAATAAAGTTATTTACTATATTAAGAATTATATTTACTGGTTTAAAGATCTTTTAAAGTATATTAAATCTTATTAAGTTAGGCCTAGTGCCTAGTAGTAGCTTGTTTTTAAAAAAGCTAGTTATAGCAAGTGGCTTATTCTTTAGCTATAAGTTAAGCCTTAATATTATTAATAATTATATATAATTAGTTAATATTTATAAATTTAGCTAGAGCTAGGTTAATGCTAAGGATTAATTATTATACTTTAGTATCTTTATTTATTTCTCTTGCTTTATTATATAAAGCTAGTTTTTTATTAATATAGTCTTATAGCAGTAGGTTAGCTTTTATTATAAAGGAATATTAAAGGTTATCTACCTTTAATATAATAGCTCTGCAGTCTTTTTAAAAGCATTATTAAAGAATTAATTTCTAGGTATTTAGGTTGTAGGTTAATTAATAGCGCATCTTATTAGTTAAGGACTAAAACCATTAATAGCTATTGCTAGCAGGCTTAAATAAAATGCTAGGGATAATGCTTTTTAAGACTATTGTTTTATTATAAATAGTGGCTAGCTATTTAAGCTAATTAATATAAGTAGAAATAGGGGTATAAGAGGTATTAAGCGCAAGGATGTCTGCCTTAAAATAGTGTTAGATAGTAGGTTAGTACTGAGGAGTATTATAAGTCCTAGAAGGCAGTTAAGGGTTTACCTATGCGTCCTGTGGTTCCTAGGGATTGGAATGTCTGTCTTCTACTAGCGGTTTAGGATGTTATTGTGTGTCTGACTATATCAGGCGTCTTGGCGATCTAATGTTAGGGTATGGCGTATATTTAGTGTTGTTACTCTAATGCGGTTCTGAATGTCTTGGTTTTATTTATTTTATTTTATATTAATAACCCCCTGACTAATTAGTTAAATCCCCAAGCAGGGTAAAAAGGTTGGCTAAAGCTGATTAATATATTTAAATATATAAAGATTAGTTATTTATAGCAGGCAGGTTAATAAAGGAAAAAGATAAAAAAAAGATAGTAAATAAAAGCAAGGGCTAGGGGCAGTATAAAAAGCTAAGGCTGTATATAAATACCCTTTAGTCTAAAGTAAGTCTTATAAAAAAACTACTTTAAGGTAGGTTCTTTATAAGGTAGGCTTTTATAAGGTAGGTTTTATAGAGTAGGGGAGTAGCATGCAGGCAGGTAAGGGCATTTATAAGAAAATAACTATTACTTAAAAAAGTAGTTAAGTTAGTTTTTTATTTATATAGCTATAAGTTAATTTAACTAATTTTTTATATAAATTAATTTTATAAAAAATTAAAATATAGCTATAAGCTTAATTTTAACAGCCCTGCCTACTTATTTAATTAAAAAACCCTTAAGGGGAAATAGCTATAGCTGCTTTTTTTTTTTATATTATATTTTATATAGCAGGGTTAAGGTATTTTTTTAAATAGGCTTGCAGGCTTTATATCTTACTTATAGTTAATTTATAACCTTATTAACCCTTTTTAAAAATAGCTCTTTAAAGTGCTTGCTATATAAAGGCTGCTTAAAGGCATTACTCTTAAATAGGTTAAAGGATTGTTTTAAAGTAAGTTAAGGCAGTTATTAAGTAATAAAGGAATCTTATTTAAGGTAAATACTATAATAATTAAAGCTTTAAAGGCTTAAGTTTTTTAAAGGTAGTATTAATAAAGTGGTTCTTTAGTATGCCTTTAATAAAAAGGATTATTATTAATAATCTTTAATATAAAAAGGTTTTTAATAATTTAATAGGATTTAAAGAAGAGAGGTATTAAAGAGGGGCTTAATATAGTAGGCTAGTTAGGTTTAAGTAATGTCCTTAAAGGCAGCTTATTATAAAGTAGTGCTTTCTTTAAAAACTTTAAGAAGGTAGTGCTTTCTTTAAGGCTTAATAAATAGCTAGTAGTAAAGATAAACTCCTTTAAGATTTATAAAAAGAAGGGTTTATTTTTAATATATATAAATATATAGCTAGGGTTTAAGGGCTTGCTGTAGCAACAGGTAGTCTTAGTCTTATAGTTTAAGTAGTTATAGTAGTCTTAGAAGTCCTTATAGCTAGACCTCTTTATAAAAAGATAGTATAATAATAAGTAAAGGAGTTAAAGTTTAAAAAGGGCTTTTAATTACTAAAGATCTTAACTTTAATAAAAGGCTAAAAGGTTTAATTATTATTAATCTTTAGCTACTTTATATTATAGTACTTTACTCTTTTTTTAAAAAAATATAAAGTAAGGTTTTATATTATAAAGGGTCTATATAGTATTATATTTAATAAAGGCATTAACCTTTTTATTCTTAGTAATATTCTTATACTTAAAAGCCTAAGAGATATAAATACAGCAGCCCTTAATAACTATAGCTTTTATTAAGCTTTAAAAAGTAAAGAACTTATATTAAGAGTAGTTAAGGATAGCCTTTAGCAGGCTTAATATAACTACTTAATTATTTAAGAAGTAGTAGGTGGCTAGGGGTGTGCTGCTAGATTAAATAAGCTAGGCAGTAGTTTAAGCTATAGCTAAGGTGCTAGTGATTTTAGTATTAAAGACCTTAGCTTAAGAGATTGCTCTATAGACTTTATAAAGGCAGCCTTATAAATAAGTAACTGCCCCTTAGCCTATATTATTATTAAGTTAAGACTTATTTAAGTAAGAGATAATATAGGAAAGGGGGATAAAAGCCCTATAGCTTGTATATAGATTAATAGCCTTATCTTTACTATATAGTAAGAAAATAAGGCTAGTAAAGATATAATTAAGTTTATAAAGAAGGATTTAAAGGCAAGGGTAGTTAAAGAATAAAAAGGCTAGTAGCTAAAGATAAAAGTAAAAGTAGTTTTATTCCTTAAGTTAAGTAATTATTAAGTATTAAGGGTTAAGTTTTATAATATAGTTTACAGTCTTTAGCTTAAGCTATAAAAAGGAAACTATAGCTAAAAAGATGCTTAATTCTTTATATAGTATAAAGAGGGGGGTAGTTTTTTAAATTAAAAAGATAGTATAAATAGCTGCCTTTATAGTAAAGTTAATATAGTTTATTAAGTAGTTTATACTAGCTTGTATTAATGCAAAAAGGCAGACCTAGCTTAATTATATAAGGCTAAAGTACTAGATCTTTACTTTATAGTAAGAGGTAAAGAGAATAATTACTTTAGTAACTTAAGCTATAGTATTTAAAGATATACCTTTATAAGTTTTATTAAATAACTTTATAAAGTTAATAGTATAAAAAGCCTTTTTAGCCTATACCTTAATATACTTTTTAAAGCTTAGCTTAAAGTTAAAGAATATATTAAGTTATTAAATATTAAGTTTAAAGGTAAGGCAAGAGCTATTTAAGGTAATAAAAAAAGAGGGTAAAGGTGTTTTTTTTTAATAAAAGAAAATAAAGTCTGCTTTAGCTAGGTTAAAAGAGACTTTATTATTATAGCTTTAGTTAAATAATAAGTTAAGTTTAGTTTATAAATAGTAAATTACTTTTTTAAAAAAGCTTTTAATTATTAAGATAGTTATATTATTAATATATTTAAAGTAGTATTAAGCTTTTTTTAAGTAAAGTAAAAAGAAGAGGTAAAGTATAAAGAGGATTAAGCTTATAAATAAGCCTTAAGGGGTATTATAAATAAAAAGGGTAAGGGGGAGGGTTTTACCCTTAAAAGTATATACTATAGTAAAGTAATTAATAAAAAAAAAGGCTGTTTATTTTATAAATACTTTTAGCCAGCTTTATTATTAAATATAAAGGACTAGGCAGTTATATAAAATAATATTAAATATTCTTAATATATTAAGGGTTGTTAGTACTATATAGTAATTTTTAATAAGGGTTTATTTAATATTATATATTAAGTATAATATTAAGTTAGTAATATATTTCTTTAGTAAGGCTTTAAAGTATTAAAGTAAGATAATAAAGTAAGTAATTATAGCTTAAGCTATTTTATAAAAGAAAAGCCTTTTAAAGCCTTTATTTATATAAAAAAGAAAAAAGATTAATTACTACTTATTAACTATATTATAAAGCTGCTTGCCTAGCTTAAGGATTATTATAACCTTAGTTATTTAAAAATATTAAGGGTAATAATTAAGCTTTAAAAAGGCTTAAAAAAGTAAGTAAATAATATTCTTTATAAAGGACTAGGTAGTATAAAGGAGGGAGATAATAATATTATTAATGCTTAGTAAGGTATTGCTAATCTTAAGTAGTATATCCTAAGCCTTATCTATAGTAATATCTAGGTAAAAAGGGATGTCTTTCTTTAGCTAGATTAAGGTCTATAAGTCTAGTATATCCCTTTTTATAATTTAATAATTAAAAAGGCAGTCTTGTAAATACTAGGCTTATTCCCTTAAGGTAGAGTAGCTTTAATCTTTATTTTAAAAAGAGAGGGTTTAAAAGTTATTAATCTTATTTCTTTATTTAACAATCTTATAAATAGGCTTGCTAAGGTTAGTAAATATAATATATTTTTTTTAAAAGGCATGCTTTTTTAATTATATAGTGTAATAAAGTTATTTTTTATTCTTAAGGGATAGGTTTAATACTATAGCTCTTTATACTTAATAATAGTTATTATTTTATTAGCTTGCTTTTTAGCTAGTATAGTATAGCTTTTTGCCTGCTTTTTAAATTACAAGCTTAAAGATATCTTAGATCTAGGTAGCAAGCTTTTTATAGTTATTAATATTAAGGTTTATTAATAAAGAAGGAGTATAGTAACTTACTAGCTTAATAAACTAGATAAAGGTATCTAAAGGGATAGTATAAGGCTATATAAGCAGCAAGGGTATAAGGTTAAGGTTATAGACCTAGGTCTTAATTATTATATAGTTAAAGCTAGTAAAAAGGGCATTATTAATCTTTAATTTAGCCTGCAGGTTATTAAAGACTAGGTTAATAATATTTTTATAATCTTAAGTTAAGGTATTATAAATATAAAAAGAGAGTTAATATTCTTTAACTTATTAAGCAAGTTTATTATTAATAATATTACTTTAGTAGCCTAGCTGCTAGGTTTAATAATAAGTATTAAAATTATTAATAATAAAGAAGTATTTAAAAAGGAGGAGTTAGCTTAAGAGGGTAGTTATACTATTAATAACTATAGTCTACCTATAGTAATTAATAATAATAATCCTATTAACTTTAACTTAAAAAAAGTATAGGTTAAGGTTAAAGAGAGTAACTTAAGTAAAAATAAATATAAAGGATATATAGATATATATAATTATATTTAGTTATATAGTCTAGTTATTTATTAAGTTAAAAGCAATATAGCTAAGGTATAACTTTATCTAGTACACCTTATTTATAATTTTAGTTTAAGGTTCTTAAAGGAGTATAATATTATATCTATACTCTTAAGTAAGGTTTAAGGCTATATTATAATAAGGCTTAACTTTAGCTATATTAACTTAAAAGATTATAAACTTTTTTATTATTAATTAAGGTTTATTTATTTAAGTTTAAAAGAGTCTAGCTAGGCTAGGTCTATACTAAGGGAGGGCTTTAAAGTAAGATTTAAGAAGTTAATAACTAAAGGGGTGTTTAAGGTATAAATATAGTAAATAAAGGTAAAAGATTTAATAATAATAAGGGTTAAAGGGCACCTTACCCTTTTCCTAGCTTTTTAAAAAAGCAAGGGGAGGATAAGGCTGCTTAAGGCTAGGATGCTTAAAAAAGGGGTTAAAAAGACCTTTAAAGGTAAGACTAAAAAAAAGAGGATAAAAGCCTAGGCTTTATAATACTAAACTAAGCTAAAGGCTTAAATAGCCTTATAGTTAGCCTTAATTAAAAAACAGTAAATATTATATAACTTAATTAAGCAGGCTAGGTATATTTAAGAGAAAGACCTATAAGGTTTAAAGTAGTTTATATATTGCTTAAAGGCTTTATAGCCCTTAATTATATATCTAATTTTACTATATTAATAATATTTTATAAAATAATAACAAGCTTACTATAAATAGTAGTTTAAGTAGTTTTTATAAAGGGGCAGGGGGTTAAGGTTAATAAAGGGGTAAGAGGGCTATAAGCTAAAGATAAATACTAGGTAGATAGCCTTAATTATAATAATTACCTAGTCTTAAGTTAAAAGGTTAGTTTTATAAATTAAAGGATAATACTAAAGGATTTATATTTTTATAATAATATATACTTTAATTATAATAATCTTAAGGGTTATAGTTAATAGTTTAATTAAGGTTTAAAAAGTTTAAAAAATAATATAAAAAAGGTTTTTATATTAATTAATTAAAGGCTTAATATAAAGTAATAAGTAAGATTTAAAGAGTATAGACTAAGCCTTTAAGTTAAAAAGGGTAATTATAATCTTAAATAAGATAGTATTAATAATAAAGAGTTAAAAGGTTTAAAGTTAGAATTCTTTTATAATAAAAAAGATAACTATAGCTAAAGGGAGTAAGTATTATAAATAATCCTTAAGTAATCTTAAAAAGACCTTTAAGTTAGCTAAAGGGGTCTTAAGGGTCTAGGGTTTAGCTAAAGCAGGTTAAGTAGGTTAAGGGGCAGGGCTTTTTATAGTAATTTTTATATAAAAAGGGTAAGGGTTTTACTATAGGATTTTTAAGCTAAAGAAAAAGGCTATAGTATTTTTAAAAAGAGATATAGGCAGTAATAAGGCTAAAGAGGATAGTTAATAATATAACTAGTTTTATTAAGTAAAGAAAGAGGCAAAGGTACTTATTAAAGTAATTATAATTTATATTTTATATTTATAATATTTAAGGCCTTTAAGCTTACTAAAGGCAAGGTTAATAACTTTAAAAACTATAATTAAAATAGTCTTTTAAACTATAACCTTTTTAGTTTTAACTTAAACAAGCTTAATAAGGCTATTATAAAAGGAAATAAAAAAAAAGCTATTGCTAAAGGACTTTTTATATAGGTTTTAAGATAGTTAACTTTAAAAAAAGGAGTTTAAATTAATATTTAAGTTAGCTAAAGGGTTATTATAAAAGGTTGGTATTATAAACAAGAGATAAAGGGCAGTAATTAGATTAGCCATGCCTTTATAAAGGAGGGGATTTATAATTTAAAAGGTTGCTAGTATAGTATTTAAGAGCCTAAGGCTTAAGAAAGTAAAGAGGGAGGTCTTAAAGCACTACTTTAAGTATTATAGATAATACTAAGGCCTAGAATTTTAAAAACTTTAGGTAGATGTAAGGTTAAGGTTGCTGAATGTCTTAAGGAGAGGAGTAAGAGTCTAATAGGGTAGGCTCGCCTGATTTATAGTGGTTTAACATTATACACTTGATTATTTACTGCAGCCTGGCTAGCTATAGTACAAGGGGGCCTGGGAATTTCAATAGCATTATCTATAACTTATGCTAAGTAAAAGCAAGTAATTATATATCTTACCTTATTAAGGGAATCCAATATTAATAAGTAGTCTTGCAAGTTACTAAAGGTATAAGCTTTTATTATTTAATATTCTTGTTATAGTATAGCCTTAAGTATAGCTATTATAATAATTATTATATTTATTAAGATAAGGTTTATTAAGTTTTAAAACTGCTTTATATTAATTTTTAATACTGCAAGCTAGATAAGAACTGCATCCTATAGGTATTTAGATTAGGTATATAGATTAAAGGGACTTGCTATAGCATCTAGAATATTAAAAAGAGGCTGCCCTATATATAAAGGGCCTGCATTTAGCAGTATTTTATTAATACTATCTCCTGCTATAAGCAAGGTAGTTAAAAAAAGGTTAATAATAATAAGATTGTCTAGAAGGTTATAAAATATTTTTTATTAAAAAGGTATTTTTTATTTATTATATTTAATTTTAAAAAAGCTAAGAATATTAAGGCAGTTTATATAAAGGTGTTTTTTAAATAATAATTATCTTAAAGAGGTAAGCAAGATATAAAAAAATTAATATTATTAAATAAAGTATAAATATATATATTAATCTTAAAGGTTTTAAAACCTTTAGTCTAGAGTTTTATTAAGGTAGTATATTTTTATATTTTTTAAAATTAAAAGTAAGAATAATTTATTTATTAATATTAAGGAGTTTTAATTAAAAAGTAGGGTAATAAGTATAAAAAAGGAGCTGCTAAAGATAATTATAAAATACAGGTATATATTATTTATAAGGTTTTAAAAAAGTATTAGTAATATATTAAAAGATAATAATAAAAGTAATAATAACTTATTAAAGATCTATAATTAAGCTATTAAAGCTAATAAAAGATTTATTAATTTTACTAGGTTTAGTATTAAAGGGCTTTTTTATCTTTTTTACCTTTAGGCTTGCTACTTTATTAATAATATTATTAATAAAGCTAGCTCTTTTAATTATATTATAGCTATATTATTAAGATTGGTTTTTTATATAAAATAGCTATGCTTGTCTTTAAGGTAAATAGTTTTTTTAGGTATTTAGTTAAAGGGGTTTATTAAAAAGTAATTACTATTATATTTTAGCCTTAATAACCTAAGGCTAAAGCAATCTTCTTAAGGTGAATAGCCCTTTATATTATAGATTAAGGAGAAATTTAAGTGGTGAAGTAGGGCTTGATTTATTATTAAATCTATGGCTACCTTTGCTTTAGATATGTTTCTCCTTAGCGCGAACTCTATTGCCTCTCCCCCCTTCCTTCCCTAATAAATACCCTTTTGCCCCCTCTTCTACACTTGATATCGCTGTTGGCTGGAGGTACAACATCGCCATGAATTATTCCAACTTATTCATTACGTTTTCTGCTTTGATTCCTTCAGTGCAGGCGGCGCGGTTATAGGCTAGAGAAACAAGAGCCCTTGGCCAACGCATACCGATCCCCGCCTCATTTATGAATTCAGAAATGGTACAATGCTTGAAATAGACATCTGCTTGACACCTTGGTCGATATACCGGAGATATACGAAGTCCCACCCATTCAATACCAATAATTCAAAGCTGGTTCCATCACCATTGGTGTCACAGAGGTGAAGCCTGACGTTTTCACGATAGATATTGGCAATTTATCCTTTGAAAACGGTTCTGCTCTAAGGTCATGGTCGATTCGGCAGGTAGGCTTTGCCGACCATCAGGCAACAATCTCGAAAGTTGCCGACATTCCTGAAGCCCCGCCTTTAAACGGCATGACAACATCATCACCTGCTTCTGATACAGTTCCTACTGACAACTCAACTGCAGGCCTTATTGAAAAAGCAAATAATCGAACTAAGAGCACCATGTGGTGCTTGACAACGGAATAAAGTTGCACCAGGGGCTGCGCTGCCTACCGGCCTCAACAATGGAATCAGATATCTCGACAATTGCATTCATCATGTAAACACATTAAACCCGAGTTTCGGACGTGTACGTGTCAACGGATCAGTATATACCATTGGAAGTTTCAACACACAGTTACAGCTGTTCCTGGAGATAATTTCACACTCGCAAAGCAAGCAGTATACGTAGCAATTCATACAATGTGCTTAACGAAAAAAACAACCGAGACAGTGAAAGCAAGGTCATCGCTGGAACCTTACTCCTAGTATGGGTGCGAAGCTGCCTTGGCCGCATTTGGGAGGGCACAAAGCAATGCAAAAATTCTTTATGTCGTTACCAACAGCGCCCCATCTAAACCTGTTAATGGCGCGTTCTCGGAAGGCGAAAAGACTATAGCACTGGATATGTAATGCTTCAAATGATCGATACTGAATAGTGCCTAGTTCCAAGAGAAGTAGCAAATGAGTTCTTTGAAGTTTTGAACATTTCATCCGCAAAGAGATGGAATATCATGCGTTTTGCATCCTCACAAATTCCACTACCTGGCTCCCCGGTAACTACAAGTTCCTCGCAGGTCGATCTCGGCTCGCAATTCATCATTGAGCCATGAATGACCTCTGGTCTTTTTCTAGCATGGTTTACGGCCTCAAGCACTAGGACGGCTGGATTTTCCAACACGACATCAACCAGAGTAAGAGGCTTGGCCTCTATACGGTTCGCCTCCCTGTTGGCTTGATCCGCGAACATCTCGCTCAGGAGGGCAAGTCGTTTCCCCGCGGCGGCATCCAATACCTTGGCCGTCTAATCGGATGGTGTACCGATACCAAGATCTATGTCATTATAGACTTTCACAGCGATCATAGCCCCGAACCAGCAATACACTAGCCATGCAAACGAGGACACATGCTATTCGTAATTCCTAACTCCTGAACTAATGACGTGTCATCAAGGCGTCTCCTGCCTAGGGCAACTACGAGCAAGCAGCCGATTTCCCAAGGTAAATGATTGGGCGCATTCGTATCGACGTAACCTACGCTTCTGTCTTCATGCTAGAAGTCACCAATAAGTCAGTTCATTATGGTGATTACCCCAGCTAGGCAGCTGATATGGCTAACACCTGCTCTTCCCTGTTGGCCTGGAACCGCATCTGTCATTGGAAAGTCGCTTGGGTGTCTCTCGGGATAAGCACCTGTGCATCGAGTTGTGCCTCTTGTTAGCCGTTACCCTGTCTACGATGCAAGATAAAATGTAGATCACGATAGGCCACTTACTTACTGCCGTAAGTTTCTGGAGACCTAACCACCGCTCTCGCCAGCACCAATTTCGCTGCCTTTGACGACCACGGCTACCTGAAATAGGACACCAGCGTCACCGACACAGAAGACGGCTACCTCAATGTCGCCTGCGGCGGCAAGCGCCGGACGGCATCGTCGTCGGCGAGAGGTCCATCTCTGTTGCTGGCTCCGTGCAGAACAACCACGAGCTTGGTATCCGCAACCATTCCAACCAGGCCGTCGGGCACCAGAATCACTCAGCTGCCCAGGTGCTTGCCCTTGAGAAGTCTGCCGGTTAGCTCTTTTGGACGTGGAATTGCAACTGGGTCACCGCATTTGATAGCTGAAGAGGGCTTTACCACTCTGCTGTGAGCGGTTGGTGCGACTCCATAGGATGCGGCCAGGCGGCTAGCACCAACCCCCGTTGAGGAATTTTTTGAGGTTGACGTATATATCTTATCCCCGACTGTCTATGGCTTCAAGTGTTATAAATCAGATTTTTGCAATTAGATGTACATATAAGACGACGAGTGCGCTCGGTATAAGGATTGGTCAGATTGCAGAACCCATTATTCCAATAAGGTTGTCCATCAATTCAAATAGAGAAGCAGTGAAGTCGTACTACCGGAAAGGGTGCTCCATCCAATCAAGCCATCTATTACCAAAATCCCATGCGTGTCCCCTCTGCCATCATCACAAATCATTCCGCGTGTCCCCTCTGCCATCACCATGAATCATTCCACTTAGTCCATCAATCCTACCAACTTGCTTGTCTTCCAATATATCATTCTACCAGACGCGGTAATGAGACTATATGCCCATCACCAAAGAAGAACGTCGATAGCATGCTTTCCAATGCCTTTGATTTTTTTTTTCTATTCATGATACTCTACGCAAAAAATGCACTTATCGGCAGTGTTGATCTCAACCACGTTCGGGCAGCCGCAGATACACTGGCAGACATGCATTTTGAAGCGGTATGAACGGAAGGTAGGTAAATAGTGACAAATGAGCGAGAAAATGGCGTCAGATTTAGGCTTGAGAAGGTTTTTTTTTTTTTTTTTTTTTTTTTTTTTTTTTTTTGGAGTTGGGCTTGTTATTGCATTTGCGACTCTTGAGCTGGAAAAATAACACCAACTCATGGACCATGGGAGCCCTTTCTGTAGCATATATGTGCGCCGCACATCTCTGAGTCAGCCTTGATTTTATTCACTCTGGCCATTGATTCAGTGTTTCTAATTTAACAAAGATACGTAATTGTTCTAGACCAGCTAGCTCTGAAGAACAAATGCCAGCATAGGGTACAGCGTTTTACGACATGACCCGCCAGTGTCCTTGATTTGTTGCCCTTGTCCAATGCATCCCACATGACCACAATCAAAGAAAGGACTACATATAACAACGTCATCACATACCTAATTGCCAGGGTAATCGCAAGCGTCCTACGATAGACGTCAAGTCAAGTCTAGTCTAGTCAAGCGACTGTTGTGCAGCGCGCGTGCTACAATGCTTCAGAACAAAAAAAAAAAAAAAAAGGGGGGGGG
This sequence comes from Trichoderma cornu-damae, assembly GCA_020631695.1. Classification (NCBI taxonomy): domain Eukaryota; kingdom Fungi; phylum Ascomycota; class Sordariomycetes; order Hypocreales; family Hypocreaceae; genus Trichoderma; species Trichoderma cornu-damae. Next base: position 281,624 of record CM036093.1, read on the forward strand.
GCTACATTCCTGCCAACATCTTGGCGAAATGTACTAACAGCGCGTTGTTTCGTAATCAAACCGTGTTTGTTTTTCTTCTCCCTCACGAGCCTGCAGCACGCAGAATATTCTCACTGCCCAAGACTGCATACCAGAAAATATTCCGTTGTGCCTTGGCTTCGCTGTCACGTTTCGCCTCGTCAGATTGTTGGGGTCCCTGAAGATCGTTGAGGAAACGCCCAACGAAGCTGCCCACGAAAGGTTTATTGTATAAATTATAAATCATTTGAGACTCTGGACTCCTTTGTCCAGGTAGCTCGGTCGTCGCGAAGAAACGCAGCGCAAGGGCCAGAGGGAAGAGACCGGAGGCGCCTTGCATGGCACCTGCGGCAGGTTCATACAAAAGATGTACCGTGTGTGCAATTTTGCGAGCGTATATTCCCGGGCTCTCCATTTTTATCGCACGGCCATCAGCGTACGGTTCTGGTGATTTCGCATATGATTGCTGTGGCGAGCTGGCTGGGGTCGACGTGGTGGCTGCAGACGAAGCTGGTGAGCCACCGAGGGATGACACACTGTCGCTTCCGGGGCTCGTGACTGCGACTGAATGGGTCAAGGTCATCCCAAGGGTGCTATACAAAATTAGGCGAGCGCCCCAGTAGACGGCTGAAAGGTACACCAGCCCGAACTCGGTATCGTCTTTGGGCACGGGCAGAGGGGAGCCGGCGATTGTATAGTCGAACTGCAGAAGATCGGTTCCAGCTTCCTTCTCCCAGATATCCAAGCATGATGAAATGTGTTGACAGTTCAACATGACAACCCGGCGGAGCTCGCCGGTACGACCTGGATCCCGGCAGGCGCGAAGCTTGTCGTAGCTGACCAGCAGGAATGGGATGTCTTCCATGATATCTATCAGCTTGTCTTTGATCGACTTGGGTATGACGCACCATGGAACGGAGCGCCACTGGGGTGTATGAAGTGGAGATTCGACTCGTCTCCCGATTGACAACATGACCTATTTGAAAATTAGTTCAACCTAGCTAGGAGAGAGAGAGAGAGAGAGAGAGAGAGAGAGAGAGGCCCATTAAACTCATACAATAAGAATTCGTCCATCAACATACAGCTGATGTGCTTGTCCAGATACAAAGGACTCCGGGCCTCTTGCCAAAAAGAGGGCCAATTGGCCTTCGATGTGGGCACGCCAGTCGGGTGCTTTTCCAAAAAATAGCTATGAGCCATGTTGGTCAGTTCCCACAACCTCAATGCAGCATCAGGTCTTTCGTACCTCGTAGGATTGCAATATCCTAGCCGCCACCAGGACGCCGTTATTTTTAGACCGCTTTGGGTCCCGCAACCCTTTGACCATTTCGTGGATAGCTCTATTGTAAGCCTCAAGGCCCTGGAGCATGAGTTGGCTGGGCTGGGTGACTTGTTTTCTCCTGTCTTCAACTCCTATGAAGCCCACGCTCATTGCTTGAGCTGCATAACGAATGGCTGGCTCTCTATGGTAATATTCGTCGACTGCCGCTACCCATCCGTTGGTCGATATGCCCGAAGCCTTAGCCGACAGCAGGTGACCGTAAGGGAGGGCCGTGGAGATGAGCATGCCGAAATAGAGCTCCTCTCTAGCCGAGCGAGCAAGCGAGTCGTGGAGAGCAACGGTGGTGGTGGCATTGCTGTTTTTATTATAGGCCGTCTTGGTGGTATATATGACACGCCACGGCCTCTGTTGGGTAGACGACATTTTCGCGTCAGGAGGCTGTGGCATAGCCTTGCCGGCATCATCCCCATCCGGCGTGGTGTTGACCCAGACTAGGTCTCGCTCATAGCCCCCGCATTGCAGGCCAGATCGTATGCATTGATGGCACGACGGGACATTTTTATCGCACTGTTATTAGAGAGACGAGGTCAGCAACACAGAACAGATTTAGCCTAACCATGAGATCGGACATGAAATACGCAGCGTGATCGAAATCTCGCCAAAGGCTGCCAGGCATCGTTCTGCCAGGCATCGTTCCCCCAAAGCCGGGCTATTGGTTGTGGATATTCAGGGCGGCTGTTGGGGGGGGGTGACGGGTTGTCAGTAGGGCCAACGAGCTTGATGACTCACGCCTTTCTTTCGCCGTCGACAAGTGACGCAGCCCTTGGATCTGCCAGGGACGCCCACCATCTTTATCGTCTCCGGGTCCTCCTCTCTTGGGGAAGACGGCCAACAAAAAGGAAATTTCACAGCAGGCAAGTCTCAGATGACAAAGCCTAAAAGATCGAGTCTCTTCTGCTCCTCTATCGCCGAGCTCCGGGGAGCGGCACGGCCATTGAGAGCGTAGCCGCTACAAAAAGCAACGCGAAAGTAGATGGGATGTATGTCAACACCGTACTTTGTTCTCCAAGTTGGCCGTTGGTCAGCTTTTAAGGGCAGATTCGGGTCTAGATGGTAGCGTGTGCTTATGTCTGAAGCACCCTGTCCGGTGTAACCCCAGGGAGCCCTTGGCTGACTGGGTGTTGTTCCGCCGCTAGGCAAACGGTATATAGTAGATCCCAGGTCGTAGGTGATGGCGAACTAGCAAACCCGATCCCTGTGCCCTCGAAGTACAAAGCACGATGCCGGAAAATCAAAGTTGCCAATAATAATACCGGGCAGTGACCTGGATGGCGATCTTGCCGAGGCGACATGTACATCTCGCTTTGAACTCCCAGAGTCCCCTCATCGAGTCGCCTCTCTCGATCGCCAGCGATCAATAATGATCAAGGATCTTGAGGCAACAGTTAATTTTTCTCCACCCTAGGGGCCTTTTTTTTTTTTTTTTTTTTTTTTTTTTAGGGCTTCGTGCTGAGCAAGGTGGATTTCGCCTGCCAAGGTCAGATTTTCTAGCTGTTAGTGGTTTTGACGCAAACACTGCAGGTTTCGTTTGATCGAGACGGTTCATCCGTCATTCCGGCTGCCTCTCCAAACCACCCCTGCTAGAGATGGTCCAGATTGATGGAATATGTCGAGCTCCTGTGGACCCCAGACTTTGGACTACGGCCGGTCGGGGTATAGGCCAGTACGAGTAAGCATTAAAAAAAGCCCCAAGGGCAGCCTCGCAAGCATCGGCTCTGGCCCGGCTCAACCCACCACAAAGAGGTGTCAGTCGCCAGATTGGGGCCAATCACTCGCGCTCATGTCGTATCGTCTCCGATGGAGTGCCGCCGAAACAGGCTGGGGCCCCCTCTTTTGCAGAGATACGGAGTACCGACACGGTTGTTTGAAGGGCTCCAAGAAAGCCCCTTGCGCGCATTGACTAATACCGTCGATGCATCAGCGGACTTCGTCTTTGCAAGCCACATCACACGTCGTCGTCGAGAAACGTGGGGGATGCTACAGATGCCACGCGCGGGCGGCTTTCGGCCACGGGTATGCTCCCATGTGCGAATCTATAAAGCTAGGTGGTCTCGGATGTGGTGTCTTAGCCTCGGGGGCTCTAGGTTCCACCAAGTCATCCTTCAATCCATCCCTCCATCCCTCCATCCCTCCATTCATCCATTCATCCATCAATCCCTCCCTCCATACGGGCGGCATGCGACGGTTCCTTGATTCATCCGAAGCTTGTCGACTGGCCAGCCGCTGAGAGGGGTTGACTGAAGGATCTGAAACAAAACCCACGCTTCCATCCTTATTTGTCGCAGCAAAGGGCCAGAGATGGCCAGGATGCCCACGTCCACGGCGCCGGCGGTTTGTCGACGTGGCTCAGGATCACCTACGCCCACATCCTTTGACTGCCGACTCTGGGGCAGCAAACCATGAGCATCGTTCGCGAGCTGTCCGGCTTGGAAGGCCTCACTGATCGCAAAGGGGCCTTGCGTGCTCCGTCCTTGTAGTGCCGAAATAGCAAATTAGTATTCCATACAAGCGTCCGATGCAGGCTATTATCCCGTTGCTCTCTTGACTCAGACAGTCGCATAGCTAGTGCAGGCTCTTCTCAAACATGAGCCTCTGCTATATTACCGACAAAACTAGGCAAGCCTCCTGCATGTGGACGAAGGAGGCAGCACGACTTCCCAATACTGACAACCCCCGTGTTGAGGCCGCCACTTCAGTCTTTCAGATTTAAATGAATGAACGGATATCTGGCAAGACTATCGAGTCGGTGGCGCCACGTAAGATCCACATGCGTCGTAGCTAATCAGGCTCGCGAACGATAAAAGCGCGGCTTGGCAAGGGTTATCGTCGGGGAGAGGATGGGGAAACGGGCGTTGTTTGCCTTTATTCAGAAACTTCGCCTCACATTTGACATTGGCAGGTTGAAGGCAATCAACTAGTATTCGTGGGTACAGCGTGCCAGGTGATGAAGGACATTCAATTTCTCAAAATTTATTGAGCATCTGAAGAGCAAGACGCCAACCAACTTGGCAATATCAGGGCGAATAGCCATGTAACCAACAGCCATGAAGACATTGATAATAATTAGCCGCTCTGTACATGTCACGGAGCACAGATGTTGGAAGCAGCATGTGCTATTCTTGTTCTCCGTACTCTGTACTCTGTATACAGCAACTAAACCATCCCCGGCCAGCCTCTCTATCTGTCTGTTGACTAATATTCTACAGTATTAGTGGGGGATTTACCGTATAGTACACACTGTAAAAACCTCAACCAGGCCTAACATTTCATGAAAGTTTCCGTTTAATGACAGCCGGGATCTAACGCACCTAGACCAACATCCACGTCAACGTCCAAACCCATCAAGATTTACCCAGCTTCTGTGTTGGCTATCTGATAAAGTTGACGAAGATGAGAAGGTGTAAAACTCTCTGTGTTCTGCTATATTGATCTATAAAGGAGGGGAAAAGCTATCTACAAACAGGCTGGAAGATAAAGTCTTCTTATGCAAACGGACTTAGGGCAGGCTACGGCTTGCCACAGGAGATCACGTGTGGCCACACACACGTGATTCTCAACAACTATCTATGAAGACGGACCACGTATTGATAAAAAAAAAAGTCAGGAAACCATTTGATACAATTATGCCGACCTCATACCCAAAGGAACGAGGTTGGTAGCGCAGCTGGGGATCATTTTAGTAGGGGGAAACTTGTTCTTTTTCTCCTATTCGAAGAGGTTAATGGGAAAAGTCTGCTCCGTACTTTGGAGAGCCCCTGACTATATGCAGACAGTCCAGCCAGTCTCACTCTAGCTTAGTTCACCCTTTCCAGACCGATCCAGCGGCCGAGAAGATCGATTGACCCCATTCATCATGATAAAATAGTAAGAAATTTTGATGTGTCTATTATGTTATATATATGTTATTGAAAAAAATTTTCATCACCTAGTATTACTTCGCAATACAAGATCCTGTACTTCGTACCAAGTCTTTATAAGCTACCTGTACCTGTACTAGGTACGTACCTAGTACCTATAGGTAGTAGTTTCGCAAGTGCATTAGCCAAGGTAGTGGTTACCTAAGCTTAACCTTACATATCTTATGTAGCAGGTTAGTAGGTTAGTAGGTACCTACCAGGTCAGCTAAGGTAGTGGGCAAGAGGGAGACGATTGCCAAGGAACGGCCAAGTAAAACTTCGATTTGTTGTAGCTGCTCGGAAAAAAGCTCTGAATCCTTGGTGCTCGCCACCTGACTCTATGAGATGCAGGGTAAGAAATACTATAAGCATCGGCGGGCATGACCTCTAATCCCCTAACATCGGGGTATTGGTTACTCATATCTCGGCTCGGGATTCTATGGGGCCAGAGGTAGCAGATACAAACTTGCGGCAAGTGTCTAGGTACCTTACCCATTCTAGAAGCCACATCAGATGGCGCCCTGGAAAAACACTTTTTCCGATATCAAGCAAGCCTGAATCTTCAAGAGGCGATGCAGCTCAACTTGGCCACCAGCTACCACTTCTTCATCAGGCCAAATTTCTACAAGCGGTTTATTCTTGCATTGCCTTGTCAAAGCAACACATCGTACCGGCTGCCAAAATGTCCTGGAGGAATCAGGGAATCACGGGCTCGAACAATATCCCGCTCGGGAAGTCGCGACGTTTTGGAGGCGAGGAGGAAGAAGACGGCATCGACGAACGCGAACTCAAACGAGGCCGCGATCCTGAACCACGCAGCGAAGCCGACGGCCCTCGTCGCCGAAAGAAGCGCAATCGATGGGGCGACGCGTCCGAGAACAAGGCCGCCGGTCTTATGGGGCTCCCGACTGCCATTCTCTCATCCATGACCAGCGAACAGCTCGAAGCCTATACCCTACACCTTCGTATCGAGGAAATCAGCCAGAAGCTTCGCATCGACGACGTTGTCCCCGCAGATGGTGATCGGTATGTTACCCGTCCATGATGTCGAGAAGGGATAGTTGATTTCCATCTACTAAAACATTGATGCACTGCAGGTCTCCGTCACCACCCCCCCAGTATGACAACCATGGTCGCCGTATCAACACCCGAGAATACCGCTATCGCAAGCGTCTGGAGGATGAGCGTCACAAGCTGGTCGAGAAGGCCATGAAAACCATTCCTAACTACCACCCGCCACAGGACTATCGCAGGCCAACAAAGACCCAGGAGAAAGTCTATGTGCCCGTGAACGACTACCCGGAAATTAACTTCAGTATGATTGCTAACCCTTTAACCCTAACCACTAACCCCCCTTTTTTTCTTTCCTTCAACTTGGAGTACAATCAGACTCTCGTTACTACACCGACATGCGGTGTTTTAAGAGGCTCTGGTTCCTTCCGTCGAATGATTGTGCCTGTCTAATCCTAAAGTCTCCGACGTCCTTTTTTTTTTCTCAAGCTCAGTTACTAACATGTAGCTCTCCCCCAAAGTTGGTTTACTTATCGGACCCCGTGGTAATACCCTGAAGAAGATGGAGAATGACTCCGGAGCCAAGATTGCCATTCGTGGCAAAGGCTCCGTTAAAGAGGGCAAGGGTCGCTCTGATGCAGCTCACTCCAGTAACCAGGAGGAAGATCTCCACTGTTTGATCATGGCAGATACCGAAGAAAAAGTCAACAAGGCGAAGCAGCTCATCCACAACGTCATTGAAACTGTGAGTTCCCCATGAACCGAATTTTGGTAATCCTCATGCTGATAAGTCTATGACAGGCAGCTTCGATTCCCGAAGGCCAGAACGAGCTCAAGCGTAACCAGCTTCGAGAACTTGCGGCGCTCAACGGAACCCTTCGAGACGACGAGAACCAGGCCTGTCAGAACTGTGGTAAGATTGGACATCGGAAATACGATTGTCCTGAGCGACAGAACTACACGGCCAGCATCATCTGCCGAGTTTGCGGCAACGCCGGCCACATGGCTAGGGATTGCCCAGACCGCCAGAGAGGTGCCAACTGGCGTAATGACACGGGCGGCCGTCCTGCAGGTAGGATCGGGGGTGGCGATGCCGTTGACCGTGAAATGGAGGTGCGTAATCGTTCTTTGCCACTTGATCTTACCCCCACCCTCCCCCCTTCTCTGCGTCCACCAAGAAAATATCATTGGTACTAACACCCCATTGCAGCAACTCATGCAGGAACTTGGTGGCGGCTCCGGAGCTGCCCCCGCACAGATCGAAGCCGGCCCGAGCAGCAGCAGCTACAGCGGGAACAACGAGGCGAAGCCATGGCAGCGAGGACCTACTGGTGGACCTGCACCTTGGAGATCCCGCAACCACGACTCTAACGAGGGAGGCAGTGGAGGAAGCTCTGCGGCTCCTTGGGCTCGTGATCGCAACCGCGGCCACGATCACAGCAACAGTAACAACCACGGTGGTGAGAACAACTACTATGGACAGAACTATGGCTCCTCTTCTGGAGGAGCAGCTCCCTGGCACCACCAGCCTCAACAAGGGGCGTCACAGCATCAGGCTCCCGGAATGGGTGGGTATGCCAACTATGCTGCATATGGTGGCTACGGCGCTGGATCAGGCATGGGCGCGCCTCCTGGTCTTCCCCAGGCTGGTGCCGCCGGTCTATCGGCTCCTCCAGGTCTAGGCCCTCTTAATGCCCTCATCCAGCAGTACGCGGGATCAGCGCCGCCGCCGCCGCCTCCGCCGCCTTCAGGAGACGCCCCTCCTCCCCCCCCAAGCGATCAACCCCCTCCGCCCCCTCCCCCCGGCGCGTAATTATTTTGGCTACGTAACTTTTGAGCTAGTGGCATTTGCTCTAGTATACTCAACAGAATGTAATAGGGAACGAAGTAATACGAGGTCTTACTTACAGATTTTCGACGGATAGTGTTGAATATCGGTTTTCAGAAACCAAAAAAGAAAAAAAAGGAGAAAAAGAAAGGGAGGTACTTGCTTGGTCCGCAACTTGGGATTTTTCACACGTCACCGCTCCCAAGGCTGTACGGCTTCGTAGTAGGCCTCTTTCACGTTTGTCCGTTGGGGAAGCAGACTAATCGCACAGGCCCATGAATTTTTCTTGTTTCTGCATCTTTGCTTTATATAAATGTACCAAGTGTAGCTGTATGGAATAATGTCAATGTCCTGTTTTTAGTATCGATGCGGCCCGATGAGACTCGACGGAATCACCGCAATATCGCGATGTCTCTGCGGCGCGTTTGGGCGCAATATTTACGTCCATGGCAAGCCCCTAGCACCATGCCTGCTGCGTCGTGCAAAGTGAATAGAAGAAAACAAGAAACAAGCCCATTGTCCAGCTAACGTCAGAATAATGGACGTTTTCTCCAGAGACGATGAACTTGATTACCAATACCTCATACATTCGCTCCAACACGCTCTCTGCTCTCTACCTAGAGCAACGAACCTATTAGCTCGCATGTTTATCACCATGAGCGATTTACACAGGAGCGACATAATTCTACCGGTTGACGCTTTTTAGACACCTCAAATGGACCGTTGAACCAAAGCAAAGCGCTCGGTACTTGTAACTGAGTACTAGGCGAGTCTCAGCAACGCAGCACCGGGGCGCGGAGAATCTGGATCCTCGAGGTGGTCGAGAGGAAGACGGCAATGAGGAGCAACGACTAGATCAAGACATGAAACAACTGTCATGAAAGGCAGACTCGAGCGCGGAGCCGACGGCATCTGGTCAAGTTGTCCCGCCGGGAAACGAAGAAGGCGATTGCAAACCCTATTTACATAAATACTGCCGCTAATGTTTGACTGAATTACTCAAGTTGGCTGTTTTCAACGAGGATTTCTTCCCAGTTCGATGCTGCCGGACGCCAATTCCGCCGGAACTTGACTCGCTCTCTCTTCTTCGGAAGAACTCTTTGACGGGTATCGGAGGAAGCAAGAGGAATATGAAGCGTGAGGTCGGATACACTGCCACCGGGACCCGTGCCGCGCTCCCATACCAGCACAATTTTATTGCCGAAAACGAGGCAAAGTGCCGGAAAAATGCCATCGTGGCACTTTTGCACGATGCAAAAGCACTTTCATGTGGGCAACTGTGGTGAAGACTTGGATGAAGGGGACGTGCTGCAATTCTCCCTGGCTGCTGCAAATGGCTGGTGACGGTTGCTGGCTTTGTGGGAGGTTTGTTGAGCGAACGGCTGGCTGTGATCACAAGACTAAGTTTTGTCTGGTCTACCTGGCGCAAAAAGAGAGATGGGTAGATGGGGAGAGAGAGAGGGAGAGAGACAACGATGCCAACGACTGTTCCACAGCCCTTGCTCTCCTGTTGCTAACTAGTTGTACACTACTAGCTCATGGCGTTGCAGTGCTTGCTTGGCTTGTTCCAAACGGAGATGATGAGCCTTTCCAACACAGGCCGAACGCCGACACCGCACCACCGTCGCCGTTCAGTGCCGTCAGGTTCAGCATAGCCCATCGTCTGGTCCAAGAGGAAATAGACGCCCTAAGAGCTCGAGCTCGAGAGAGCCGAGAAACGGTCCAGCATCAAAGGGCCCCTGCCATCACAATTGAATAGTCACATGGCCGAGACTGCTCGTGTCAGGAACGGGATCGGATCAATCGTCACCTAGTCTGTGCAATGCCATTGCCGGCATGAACGATGGATTATTGGCAAGGGAGGCTGGCTCAACTGCCATGTATTTTACGAGACGCCTTCAAGTTTCTTAGAGTCGTGTGCGGAGTGCTCGATTCAGATGTGACCAAGTTACAGGATGAGTGAGACAGCTGAGAGGGCCGAATGGCTAATGTGGGCAGGGTTTGGAAGCGTTTGTGTTTGGAGAAAATCCAAAAAAGAAGAAAAAAAAAAGAAAAGGAAAAGAAACGAAAGAGACTAGAAACCAGAAAAACAGCGCAATATGGACAACTTGAGCGATTCTATAATATAGACTACCATATATGAATACCGCCTGGTTTTGCTGCTGAAGCTAGGAGATGGATGATGAGTGAGGTTAATATCAACACGACGCAGCGCCTCGGGCTTAGGGGTATCAGTTATGCATAATGTGGTTTTGATGATGATTGATTATGCTGTCCAAAGAGTTTTGGGTAGAAACACAGCACGTTTTCCAAGAGTAGCCAGCCGGCCCATGGGCGGTGATTCCCATCCATATTCCTCGTCTCTTACTCTCCCAAAAGATTGGGGCAGAATTGCAAGGGCATGCAGTCGAATGCCATGTGCGCCTCGTTACACCTGATTGATTACCTTGGAGGCCTCAAAACACTACCCTACGTACCTGCACAAAGGGGAGATTGAATCGCCGTCGGGAGATGTGTTTTTACAAAATAAAAAACAGAAAAAGGCAAGACCATTTGTCCAATCAACATTGCGATGTCGAATAATCACCATGGTTGCACAGACTGCGCGCATGCAGCACCATGAGGATGGGGAGGGATCGAGTCAACTGAATCCGTGCAGCAAGTGTGCTTCGCCATCGTAGGTGGGCTTGGGGAATTGAGTCAGTCAACCAACTCCCTTTGACAACTCCCACATTTTGAAGCAACGAAGGTGCCGCTCCGTGCTCTCCCGTTCTACTCCGTGCAAGTCAAATACTGTACTCCGCACTCCGCAGAGAGCAAGGGGACGGGCATTATGTGCCACCGCTGCGCTTCGGCGGGACTCTGATATGCCCGACAAGGGGTTTGAACGTCCTTTGATTTAGCACGGAGTACTCGGTATCTGGTTGGTGACAGAGACATGGCTTGGCTCGGCAAGCTCGGCAGGGCGCCAGGCCGCCTGGCATTTAGCCCTGCTTGGAACAGCCGGGCTGAGCTTTAGCACTGCTACTCAATATTAGTAGAACCTCGATGGCGGAGCCGAGACGGAACAGACAGCACAGCACAGGCACGACAGAGAAGCTACAGGGTGCCCGTGCTCTGTGTGTCTGTGTGTGTTCCCACAGGCGCCGCGGTCCCGGACCATCCGCTGGCGACTCCCCAAAGCCGAAACAAAAGCAGCGCCGGGCGATTCATGTGAGCACACCGGAACTGCTGCCGCCATGGACAGAGCACGAGCAGTAAAGTAGCGCAAGCGCAAGCCTTGGGAGACACAGCCATGTGCTCCGTGGTCAGCCGAGCCTTGGCTGGGCGGTGAGATTGTTTTCTTTTCTGGCCTTGTTTGGTGGCTCAGCTTCGGTTTGGGGATGGGCGTTTTGGTTGGCGTGCATTTTCAATGCCTTGGCGGCGGTGGACGGGCGAAGAAACAAAGGAGAGAGTGGCGTTTGACCAGGGCGTGAGGAGAGAGACACTCGGGCTGAATGGATGAGATTGTCTCGTGTGTGTTGGAATATGTTCCCTTGGTATCATGTAGAGAGAGATAAGATATCTTACCTTAGGTCCTGGTTTCAGGGAGGGGGAGGGAGAAACAGATATCCCGGGCTTGCAACCTCTGGTCTCTGCGGAATAACCTCCCGGCTTTTGCTCGGGACACCTATTCCGCACAGCAACTGCAGAACTTTTGTGCCTTTCTTCTTCGTGAGGACGATGATGCAGAGTGTTTACAACATCTCACCTCTCCCGCCCTCGATTCGATTCGCCAAGCCCTTCAAATCCCAAATGGGCCCCTCGAATCGGCGACCCTCTTGGGCAGCAAACGGGCGACACAGCTTCGGAGCCAAGGTGGGCGCCTCAGCCCACAGATTCCACACATCTCTACAGGGATTCGATGCCCTGTCAGGCAATGGGCACGGCCCGAAGGGGTGAAACGCCAGGTCCTCTCACAAGGTGTGTCTCTCTCACTCTCTTCTCTCTCACTCTCTGACGCTTCTTCAATCTCCTCTATTTTGCTTACTCGTGGATTGGTGCAGAACCCCCTTGGCAGTGCAGTTGCAGCGTCGTGTTGGCTTGCTGTCTAACAGCAGCCTTTCTCATGCAGATCTTGGCCGCACGACGCGGTTGGCTATTGGTCCCCCGGGACGCGATGAGAGGGCACCACCTGAAGAAACGTCATACATCTTTGGCGCTGGATTGTGAAGCACCCGTACGTTTCGCCGCGAGGGCCGCAGGTGTGCGGGACGCTAAACAAAACCCAGCCAGCACAATAAGTTAAAATCTACTCCGTGCTCAGCCCGCAAATAAGCAGGCAAGCTCCATCGTTTTGGGCAAGGCGCAGGATGCCATACCGCTGCTACGAGGAATTTTTCTCCAACATGGGCGAAGGAAGGGAGAGAAAAAAAAAAGGCTGACCAGCAAACGGACGATGGCTGCTAGCTGATACTACCGCGTACTACGTGCTACGACGAAATGACCCCCCGGAATACGGCTTCGCGCCCTTGTGCTGCCATGACACTGCCTCCGCTCCGTCCTCCCTCAAGGTCTCAGTTTCGTCACAGCGTCACAGTGTGAACGCCGCCAAGGGCCAAGTGAAGTGGCTGGTCCCTTGGCAGCCATCTTGGTACGGCGGTTCGATTGGGCGGCTGACAAGTGAGGAACAAATTTCAGACGCATACCAACTGTTGGCGGCCGCCCACAACCTAATTTCCCCTTGACCTGCGCCGTGAGAACACGACGGGCAATGAGACGGAGATGGTGGCGCCGGAGAGGGACGGGACAATAACGGCCAGTTCGGTATTTTCTTCTTTTCTTCTTCTTCTTCTTCTTTTTGTTTCACAAAACGCCCAATCCGCACTCGACGGCTTGGCCTGCCTGATGATGCTGCCCAGCTGGGCGGTATAGCACTATTTACTCGCATCTACCGCCTCTTGGGCATTCCCCTACCTAAGCCGATGCACAGCGATGGACCCTGGCGCGGATCTGCTTGCTGCTCGGGTCCGCACCATGCATGGAGGGTGTTTCCCAAAAGTGAGATGATCTAGCGGAGAGCGACTAAAACCATGTTGTGGAGGGCGGCCATGAATCTCGACTAAGCCACACCACACACCCATCGGGTCCGTCAAAAGGGCACGGCAAGAAAGTGCTAATTATAAATTGCCCTTTTGTGTGTGTGTGTTTTTTTTTTCTTTTCGGATTGACAAAAGTAAATAAATCTCCGCGGCCCCCTCGTTTGCCCTTCATCTGGTGTTGCTTGTTTCTTGGCGTCCATGCCACTGGATGGTCTGAGCTGACATTTTCACCCTTTGGCCTGTTTATTTTAAAAAAAGTTTCTTTTTCTTTTTCTATTTCTTTTTGTATTCATCTTATTCTTCTTGCTCCTTCATCTATTATCCCCTCCCCCTCGTCTGAACGACTCGGTTTCTTCTCTTCTTCTTGGCTGTTTATCGAGATCTTCAGCTTCATTTTGGTTTACCATTTTTTGAGCTTTGGCTACGTCGCCACGTTTTTGGCTCTTCACAACCTTGCTTTCAACGTTAACAATGAGCCGTCATTTGACGGTTCTGCTCGCTGCGGCGTCGTTGCTGGCGCCCACCGGGGCCTCTGCAGGTACGGATTCAGCTAGAACCACCACACTGTCACAATGCCGAGCTCAAAACCATGGCGCAGCTATGGTCTTGACCTCAATCCGTAAATTCTGGCAGCATAGGCCTTCAATACTCTAAAACGGACCTATGGAAGCCAAGCGTCTTCTCGTTCCATTCGTCCTCTTTTACGAGACGCCAAAGATGCGGGGATTGAAGACGAATCGAGCTTGATGGATGAAAAAAAAAAAAAAAAAAAGAAAGAAAGAAAGAAAAAGAAAAGAAACTGACATTGCATTCTTTCCCGCCTCAGTACCTCCTCATGACATTCGTCATCGCGATTTCGATGAAATCCCACGGTCTCTCGAGGGTCGAGCCACAGATCAGTCACCCAAGGGCTATGCTCCCTCCTCCATCAGTTGCCCTAGCAATCGTCCCGAGATTCGTCTTGGCTCGGAGCTGAGCCCCCAGGAGAAGGAATGGCTGCCTCGGAGACGCAATGAGACCATTGCGCCCATCCGCGAGTTCCTACAACGTGTCGCCATTCCCGGCTTTAACAGCGATAGATATCTGTCCAATGTTGAGACGGACAAGACGGCCTTGCCCAACATCGGCCTGGCCGTCTCCGGAGGCGGCTACCGTGCCATGCTGAACGGCGCTGGTGCCATTGCAGCCTGGGATTCTCGATCGCCTGGTAGCAACGCCACAGGTAAATTGGGTGGTTTGCTGCAGAGCGCAACCTACATCTCTGGTCTTTCTGGAGGTGGCTGGCTTGTTGGCAGCATCTTCACAAACAACTTCACCACCGTCCAGGACGCAGTCAACACGGGCACCATCTGGCAGCTACAGGACTCTATTCTTGAGGGTAGGTCAAGATTTTTTTTTAAAAAAAAATTGTTGAGATTGATGAACCACAAAGCCTGACCGCAAAAAAATTTCAGGGCCCGAGCAGTACAGCTTGTTGAGCTACTACAATGAAATCTTCGACGATGTCGACGACAAGGACAAAGCTGGCTTCGATCGTTCCATTACAGATTACTGGGGCCGCATGCTCTCGTACCAGCTTATCAACGCGACCAACGGTGGCCCCGGCTTCACCTTCTCCTCCATTGCCGACGACCCTGATTTCAAGAACGCCAAGACCCCCATGCCTTTCCTTGTCGCAGATGGCCGCGCGCCGGGCCAGGTCATCATCTCCAACAACTCTACCGTCTTCGACTTCAACCCCTGGGAGATGGGCTCGTCCGACCCAACCCTTAACGGCTACGTGCCGTTGAAGTACGTCGGCTCCAAGTTCAACAAGGGCGTGCTGCCGCAGAACGAGTCTTGCATTGTTGGCTTCGACAACGCCGGTTATATCATGGGCACTTCCAGCACTCTCTTCAACCAGATCGTCCTCTATCTCCAGGACGGCAATAGCACATACGTGCCCAAGGGCGTTCCCGATTTTGTGGTCAAAATTCTCGCCGGCGTCCTGACTGTGCTTGGCAACGACAACAACGACATTGCCGACTGGACACCCAACCCCTTCAAGGGATGGAACCCCGACCGGAACCCAAGCGCCAACAGCGACCGACTGACGCTGGTTGACGGCGGCGAGGACTTGCAGAACATCCCCTACCACCCCCACCTCCTCCAGGCGCGCAAGGTCGACGTCGTCTTCTCCGTCGACTCCTCGGCGGACACTGACAACGCCTGGCCCGACGGCGCCTCTCCCATTGCCACCTACGAGCGTGCCATTGACAAAATCTCCAACGGCACCGGATTCCCCTACGTGCCCGGCAGGAACACGTTCCTCAACCTGGGCCTCAACACCAAGCCCGTCTTCTTCGGCTGCAACTCCACCAACGTGACGAGCGAATCGCCTCTGATCGTCTATCTGCCCAACTACCCCTACCAGTTCCATTCCAACATCTCTACCTTTCAGCTGAAGACCGAGACAAATGAGCGCGCCGCCATCATCACCAACGGCTGGGACGTCGTCACCCAGGCCAACTCTACCCGCGACGCCAACTGGCCGGTGTGTGTTGGGTGCGCCATGCTCTCCCGCAGCTTCGAGCGCACCGGGACCCCCGTGCCGGACGCCTGCAACAAGTGCTTCCAGCAGTACTGCTGGAATGGCACGCTCGCGGAGCAAGCGCCGGGAGACTACAACCCGTCGTTCTTCACCACGCCCATCACCATTGACAGCATGGGCGTGAGGTCCGCCGGCAGCGCGACCATGATGACCATGTTGGCGGCTGTCGCGTGTGCCGTTCTGCTCATGTAGAGCAGGGCTTTCTATAATGGGAGTCTAAAAAAAAAAATCTTTTTTCTTCCTGGGTGGATGATAGAAGAAGAAGAAAAATAAGAAGAAAGAAAGAAAGAAAGGGACTTGTAATAAGACATAGTCCGTCATAGTCCGTCATAGCGAAAGCGTGCATAGAATCATGCCAAATCTTTTTTATTTTATTTTATTTTGTAGTCCAAAGTATTCATCGGTTGCAAGGTCCCGGGGGGGGGGGGGGGGGTGTCACGCGGGTAGCTTTTCTTCTTTTGGTATTTTTTTCACCTATGACATCTCAAATACTCTTTACTATTTACCATCTCATTGCCTCTTTGGCCGTGCTTCCCTCTAGCTTTTTTAGTTGGCCAGTTGAGATGATATGCGCTCACGACGAACGCCCCCGTCTGAATCAATTGACGTGGTTTCGTTGCTCCCACGCAAATCTGGTGTGCACAAACGTGTAATTAATGCTCCGTATAGGCGCACCGAATCTCCCGCGTCTACCTTTGGGCTTTCCTTTTCCATTCAAGCAAGAACAACGTCTTTTCCCGTCTTGGCACTCTCCAGAATGCCCTCGATAATCCTCAGCACGTCCCTCGCCTGCTCTGCCTTGACGGGAATGTCCTCGGCCTTGCCGCTCTCGAGCGCCTTGGCGAAGTCGCCGTAAAAGGCGCGGTACGTCTCGGGCACGAGCTCGGGCACGGGGACTTGGCTTGACTTGCCCGTCGCCTCGTCCACGGCGGTGAGAGAGCTGTTGGCGGTGCTCTCGACGCCGTAGCCCGCATCGGTGGGCTTTCCGCCGGCCCTGAGCTGGTCCTCCTGGGGGTCGAGGTGGAACTTGCGGAAGCTGCCCTTGGTGCCGCGGATCCAGTAGCGGAGCTGGTTGGCCTCGGCGCTGAGGGCGCTGATGTTGACGTTGACCAGCAGGCCGTCGGCGTACGCCAGCTGCGCGGAGACGGCGTCGGGGGTCTCGAACTCGGCTCTGCCCTCTCGCTGGTTCAGGAGGCGTCCGTGGACGGACTGGGGGAGGCCAAACAGAACATAGGCCTGGTCGATCAGGTGTGTGCCGAGGTCAAACAGAGCGCTTCCCCCACGGGAGATGCCCAGCTGCCCCTTCCAGCTCGCGGGGGCATCGGCGCGGTATCGGTCGAAGTGGGTGTTGTACTCGAGGACGCGGCCCAGGGCACCCTTTTCGATGAGGTGCTTGGCCAGCAGGAAATCGGCATCCCAGCGCCTGTTCTGGTACACGCAGACGAGCCTTCCGCTCTGCCTGGCAACGTCCGCCAGCTCCTGGGCCTCGGCCGACGTGGGCACGAAGGGCTTCTCCGTCAGGACATGCTTGCCGGCCTCGAGAGCCTTTTTGGTGAGGTCGAAGTGGTTGTCGGGAGGAGTTGTGACGACAATGACGTCGACCTCGGAGTCGGCAACGAGGTCGTCGGAGGAGGTGTAGTGCTTGAGCGACGGGTAATCGGCGGGCGCAGAGTCACCGGCCTTGGGAGAGCGCTGGACGATGGAATGGAGCTTCAGGCCGGGCGTTGTGATGATGAAGGGGATGTGGAAGACCTTTGCGGAGAGGCTGTTGGCGAGATTTGTTAAGAGTTTGTTGCTGACATGATCAAAATGCGATGGTGGCTTTGGGGGGGGGGAAGGGAGAGGGAGAGGGAGAGGGAGAGGCAAATTGGGAGTGTTGCGATGTGGTCTTTTGACACCTACCCATAGCCCACGACGCCGACGTTGAAAGTCTTGCTGGCCATGATGGAGAATGTTGAGGCTGTGAATGAAAATGAGGGGTTGGAGGGAAGCTAAAACAAACGGCGACGATGAGAGATATATATAATATAATAAGATATATATATATATATATATATATATATATATATAGAGAGAGAGAGAGAGAGAGAGAGAGACGGGAGGCACACCAAGGTATACATACAAATGTAGATTTGCAAGCAAAAACATGGCCCCCTCCCTCTCTCCCTCTCCCTCTCCCTCTCCCTCTCTCTCCCTCTCTCTCCCTCTCTAACCCTCTCTAACCCTCTCTAACCCTCTCTCTTATTATTGATAATTAGCATTAATAATACACCCATAAACATCCACAAATTCAAGGACTTACACAATAAAATACAACATCTATGGATAAGTAAAAAAAAAAAAAAAAAAAATTACAGAGCTATTGAGAAAAAAAAAAACAAAAACAAAGAGGCAACTCTTGCCGTGATGAGGGTTTTGCGCCATCAAAGGCAAGTCCCTCCGTGCGAACCCTTAACTTAACCCCCCGCCCCCACCTGCCCGGGCACCTTTTTTTTTGCAAAAACGAGTCGTAAAAGCGGCATGACGTCGTTTTTTCCGCTTGAAAAATGTGGGTAATTTTCCAGGGTAGGGTTACATATAGTGGTGATGGAATGGGAGAATTAAAAGGGGGGGATTTGTTATGTAGAAGCAATTTGTACTTGCTACATAGTAGAAGCTACATGGGAAGTGGGCATTTGGCCAGACGCGAGGATCAAAATGGCGAGATTGTACTTTTCATTGGGCCAAATGCCAAGCCAATCTGGTACCAAAGGCGATTATTCCCATATTGGTCATCACATTTGTTGGCGATGTAACTATAGCAACCAAATCTCTCTCTATATAGTAGTAACAGCACTGCAGCAGTAGTAGTTTGATGATGTTATACCCTCTACCCTCCCGTCCATGGCGTCAAGACAAACGAATTCCATGGCCCCAATTTTCCGTCATCACTCACGTACTGTATGGGAGCAATCTGCGTTCGATGCGTGTACTTTTTTTTTTTTTTGGCCAAGGGCTTTTTGTTACACACTGTGTAAACAAAACAGTCGTCTGGGTAAAAGCTCGAGTCTCGGCGGAGCACAGCTATCAAACTTGCTCTCAGAAGCTGATAGGGGAGCCAAAGTTCAAAACGTCGAGCCCGTGCCTTGGTGGCAAGTCGATTCGGTAATGAAGACCGATAACTTCAAGTTGTTCTAGATCTTTGGAGGGCGCTAGAAAGCGTGCGAATGTCACGGAACCGAGGATATATGATATATATATACTTGCCATTGACGGCACTGTAGAGAAATTTTCTTGGGGGGGTTTTTTTTTTTAATACTACTCTATATAGCTGCAAGTTGATAAAAATCTCCTGGTTTGTAAGAAGTCGTTTCATTTTCTGCAAAAGTTGGCGTGATACACGGTTTCACTCTCGAGCATATATAACCGATTGTTATACAAATCATCAAACCAAGTGATTGCTTCTTCCTCTACATGCATTGTAAAACTTTATTCACTCAAGATCCAAAGCACAAGGCCCAAATGCCTTATGTCATTACCCATCACAGAGCCTAAACAGAGAGCTTCTGCTTCTTAACTGGCCTACTATCTGTGCCGCCATCTTCGTCATCTTCGCCGTCTTCGTCGCCCCCATCTCCTTCATCGTCGTCGTCGTCGTCGTCTTCTTCTTCAACACGTTGATCGCCTTCATCCGTCTCAGAGCCATAACCCATTCCCCTTTTCGATTTACTTGGGTCCGCTTCATGTCTCCCCAATCGACAACCCTCTTGCTCCCCCGACCTATCGCAGCAGTTCCAGAAGAACCCGCTGGGATGTTCTTCGCGCATTTCCTCCGTATCAATAGCTCCATGGCAATCCTCATCATGGTCGGCCCAACAGTCCCCATCCCAGTCAACTTCCATGTCACCTGCGATGCGTCAGTCACCATGACTCCCATGCCAATGGGATACACATTTTCGTTGCATTCACGGTGACGTGACACTTCGGCAACGACATACCACTATGGTAACGGCACTTCTTGTACGTGTTTCTGCTTGGATCAAAGGGCAAGTCGCATTGCACGCATATTGCCGTTAGGCGGGGTTCTGCCTTCAGCTCCGTCGCGTACGCGCTCACTTTGCTCGCGATGGAGGCATCGTCGCACAGGTACTTGAGAATGGCGTGTGCTTGCTCAGCGGTGAGGCTGTCAATCAATTCCGTCTCTCCGGCCATAGCGACTCTCTCACTGATGTTGTGCTCTGTACGTGGATGAGTTGAGATGTGAAAGTGAGTTGGGAATAGTTTTGCTGCTAGAGCTGAGACTTGGCTCATCGAACCTTTATTAGCTACTACTTAATACTGCCTATGGTTCCGAACGTCATTGCGCATTATGCAAGGATCAAGGTCCCCCCTGCTGTCTCTCTAAAAAAAAAAAAAAAAAAAAAAAAAAAAAAAAAACATCACGAAAGAAGTCCTTTTTTTTAAAAAAAAAAAAAATAGAAAAGAAAAAAGAAGAGAAAAGAAAGAAAGAAAAAAACAAAAAAAACAGTAAAAGAAAATAACCATTAATTTTTGTATATAATGGATAGTTACAGTCATAAAAATTGTCAATACATGTTATGTCTCATGTCTACCTGGGGGTAAACACAAGTACCAGCTCGGGAAGTGTCAACGTAAACGTATCCTTGGTATCCTTCTCAAACCTCTCTCCATTGTGCCCCAAAGGAAACGCAATATCATACTGAAGCGCTATGCGGCTGAGGACCATTCGAAGCCCCATCATGGCGAGGTGTCTACCGGGGCAGACGTATTGGCCTCGGCTGAATGCTATCCACGGAGCCTTCTCCGTGGACAAGCTCTCCCACCTTTCCGGCTTAAAAGAGAGTGGCTCTGACCAGCGACGGGCGTCTCGCTGTAGTGTATAAGTGGGAACTGCCACGATTGCTCCGCCGGGGATAAACTCGCCGTCAATCGTGAGGCCTTGCCGCGGCACCTCTCGGGGCAATCCTGCTGGGACCGAGGGCCTCAAGCGCAGCGTCTCCTGAATGACGTAGTCCAGATAGCGAATGGCCTTTGCCTTTTCATATGTCCAGTCGGCGATCCCTCCAGGAATCTGCTCCTGGACTGCTTCTTGTAGCTGCCGATAGCTGTGAGGGTTGTTTGCGAGGAGATGAAGGCTGATATAATGGGGGGTTGTCATTAGCCACAGAGTAGATTGGAACATTTTCAATGAGCATGGTAAAGTAATTGGGGAGGATAACTCACGCATTCGAAAGCACTCCACCCGTTGTGTCGCTGTAGGGAAAAAAAAGGGGGGGGGGGGGGGAAGAAAGTCAATGAATACGGTTTACACTTGGCGATCAAGAAGACATTGGTTTTTTTTTTCATACCTGCCGGCCAGGATCAAGAGACGGGCATCTTCTTGGACTGCTGATTCTGTAAGAGGAGCTCCCTTCGACTCCTCTTCTATGGCCTTAAACAACCACGACATAACGTCCCGTGGCTCACTGTCCCCAAGGTTTTGCTTCTCGCTAGCTAAAGCCTTAACGTTTTTTTTTTTTTTGGGACCAAACAGTTAGTTTTCACCGAACGAGGCACAGAATAGAAGAAGGGTTGCGTGCTCACTGTGCGCTTCGCCTTGAGCTGCTGGTTGCACCATATATAGAAGCGGTTGTAGCTTGTCATTCCGGGTATCTTGCCGACCATGTAGAGGAGCCACGGCACGGTACCAATGACGCCGATGAAAAACATGCTCTCGCGGACGCCTTGAAGGGCCGGATGCTCGCTCGTCGACTTTAGCATGGCAAAGTCTTGGGAAAACCCTTGGGAGTGCTCTCTTAGCATAAAAGGCCTTTTTTCTCTAAGCTATTTTACACATCTTACCTAAGGATGAAATAACCCATAGGTAATTAAGAAGGTAATAGCCTAGTCAAGCCTATAGGATAATAAATAGGCGAAGAATAAGTAAAGGATAGTAATATCTACTTGCTTTAAGTACTTAATTTAAGTATAATTATATTTAAGTAGTAAATAAGTATAAAAAGATTAACTAAAGCCTAAAATAAGCAGTATAATTTAAGTATAATATTAAATTTAAAATATATAATAATAATTATTATAAATAATTAATATAAAAGATTAAGAAAATATATTATATATAAACTATTTATTTAAATATTATATTATTAATTTTTTAAGTCTTTATAATAAATATAAATATTAAATAAGTTAAGTATTACTTAATTATAAAGTATAATAAAGCTAACTTTATTAATAAAGTTAAGTTTATATAAAATAATAAAGAGTTAGTAATATTTATAAATAAAAGCTTAAGGTAATTAAAACTTTAAATATTAAAGACTTTTTTAATTATAATAAAGGGCTTTTAAGATTAATATTATTATTATTATTAAAATAATTATAAATATTTTAATCTTTAAAAAAAAATAAATTTAATAATATATTTTTAATATTTATTAAAGGCTATAAAGGAATTATAATTTCTTTTTTTATAAGATCTAAAAGCTTAAATAATAATTTAAGGTATTTATTAATAGATTAAAAAATATAAAAATATCTTAAAGTTTTTTTTAACTTAAATAATTAAGTATTATATAATGCTTTATTTTAATAATTTAAATAATAATTAAGGTTAAAAAAAGAAAGTTATTATTATTAATCTTCTTACTTAAATAAATAAATATTAAACTACTCTTTAATAATTTTAATATTTAGTTAATATTAATTATAATAATAGATTTAGTAATAAATACTTTAAGCCTTTTTAAAGGGAATGCTACTTAGCTAAATTATAAAAAAATCTCTAGCTATATAGTTAAGATTTATATATTAAGGTATTTATAAAAGCCTTGCTTAAAATTAATATATAGACTTATATAGATTATAGGCTTTATTAAAGAAGTTATAATAAATTTAATTAATATATTTATAATTATTAATAACTTAATAAAAATTAATTATATTTAATTATTATAAATAATTATTATAAATATTAACTTTTTTAAAATTAAAAAAAGCTATATATATATTATTAATAATAAGTTTACTAGGCTTTAAAGTAACTAAATAATAATAATAATAATAATAATAAATAAATACTTACTTTAAAATATTTTATAAAGATCTAGGTATAAAAGCAAGATATTTAAGACTAGCTTATTTAAGGTCTTGCTTTATTTATTTATTAAAAAGGTATAAAAGCTATATAATAAAATATATATCCTAGTTTTTTAAAATAATAAAGATATACTTTTTTAATTTAATCTATATTAATAAAATAACTATAAAAAGTAATTTTTATTATATTTTATTAATAACTTTACTTTTTTTTATTATTAAATTAATAAAAATAATATTAAAGTATAATATATTAATTTTAAAGTATTAAATAGTTATTATAAATATAGAGTTTTATTTATAGCTTATTTTATTTATTAATTATAAAAATAAATAGCTAATATTAATTAAGTATTTAATTTATTATTAATTTTTTATAGTAATTTATTAATCTTATTATTATAATAAAAATAAATATTTATTAATTATATACTAAAGAAGATAAGCATAAATAAGTATTAAAGTTATTAAATTCTATTAGGTTAGTATATTATAAAGTAACTTTAAGGGTTTTTTATAGTTTATTAATAAAAATAATAAATTACTTTACTAAATTTTAAAAAAAATTACTTACTACTTAAGACTTTTATTAAGTACTTAAGCTAAGTAATAAACCTAAGAAAAAATAATTAATAATTATTATATTAAATTATTATAGATTAAAAATACTTTTAGAATAGTATTTATAATATTAGTTAAGTTAAATAATAGCTTTATATTATTATTTAAATTAATATCTTTTTATAAAAAAGGATTAAGCCTTTTTAAATAAGTAATAAATATAAGATTATTATATTTTATTAATTTCTTAATATTAAAAACTTTAGCTATTAATAAATTAATAATATAAGCTATATAGTAAATCTATAGAATCTATATTTATAATAAAGTATTAAGCTAATATTAAATAATATTTATTAATAACTATATTTTTAAATATAAATTATTATTTACTATAATAATAAAAATATAGCTTAAAAAGTTATATTTACTTAAATAATTAATAATATAAAATATTTAAGTATTTATACCTTAATCTTTAGATATATTAATAAAGTTAAGATTAACTTTTTAATAATATTAATATTAATTAATAAAATAATTAATAATTTTAAGAATATAATATTTACTTAATAATAAGGTTTAAGTATTAATAATAAGTAAAATATTTATACTTAATAATAAATTATAAAGAGTTAGTTACTATATTTTATTTATATAAATAAATATATATTTAGTAAGGTATATTTAAGATAGTATTTTAAATTAAGGTAAGAGCTATAAAAGAAAGTTCTAAAGTAATATATTTTAAATAAGATTTATAAAAAGATTATTAACTATAAAAGTATAAATTAAAAGTTTTATAGCTTTAATTTATTACTTTTATAATTTAACTTAAAAATAATTATTATAAATAATTATTATAATTTATAATAATATATATATTAATAAATTTTCTCTTTTTTTTATAAATAAAGGATTAGATTAATATATTTATTAATTTATATAGTTAATAAACTTAGTATAGTATATTAAAGCTATTGTTTTAATTAAATTTTAATTAAAGTATACAAGAGATTATTTATAGTAAATATAAATAATAACTAGATTTTTTATTATAATTTATATACTAGAATAAAATAGCTTTTAAATTTAAGTAAGTTAATACTTTTTAAAAATATTTAATGCTTTTATTTTTTAATCTTTTAAAAATAATTATTAAAGATATAAATTTAAAAAGGTATTATAAATATTTTTAATATACTATTTAGTTAATTATTACTAATTAAAGAAAATATTAATAATAGACTTTTTAAAAATATAATAAGTAGGTTTTCTTTAAACTTAAAGTAATAAGCTAATTATTAAAGCTATATTAAAGTATAATAAAAAAGGTAAGAGTTAAAAAGTATTAAAGAGTTAATTATTTTAAATAATTATCTTAAGTATATATACTTAAATATATATATATAAGGTAGGTATTTTATATTCTTAGTAATATTTATTAAAATGATTTTACTTAATCTACTTAATATACTATATAAACAGTATAAAATATATTAATTAAATATAGTTAATTTAATTTTTTAATATATTAATAATATTTAGCTAGTAATATATTAAGATTATAAATAAAGATTAATATAAGAATAGTAGATATTATTAATATAGGTTAACTTTTTTAATATATTTTTTAAAAAATTTTTAAAAGTTTAAATTATTTTTTTACTATTTTTAAAAATAAAAGACTTTTTATTTTTTTATTATTAAATTTTTAACTTATTGTTATAATTAATTATAATAATATATTTAAGTATTGTTTTTTAATAATATTACTTTAATAAATTATTTAAATTTCTTAATTACTAGGTTAAGGAGTTAAATTTTAAAAAAAAATTATTCTTTATTTATTAAAAAAAAAAATACTTAAATACTCTTTATAGCTATACTTAAGTATATTATATAAGCCTTTATTTATTTTAAATTATATTAATATTCTTAAGTTATATTTTAAATAAAATTAGTTAATTATAAAAAAGTATAGCTTTAATAATTTTAAAAGCTGTATTTTATTATATTATTTATAAAGTTATAATTAAAATTAAATATAATTTATAATTTAAAAAGAGTATATTAAAAGTATTTTAAAAAATTATAAAATTATTTTTAGCTTTTATTTTTAAAAGTAAGTAATAATTATTCTTTTATAAGATTTATTTTACTTACTTTCTTTAAATATTAATCTTTATACTATTTATACTAAAAAAGTAATTATATTTAATTTTAATATTGCTTTAGTAAGGAGAATTATAGTAAATATAAGCTTATAGTAATTATTTTTTTAAGAGTAATATTAATTAAGGTATAAAAAAAAGATTATTATAATTAATTATTATAAATAAAAAAATATTTATTTTATTTAATTACTTAATCTTAAAAAGTTATTAACTATATTAAATAAATCCTTTAGTATATACTTTATTAAATTAATATAAAGAATTTAGAATTTAATATATTAAGTATATAAATTATACTTTAAAGTAGTATTAATCTTATTAACTAAATACTTAATACTTTTATTATTTTATAAAAATACTAAACCTAAAAGTGTTTTTTAAGTTAATAATTAATTTATTAATTCTTTTTAATTAATATAGTATATATAGTAAATATACTAAAGTAAAGTTAAAGTCTAGGTAAATTTTTTATAGTAAATACTACCTTAAAAGAAAATATAATAATAATAATAGCCTTAATATATATTTAAGCAGTATTAAAGTTTAAAAAAAAAATATTATTAATAAATTATATATAAAAAAAAAATATATATTAATAAAGTTTTTTTTTTCTAGTAATTAAATTTATAGGTATTTAATACTTAATAAACTTTAAAGCTTAATTTTTAATAATAAGAAAATAAATAATATATTAATTAGCGCTAAGGTAAAACTATAGAATATTAATAAAATAATTAAAATCTTTAAGAATATATATATATCTACTACTTATTCTTAATTTAAAGATAGGCATCTTATATTTAATATAGATATATCTCTTATATATATAGCTTTATTTAAAAGAATTTTAAAAACTTTATTATAAATTATTAACTTTATTTAAAAGTAATATTTAACTTTTTTTATTTTTTTTTAATAAAATATAATAATTATTTATAATAATTACTTATAATAATTTATAAAACTTACCTATTATTATTTTTTTATTAAATTTATAGCTACTTAATCTATATTAATAGCCTATTATATAAAAAATACTTTATTAACCTTATTATTATAAATAAAGTTATATACCTTTAAGTAAATTTATTCTTCTTTATTAATATCCTTTATATTAAACTCTTAATTAATATTATTATTATTTTAATTAATACTATAAGTATTAGTTATATAGGCTGTAATATCTAGATTATTATAGACTTGCTTAAGATAACTACTTTTTAAGTGCTTAAATTTATTATAAAGAGTTAAAAAAAGATTAAAAATATATTAAAAAACTTATATTTTTTAATTATAAATAAGCTTTACTTTATCTTTAAGTAACTTTTATATTTTTATATTATTATACTTATATATATTAAATTCTTTAAGCTTTATTTTTACTTTTTTAATTACTTAATTAAGTAATAATTTTACTTATTTATATTTATATTATATAGTTAATATATTATTTAAGCAATCTCTAGCTTTCTTTATATATAGGTTTTTAAATAATTTATTATTATTTTTTTATTTTTTTTAGGCATTAGGTAGGTGGCTGTAGCTGTGCTTTAAAAGGTTGTTATTTATACTATTGCTGCTATAATTATTATAAATAATTAATATAAATCTTATTTATAATACTATAAATATAAAAAAAAAAAAGAAAGATAGTAAAAAAAAACTTATTTTTATTAATGAAAGTTAAAAAAGGGAAAAAAAAAAAAGTAGAGCTAATTAAAATAAAATTTTTATAATAATAAAAAAAAAATAATAATAAAGGGAAAAGAAAAGAGGTTAAATAAAGAAAATAAAATAAAGAAAGTAAGAGAAAGGGAATAAATAAAGAAAAAATTAAAAATAAAAATAAATAAAGGAAATTAAATAAAGGAAATAAAATAAGTAAAAAAAAATAAATAAATAAATTAATAATAATAATTAAATAAACTTTTTAATAATAAATAAATAAATTAATAGAATATAATTAAATATATATTCTAGTAAATTATTAATATATTTTAATAAATTTATTCTTTTATTTCTTTATTTTTATATTTATTTACTGCTATTTTTATATTTTTTTTTTCTTTTTCTTTATTATTATATTTATTTATTATTATTTTTATATTCTTTTTTTTTTTATTTTTCTTTATTTTTATATTTACTTATTATTATTTTATATTTTTTCTTTTTTTTTTTTTTTTTTTTTTATATTTATTTACTATTATTTTTACTTTTCTTTTTTTTTTTTTTTTTTTTTTTTTTTATAAATATAATTTATCTTTTTTTTTTCTTTTTTTTTATATTATATTTTTATAACTTTATATAATTACTTTATTTTTTTTTTATATATTAAATTTTTAATATTGTTTTTAATATGCCTTCTTGACCTAGGTATAGTGCTTAAAAGCGCCTTCTTAGCTAAGCTTAGCTATAAAATAAGTATAAATATTGCTTTAAAGCTAGCAGTATATATTTTAATTATTATAAAAGATTATTATAAAAGATTATTACTTACTTATTACTTTTAGCTATTATATTATAAAAGATTTATTATTATTAAAGAACTACTAGTTTACTTATATTAAAGGTATTATTTATATATATTATAAAATAGATTGCTTTTAAAAAGACTTAATAAAATAATATTAGATTTTAAGTATTTATTTTTAAAGCTTTTTAAAAAGTTATTAAATTATTTTTTATATAGTATTTTATTAATATATATTTTTATTTTTATAGTATTTATTTAATATTTAATAATATTTATTTTTTTAATTATAAACCTTTATATTATTTATATATAGTGTATTATTATTATACTAAAGGATAGTTTTTTTTTAAAATTAATTTTATTAATTATAATTCTTAATTATTTTTTTATAGTTTATTATTATTATATTATTACTACTAGTTAAACTATAACTACTTTTACTATATAAGCTACTAGGCTTTTAAATTAAAATACTTATTAAAGTTAAGTATTTTATTTTTTATATAGTTTTACTATATATTATTATATAGGATTATTATATTATTTAAGTATTAAATACCCTTAAAATTTAATTTTTTTTTCTTTTTATTAATAACTTAATAACTTTATAAAAATTATAATAATTATAAAGTTATTAATACTTTATATTTAGATTATTATAAATAATTATTATAGGATTTAGGCATTAAATACTTAATAAGTATTTATTTATTTTTTAATCTTTTTTATAATTACCTATAGGCTGTTTATAATTATTTTAACTTTTTTTAAGTAGTTTTTTTTCTTTTTTAAATATATTAAAGACTTATAGCTAGCAGTATATTTAATTTTTTAGGTTACCTATGGGACCTATGGGCTGGGTTTTTTTAACTCTAATCTTACCGATATCTGCCATGACATTAAAGCTAAAAAACGCAGAGTATTTGGCAATGTTCATCGGGTTACCGTTTGCACCTGCGATCCTTGATAGCAAAAGTTCCACTTTAGCCTGTACCCGCTGCTCATAGCCATCCAAGGCTTCCCCATCGCCTCTCGTCAGCACACAAACCTGGATAGCACGGGAGAAGATGGTTGGGGAGTCGTTCATGTTTTTCATACCTTTGAACCCGAGTCCCCTCTCCCACACCCTCTTGCGAAGCCTGTGCACCTCGGGAGCTCGCGTGTGAAAAAGCGAAGACTTGGCCGCCTTCTTCGAGGTCTGCATGTACCACGGCGATTTGGTTGTTTGGGTATGAGTCCCGTAGATGTCCGTGATGGCAGATGGACGATTGATGGATAGTTCGCGGGGCCCTACGAGCCATGTATATATATAAAGGACAGGACAGGCATTACGCTGATTAGATGCCGTGGATGTGGAAATGGCAGAACGTGGTTCCCAGCCGCAGCGCCGAGACTAGACTTACCAACCCTCACAATATCGCCATACTCTTGATGAAGCCTTTGCACGTTTTCGTAGGCCTTTTTGCTCTCGAACAGTTTCCCCAGTGCATAGAAACGGGATAGCCTTGCCGAGAACGGGCCGGGAAACCTCCTCAGAGGATGAAAGAAGGCTCTGTAAACAAGGATGCTCGTCGCGGCGCCGGCGTTATACGCGCTCACAACCAGCAGCACACGGAGCAGAGCCGAAGCAAGCTGGTGGCCGCCGGCTTGGACAAGGCTGACGAGCAAGACGGCCGCTGCTCCGACGTGGGCGAAAAGCAGCTGCCACGCATAGCCGTCGACCTCAAAGGGCCGAAATACGAGATGGTGAGCAGCGACGCCTGCGGCAAGCGAAAGTCCTGCTGTTGCTTCCCATGAGGCGTGCAAAGCGGCATCCAGCCCCGAGCTTGGAAGAATGGTCATTTTGGTAACGCGAATTATATATATATATATATATACCTATTCACCCAGAAAAGAAGACGAAGTAGAAAATCAAAACAAAACAAAAAAAAAGGGCGTAAGATGGCACGCTCTTTTTATAGACGAAACTCGGATCAAGAGAAAAGAGGACGAGGCTGTCGTTGAGGGGTGCCACTGCCGGGGCTGAAGCTGGTGCGGTAGATGGAGAGTTGCTCAACCCCCTCCCCCTTCTCTCCCAGGGTTTATTATTATTATTATTACTATTATTATTACTATTACTATTACTATTGCTATTACTATTATTATTACTATTGTTATTATCATCATCATCATCTATACACACATCTCTTTCAAGGATAATCTTGCATCATGGAGCCTACGAAAAGCCACATTCTAGCGAAGCACACACACACACACACACAACACCCTCATTTTGACAAGTTTGTTGGCCTTGGATTGGACTGACCCGGTATCTCTCTTCTCCACCCCTCTCGATCTTGGCCATCTTGGAAAGAGGTGGTCTGGCTTCCTTGATTTCCTGGACAATTTAATTTCGGTGGGAAGAGATGACGCATGGCCGCATTTTTTTGCCCTCCATCTCGCAACCAAACACAGCTTTGCTGTTTCCAAAAAAAAAAAAAATAATAATAATAAATAAATAAAAAGTAGATTATCCCCTCGGGAAACCTGTAGAAGAGAGTAGGATTTTTTTTTTTTTGAAAAAAAAGAAAACGTTGCAATGATGCTACCCTAGCAAATCAATATATTCACTCTCGCCGCATACCACAACCATATTAATCCATCAGCTTCGAGTCCACAAAGTGTGAAAAAGCCGGGTTCCAAAGTCCCCGCGGGGCTTCTTTGCAAAATCCAATCACGGTCCGGACGAACAATATACCCAGCTCTCTTATCTAGAGAGGAGGAGGAGGAGGAGGAGGTGGTGGTGTGGTACATTATGTGAAAAAGTAGTAAGCCAGTCGGTCATATGAGCAAACATTCACCCACCTATCTATTACCCCTACATTCGGTGACCCTGCCGCATACAATATTGCAGGCCATGTTATCTACACAAATCACCTTCATACACTCAGAGCCAACATGCACATATCTGTCAACGCAGTCATACACTCAAAGGCAACATGCACCTATCTGCCAATGCAAGTCCAGTTGTCCCGAAGCGATATGGCAAGTAGATGGTTAATACGGCGCCAGCCTTTTTTGCCAGACTGTATAGTAGTATAGCAAGGCATTTGCCCCACGTACCATCACACGCAAAGGAAGAATGGAGAAAAGGCAAGCATCTTTATTGAAGATGTACAAAGTGCCCGCTTGGCGCTGATGGGTTTTATTGATTTATTTTCCTTCTTTCTTGGACGAATGAATCGTGAGCTCTTCTTCCACCTCGGCACTGTTTGTTGTTTCTGGCTTTTTTTCAGCTATGATGCATAACCTCCACAAGTTCTTTACAAAAGCAAATCGACGAATAATTAAAGAACTCCCCCCTTCGCCTCGCCAGACAAAACAGCCCAGCGCTGGCCCTTACGAGTTTAGTTTAGCAAGGACCTCACCGGTGGCCGTTTTCTGCTCGCTGTGAGGGAGGCGACAACCAGAACAAACGTCGCCTTTCACAGCTTGCAAAGAGGGTTCTACTCCCGCCCGGTTTGAGCGCGTCAAAGCTGGACAATGTGCTCGATAATTGCCCTGGGAAAAAAAAGCAAAAGGAACAATAGCACCTGATACGACCCCCTTTGCCCGTAGGCAGCGGCAAAATCAGCATGTGCTCTAAGTTGGGACGAAAATAGTATGCGAGACTGCTGCTGTTCCACACACCTCGCTTCAACTATCTACTTTTGGTTTTTTCTTATTTACAGAGTACACATCCAGAAGATAGAAAACATGTATAGTGTATGGCATATGCATAAGTACGGAGTACAACTAGCACAAAAGCACAAAAGTAAACCAAACTATACTCTGGACTCTGCATATCAAACTTACATAAACTCCCACAAGCCTCCCACGTATCCATGCCTCAGACACGTACGCCCAAGCCTCGTCCATTTTGCTACCCCCAAATGATACCTTCCAGACCCAAGGGCGTATGTGTGTGGCCATAGCGTTTCCGCGCTGCTGCATCAATGGTGCTTACGTACAGCCTCGGAACACGATGACTTGGGGGGGGGGGGGGGGAAGAAAAGCCAAAATCCACAGGCCATAGACAGAGCTCGTTGTATAGATTACATAGGTCAAAAACATGCACGTCTTGCGTGCCAGGGCAATCAATCTTACGGACCCATCCCATCCTGATGGAATCACGCCAAGACCTGATCTGGGAGCCGCGGGACGGGTCTATAAGAAAGGGGGCGGGAAGGGGGAGGATAATTGCACACATGCCGAGACAGCATGACGCTTCGGAGCATCGAGGCAATGAAGTGACACTTCCGAACCAGAAAAGAAAAAGAAAAAAGAAAAGGAAAAAAAAAAAAAAAAGAAAAAAAAAAAAACTCCGACTACCATCTTCCGTCTCCACGCCAGTGTAATCAAAGCAACCAGCCAGTGAGACAGGTCCGAGAGACAAACATGCGTACGGAGTACTCGTACACCTCCTCTCCCTCTCGGGTCTCGACAGGACAGCACAGCCTAGCAGTAGCGCCGGCCGAGTGTGTCGCAGCGAATAGTAGTGGCCAGAGAGAAGTCGTGGCAGCAGCAGCCCGTCATCCATCGAAATAATTCTCAGCCGTGGCTTGCTAAGCCATCTGCAGGCTGATGGAGTCGGGGGACTGGACAAAGGCGTGTTTCGTCCAATCCAGGGGAAACGAGATCGACCAGCTCATCAGCGCCATTTTATCTATAAGGGGGATGGGTAAAAGGGGGGGGGGGACCCCCAATAAGTAAATAAACAAACAAATCAGCTGAGGGGGGATTCTTTTTTTTTTAAAAAAAAAGAAAGAAAAAAGAAAAGAAAAGAAAAGAAAAGAAAAAAAAAACCCCCATGTTGAGTATGTGGCCAAGGCAAAAAAAAAAAACGCCCATCAATTAATTCATCGCTAAGCCAAGCCCTTCACGACGACACACTCGTAATGAATGCGATGAAGCAAAAACTTTCACCTCGCAATCCCCATCTTTCCTTCGTCCTCAGAATTACAACGTAGTCTGGGCGTTTTGGTGTTGGGAAAGCCCCCCGTATGCAGATACTCGACTCGCTTCACACAGATGACGACGACGACGACGACGGGAGGGGGAAAAAAAAAGTCAGCAATGGAAACTTGAATAAACGGCACTAGGCGGGCTGGCTGCATGGCACCAAAAGATGAGTTGACAGCAGCTGAGCCTACAATGCCATTGACAACCCTCCTCCTAAAGAGAGAGAGAGAGAGAGAGAGAGAGAGAGAGAGAGAGAGAGAGAGAGAGAGAGAGAGAGAGAGAGAGAGAGAGAGAGAGAGAGAGCAGGGTTAGAGCAAGCAGATTGAGCTGGGCGGCTCGGACTGATCGATCCATCAAAGATCATCAAAGATCGAACCGCTTTGCACTCGTGCTCCGCACAGAGTACAGTATGCGTAGAGTCTCACAAGCAAGCTGGTCCCGCAAGGATACCATGCCCGTCACAATAATATGTAGTACGTAGTACGTAAGTAGGCACCGACAATCCCATTGCAAATGAGGCACAGCGCTCCTGGTTCACACTCCATCATGCCCAATTTTCTTCCACAAGCAGGCATTGGGGCCGTGCCGTCCGGGTTCCACCGGTCCTGCCAGGGATATGCGGCCAATTGGCAGCCTCGAGGGCAGCCCCGACTGCATCAGACCAGAGCATCTCAATCTCCGAGAGGCAAAAATACATAGTGATGGTGGAGGATGCCGGCAGTGCATTCTCGACGGTGATGTCCTCTGGCCGGCAGCAGCAATAACCAGTAATGGCCAGCAATCATCGAATGGAACAAAACATTTGTCCATGATTGGGGTCTAGCATATGTGTGTGTGCGAAGCGAGATCGCTTCTTCTTCGTGTCCAAGCAGGGCTTGTCGTGTGCGGATAGATGCTGCCGAGGACGGCGGCCGAACGAATACCGACGTTCCAAACGAGGGCAAGTTTCAAAGGCTATAGATGCGCCTTTTGCTTGCCGTACTTGTATGTGCCGTAAGATTGCTTGCTTGCTTGCTTGCTTGCTTGCTTGCTGCTGGTGAGAGCGAGCAATACATACGACCTGCTGGTTAGGTATACGGTGCTGTGAGCTGGGACATATTTGATGACACGCCGTGGATTCGCCCACAAATTGAAAATAATCATCCTTGATTAGCCGACTCGATTCGGAGCATTACCCGACTCCGGCTGCACGTGATAGTGTGTGGCCTGGCTTTTTCCTTTTCTTTTTTTTTCTTTTCTAATTTTTTTTGGGCCCCGAGTGCGTTGGACTAGGAAGAAATGCCCATTTCCAATGATTCTCCGTACGGAGTAGCATCTCAGCACAACGGAGGGGGGGGGGTGGCGGGGGCATTGGGCACCAGCATCTCCAAGGCAAATACGGAAAGGGAGAGACGAGAAAGACGTCTGATCAGCGGCACTGGCCAATTCAACGGCATAATAGCACTACTAGCACGGAGCAGCAGCAGCAAGGATTCAAGCAAGTCACCAGTGCCCACCGGGCCCGTACCATGGCCTCATGCCAGACTGGGGGGGGGAGGCTTCCAGACTTGCCTTCCCACAGGGTAATACGTACTGTAGTAGGAATTGGGAGGCGTTTCTCTTAACAATCGGAAGTCAGCAAAAAAAAAAAAAGAAAAAAGAAAAAAAGAAAAAAAAAAGAAAGATGCTGCCTTTGCGAGTCAAGTCAAGCTTCGGTTTGCTCTGCCCCCCCAAATCATCACATGGCGACGGAGATTCTTGCGTGCGCACGCGCTACTGGCCTCGGCACGGCTCGCTCAAGAAAAGAGAAGCTGCACTAAAAGAACAGGGCGAGTGGAGCGAAGGCATAAGTACTGTAGCAGTGGTACTGGTG
This sequence comes from Trichoderma cornu-damae, assembly GCA_020631695.1. Classification (NCBI taxonomy): domain Eukaryota; kingdom Fungi; phylum Ascomycota; class Sordariomycetes; order Hypocreales; family Hypocreaceae; genus Trichoderma; species Trichoderma cornu-damae. The sequence continues at coordinate 316,528 of CM036093.1, forward strand.
CCCCCCCAGAAGTAACCAACAGGGAATAGGTAGTGGCAGGGCTCCCTGGTAAAAAATTGCTTGTAAAGGTAAAGCGTGCAAGGGCATATGATAAATATATAAAAAAAGGTTTAATTATAAGAAAAATTAATAATAAAATAAATAAAAAAGGTATAAAAATAAAAAATTAATATTTTATAAAATTTACTATATAAAGATATAATATATATAGTCGTTTATTTTTATAAATTTATTTTGATTTTATATTTAATTTCTTAAATAGTATGTATTTATAGGGTAAGTTTTGCCTTTTGAGAAAAGGTACAAACACCCCTGTCCTTTATCCTTGTAAATAGCCCTTGTCGGTACGTATGCACTGTTGGCCAATTTGGCCGGGTGATAGTAGTGGTAGAAGCGGTAGCAGCACATGTTATGTTGCAAAGTAGGGGGGGGGGAGGAGGAGGAGGAGGAGGAGGAGGCAAGCGAGGAGCCAAAAAAAAAAAAAAAAAAAAAAACTCGGCCGGTGCTGCAGCCAAGCGCGCTCGGTTTGGCACGCATAGTGGCACACTAAATTGACATGATGGAGGGCTTGGAGCAAACTAGCCGATGGGCCGTGGACCATATGGAGATCCCATCGGATCATACATATAAGCAACCAGGCGTCAAGGGGGGAGGGGGGGGGGGCGAGTCCGGCTGCGGGGGAAATTGCGTCGCCCAAAGGGGGCAAGGGGGGGGGCCGCCATGGATCGTGATTGGAATCGCACGTCGCCCGAGCGCGCTTCAGCGACCCTCCCCGTTCCCCGGACTTTGTGTGGTCGATTTGCTTCTGCCTCAAGTTGCTGTTAGCGAGGGCCAAGGGGGGGAGGAGGAGGAGGGGGAAGAATGCTGGCCGGACAAGGGTCGGGCAAGAAACCTTTCGCGAGCGTCGAAGGAGCTGTTCTCTCTCTCTCTCTCTCTCTCTCTCTCTCTCTCTCTCTGTGTGTGTGTCTCTCACTGTCTCTCCCCTCCTCTCCCCCCCCTCTCCCTCTCTTCCTCTCTGATCAGTCGGTCGGTCGGTCGGTCGGTCGGCCGGTGGGTTTGGAAGAGGAGTGGCTAAAAGGGTTCATAAAAGGCCCCTTTGGAAAGCGCTCTGAGAGGATCCCGCGCCGCCTGGGTGCCTTGGCTCGAGCGATTGGAATGGGTTTGCTGGCGACCCCTGCTGCTCGCAAAAAGATGCTCAGCTCATGCGCGTCTTGTTCCTGCATCGATTTTTTTTTTTTTTTTTTTTTTTGCCGTCGACGTAGTTTCTTTTCTTCTTCTTCTTCTTCTTCTTCTTCTTCTTCTTTTTTTTTTTCTTCTTCTTCCCGTTTCCGTCCGAGTCCCAGTCCAGACTTGTGCCATTCCTAAGCCAGAGGAAACACCCAATGTTCGCCTCGTCTGGGAAGCCCTCCTTTTCCCTGACTCGAGCTTGGCCGGGGGGGTTTGGCTTCTCGAATCCTTCCCCCAATAATTCGAGCTTGGTTGGAATGGGGCGCTGGGACGATGGCCAATGTCCAGATTCCAGATTCCAGATTGGAAGCAGAGCAGAGGGGCGTGACAAAGCAAGTTCCCCGCAGCTTCGTAGCACAACGAACCGGGGGGGGGGGTCGTGTTCTTCCTTGAAATCAGGCTGAAGAGCCGTGTGCAAGTGTGCGTTGTGTGTTGTGGCGTGCCTGGGCGGAATGGAGCAAAGCGCCAACTTATTAGTATGGCGGTGCTTCGACAGGGCCATACATAGTCCGGCCCGAGTTGCCTGTATTGGCATCCCTTATTTCCTGTTGGTCGGCAACGAGCCTCGGACGTTTGTCGCAATGCCTCCAATGACATGATGCTGACGAGAAAAAAAAAAGGCTATGAATTGGAGCAATTGGATCGCCAAACATAAAACCAAAAAAAAAATATTAAAAATAAAAAATTGAAATAAAAATAAAATAAAAGCTAGAGATCCGCAATCATTCTGCAGCCGGCGGGGCCTTGTTCGCCGCAGCGCCTTTGCCACAGAACCCCCCCCCCCCTAAAGGTGCGCTGTGACGGGGAGTCTTTCTGGCGGATGGATCAAGAGAGTTTCACTGAACATGGCAAAAAAAAATAAATGAAAAAAAAAACGGGCGATTTCAGGCGGCCCTTGTGCCTCTGGGCGAAGCGGCTCGTCGGGCCACCCATTCATTCATTCATTCATTCATTCATTTATTCATTGTTGCGGGTTGTAGCCGCAGCAACGAATCCACCAAGCAGCAGCACCTGTACAGTAGCAACAAACGTCCATTGCACACTGCACACTGTGCGCTGTACTATAGGGGGTTTTCAAGCAAGCAGTTGACAGCAAACCAGCCTTGGTATTCCCGCCATGAACCCCCCTTTTTTCTTCTTCTTCTTTTTTTCTTCTTTCCTTTTTTTCTTCTTCTTCTTTCCTTTTTTTTCTTCTTCTTTTTTCCTTTTTTCTTCTTCTTCTTCTTCTTCTTCCTTCTTTTTTTTTTTTCCCCGTTAAAAAGTAAATCTGCAGTCATGTCATCCCCCCCCCCCCCCAAAAAGCCTTGCAAGGCCCCCGTCGATCTTCTGCTTTTGCCGCTCCGGCTCGGCCATCTGTCGCAAATCTGGTTAGGTTCGAAGCCAATTGGCCCCCCCCCCCCCCCGGTTTCCGGAACGACATCTCCAATTCTCCACCGCCTGGGCTGCCAAACTTGCCAGAGAAAAAAAAAACCAATCGTTTCTTTTTTTTTTTTTTTTCCTGTTTGCCCGCACGCAAAAGTCTCAGCGACCTCACCGCAAGGTGGCAAACGTAGCGGCTCCTCGGGTATCCTCTACCGGGCCTGCGTGGCTGCCCAGACAAGAAGCGGTGTTCCGACAATGTGCTGTGACTTGGGTACCTACTAGGTACATACTTCTCTGTGCCTAAGTACCCAAGGTACTAGTACTACAGGTACTAGGTAAGGTTAGTAGGTACAGTAGTGCTAAGGCAAGTACCACTAAGCTTAGTATTTAGCAGCAGAGCCGCCCAGTATTACCTCGCCCACTACTACTAAAAGGAAGCGCCGGCATGCCTGCTCAGGACTGCCATCCAGCAGAACAACTTGAAAGTAGGTACCTTTGCACAAAGTACAGGCACCACTACTACCTAGTAGTAGTACCTCTCTCATAGCGCCAGTGCTTGTACCTCGACGGAACGTCCCTTTCGGCCCTGTTGAAGCCTTGCTACTGCACGTTATGCTACTATAGGCACTAATGTGCTCCGCCTGAATATAAGCATTTTCCCTTCATGTATTGCCTAGTACCTACGGATACTAAGGTACAGTAGTAGGACGCTGCTGCTGCACCCCCCCCCCCCCCCGACCCGACGGATCGAATTGGGGTGAAGCGCGTGCGAGTGCGGCCCTAGCTGAGACCTTGGCTCTCTAATAGCGCCTAGGCAAGGGAAGGTCGCAGGTGGGTTAGTGCTACTGCTACGGTAAAGGTTATAGTAGTAGTAGGGAGTACGCAAGGTTGGTAGTGCGGCAGCGCCTGTAGCAGCACGGAGTGCCGGCAATAATCTACACTACTACCTGAAGGTACCTACCCATTGTGCCCATAGTAGTACCAAGGTACTATGAACCTTAGTAGTAGCAGCCAAGGCACTCCCCGTAGTACGTTAGGACCTATAGGTAGTAGAAAGTAGCACCTACCTACGGAGTAGTACTAATAATAATACCTACCGTAAGCCTTGGAAGGATGGATCAACGGGCTCGGGATGATGCCGCTGTTGTTGCTGCTGTTGCCGCTGCTTCTTGGAGGTACATAAAGGGCTCCTTCCATCCACCATCCCCAAGGCGTTCTTCTTCTCTTCTCTCTTCTTCTTCTTCTTTTTCTTCGTTCTTCGTTCTTCTTCTTTCTTCCTCTCCATCCACTCGCTCGCTTGCTTTACCAGTCTAGCTCTACATTCGTTGTCTGTACAACTAACACAATCCAAACAAAAAACAAACAAAAACAAACAAAAAACAACAACCCCCCCCCCCCCCCCCATCCCCCAAGAACATCCCAAGGACAACACACAAAGCCAAGCCTCGACACCATCTCACAATGAAGTCCGCTGCTTTCATCGCCGTCGCCCTCGCCGCCCTGGCCCAGGCCCAGACCCGCGCCGATATCCCCTCCTGCGCTCTGCCCTGCCTCGACGACGCCGTCAAGGCCAACACCAGCTGCGCTACCACCGACTACGTCTGCGTCTGCAAGAACTTTGACGCTGTCCAGGCCTCCGCTACCTCGTGCGTCATCACCGAGTGCGGTACCGACGTTGCCATCAGTAAGTTTTTTTTTTTTTTTTGGATGCTCGATGCCCGTGTGGTTTTGAAAGACGGACTTTGGAGGGGGGGGGGGGAGGGACAATGAATAACAAGTTGGTCTAACCGTTGCGCTACAGATAAGGTTCTCCCCGCCACCCAGGCTCTCTGCGCCGCCGCCGCCGCCGGTGGCTCCGGCTCTTCTGGCTCTTCTGCCGCCGCTGGCACCACTGCCGCCCCTCACACCTCGTCTGCTGCCGAGACGTCTGCTGCCGAGACGTCTGCTGTCGAGACGTCTGCTGCCCCTACCACCGCTGCCCACACCTCTGCCCATGTCAGCTCTGCTCCCATCAGCACTGGCGCCACCAGCATCCTGACCACGTCTACCCCCGCCGGCACCGGTGTCGTCCCCCCTCCCACCAACCGAACCACCACCGGCCCCCCGTCTGCCCCCACCAACGCCGGTTCTGCCCTCCTGCCCGGCCTCGCCATGCTCGCTCTCGGCGCCCTTGCCCTGTAAAGGGACTCGGGAGAAGAGGAAGAAGAAGAAAACACGCCACGGCGAGGGCGGACCAGGGACGGCCAGGTTAGGGACGACTTAGGGTGTGCTGCCAAGGCCAATGGGCTGTGGTTGTCATGAAGCATGAGCTGGACCCTACACAAGGCTTGTTGTTGGATTTGGATGAATGTGCCCTTTCCAGGGAGTGTACCACACAAAATATAACCAGTCTTACTGGCTTTTAATGCTAATGTCTTTGGACGACTTTTTTTTATATGATTAACAAGAAGCTGTTTTTTTCTGCCCCTTTTTTTTCTTTCTTTCTCATTTCCTTTTTCTTCTTTTTGTTATAGCAACCTTGTAGAAGAGCTGAGCGTTATGCAGTCAAGGGAAGCGCGGGCTGTCGCTGATGAACTTACGTAACTACTGGTACCGAGTACCTCGATGCTCCTATGCTTGGGTCTCTTGACGGAGCAGTCAGTAACTTAGAGGTACTACTACTACTACTACTACTACTAGGCACCAACTACTAAGGTAGTACCGGCCTGTAGGTACCTAATTGACTTACATGCAGGCAACACCAAATGACAAGGAATTAATTACCAAGGCGACACCGGGGGTGCTGCGACCCGCTGGATCCGAGCTTCCGTTTGCGACAAGCGGCCTGGCTTTGTTTGACTAAGAGAAAAGAAGAAAAAAAATAACCGGTCCGTATTGTATAGTCCATTCCATGTCCAATGTATGCACGTAAGCGTGCCGGTTGGGAACAGGGCAATCAATAACCAAGTTGAATCAAACAACGCATATATCCATGCCTCAGGGATAAAGTATAAGGTATAAGGTATAAAGTACCTTAGAGAGTACCGGTCCCAAGTACTCCCTCTGTAGTACTGACTAAGGTAAGGTACTGCAAGTACTAGGTAACTACCTTATAGTACAGGTACTAGGTAGTTCCAGTACAGAAAGCCGCTTTGGGCTTTTCCCAGGGGGCTCCGCTGGGCTGGGCTGTGTGACTGATGTGGGCGTACAGTACGGAGTACAGTACGGAGTACACGGTACATGCATGTAAACCATTTTACGTTTTTTGCTTTGCTGCAATTGAAGGCATTGGAAACGTATGGAGGCGCTTGTGAGGGGAGGAAAAAAATTCATTATCATTCTTATTATCAATGAAAAAAAAATGAAAAAAAAAAAATAAGAATAGGGATGGTGGGGGGGGGGGGGGGGCTGGAGACGTGGAGAGCAGCATTTTACGGTAGTGGAATAATAGTTTAGTACCAGTGATAGAGTAAAGACTATAAAGGAAGCAAGCGGAAAGAGGAGAGAATTGCTAGAGGCTGTTGATGCTACAGATTGAAAAAGAAAAAAAGAAAAGAAAAAGAAAAAGAAGAGGGTGTAAAACAGCAGAAGAAGAAAAGAAAAGAAGAAGAGGAAAAGGGGAAAAGAAGAAGAAGCAGCAGCAGCAGCAGCAGCAGCAACACGGCAAATTTCTTCTACATGCGGAGTACGAGATCACAAGTTTTTGAAGCGTTTGTTACACACCCTCATAACATTTAACGTAATGTTTTAGTGGGAAGCGGCGTTTGTGGCAAAAAAAAGGTAGGGTGGCATTCCTTCGTATCGGCAGAGTCTAGTGAATTTTGCTTAAAATAGGGCGGTTTTTTTTTTTTTTTTTTTTTTTTTTAAATAATAATGATGATGATGATAATAATTGAAAATAAGATAAAATAAAATAAATAAAATAACGAACGGAAGGAAGTTGGGGGAGGGGGGGGGGGGGCACATGGGGCTTCTTCTTCTTCTTTTTGGGTTTGTTTTGGGTTTGTTTTTGTTGTATGTACTTGTAGTATAGAAGAGACAAGGCTCTTTTTTTTTTTTTTTTCCCTACCAGTTCACGCGAGTATAAGTTGTTCTCTTTGCTTCTCTCTCTCTCTGATTTTTTTTTTCCACTTCTTCTCACGTTCTGCTAAAAAAGAGAAAAACAATAATTCAATACAATTGAATAAAATACTCCGTTATACGAGGTTGATTATGATTACTCCGGACCTTGTTGGCCTTTTTTTTTTTTTGGTGGTGGTGGAGGGGTGGGGGGTCACCTTTTATTACTTTTATATGACGACGGCCTTTTTGGGACCCATTGCATTGTGGGGAAGAAGAAGGAGAAGGAGAAGAGGTGATGAGAATATGGCCGAAAAGTGTATTTTTGTCGTTTGAACCCGTGGGATGAATGACGACGCGAGGAGATGTTGTGAGGCTGAGGTTCTGGGGGCGACGTTGTACGGGAGCACAGCATTCCATCAGGGATTGTTGTTACAAGCTTGTCAAATACGTAACCGATATATACTATATTGCGTTGCTCGAGGATGGGGCTTGTGTAATATTAGAGGCGAAAAAAAAAAAAAAAAAAAAAAAAAAAAACCATTGATCGACGACGTTTGCTTGCGGGGGGGGGGGGGGCTGCTGCTTTAGAAAAATCCTATATATATATATTTAATTTTAATTTTTTTTTTAAAAAAAAATTCAATAAACCTTGTATATCAGGAGATTTTTTTTTTGTTTTTTTCGCAAACAATTTTATACATATATCCATCCACGTAGGAAAGGAGTGCGTACACATACAGCATACAATATATATACAAAGACACGTCTCCACGACGACACCCAACGAGGAAAAAAACTTGATGCCAAGTAGCGCTCACCACCTTGCGAGTTCTACCTACGTAATGGCACTTGGAAGAAGAAGAAGAAGATGGAGATGAAGAAGAAAAACAAAAAAAAGATCCATGGAGAATGGGAAAATCACTAAGAGGCCGTGACGTAAGAGGATCCTCCCGAGGTGAGCTTTAATGCATGCATTGATATACTTACATGGCTCCGGGCTTCCCTTTTGGACCCCCTCTCGGGATGCTGCTTCTGGATTGGCCCTGAACTCTACCTGCCAACTCCTCCCCCAAGAAATGTTGTCACGAAAGCTTTCATATGGGCATGGCATGGGAGCCAGGCCTTTGGCCTCTGGAATCTTCCCTGTTGTTCGGCTCATCCGGGACGTCTCTTAGAATAAAATAAATAAAAATAAATAAAAATAAGCTTCTCGAGCCATCAAGCTTCGTTTGAATAAACAATCATGACTTCATTTCTTCATTCCCCCCCCCCCCTTTTTTACAACTCAATCTCAGCAGTCGGCTGTATCACCCTCTTCACCCGCCTGCCTCTCACCTTGGTCCTCTCTTCGAACCCAAAGGCCAGCCCGATGAGCGCCTCCTCGGACCACTTCCTCCCCAGGAAGCTTATCCCGAACGGAACTCCCGGGCCCGTCTCCACCAACCCGCCGTCCTCGTGCACCGGCTCCGTCTCTGCGTGATGTCCCATGGGGACCGTGATCGCCGGGGCGCCTACCACGGCGGCCCACATCGGAGCCATGCTCGTGGGCATCGCCGCCGCGACGAGCTGGTGCTGGTCCAGGACGCCGAAAAGGCCGCCCGGGCCGCCGAGCTCCTGCAGACGCTCGTACGCCGGCTGGAACTGCGGATCCGTGTTGTCCCACTTCTGCTCGAAGAGCACGTCGTCCCAGATGCCCGTGTCGCGCTGGGGGTAGTTCTCCAGGGGGTGCTTCTGCGTCTGCTCGCGCACGTCGGCCAGGTTATGGACGCTGCGGGGGTTTGAGGCAAGCTGCGAGAGATACGAAGCCAGGTTGGCGTGGAAGTCCGCCATCATGATGGGCTTTTCGAGGTCACGGACCTCCTTCGTGCCCGAGGCGTAGTCGGCCTCGATGACGGTCGCGCCGGCGGCTTCGAGAACGGAGAGCGTCGATCTGAAGGCCTCTACCTCGGCAGCGAGGTGTGGATACCTGTCCAAGCCTTCCTGGATGGCTTTCCAGGGGACGCCTATGCGCGCTCCCGCGAGAGTGTCTCTGCATGCGGCAACATAGTCCGGCACCTGCGGTATCTCGGCCGTGTACTTGTCGTGGGGATCCTCGCCGGCAATCGCCTGCAGGAGGTATGCCGCGTCCTTGACCGTCCTCGCCATGGGCCCAACCGTATCCTGATGCTCCGAGATTGGAATGACGAGGCCCCTGGACGTCAAGCCCACCGTGGGCTTGAGCCCCACGATGCCGCTCCTCTGGGCCGGGCAGACTATCGATCCGTCCGTCTCGGTGCCCAGCGCGGCCCACGCAAGGCCCAAGTCCGCCGCAACTCCGCTGCCGCTGGAGCTCCCGGAGGCGCTCTGCTTCGCGTGGTAGGCCGCGACGGTCTGGCCGCCGTGAGACGACCAGCCGTTCATGCTGTAGTCGCGGGCGCGGTAGTTGGCCCATTGGGACATGTTGGCCTTGCCCAGGATGATGGCTCCAGCTTCGCGGAGCCTCTGGGCAACAAAGGCATCTCTAGGAACGGTGGCGCCGATGAGCAGCTGTGAGCCGGCTACGACGAGGTGATGAGAAGCAGCCATTGACATCGTAGGTCCTTTGGGGGAGAGGGGAAGCATACCTGTGGTGTCCATCTTGTCCTTGGTGGCAATGTTGTTCTTGATCAGGACAGGAATTCCATGAAGCGAGCTACAATTTCAGTGAGCCAGAGTAAAAAAAAAATTAAATAAATAAATAAATAAAATAAATAAATAAATAAAATTGGTGTTTTCGTGTTTTTTTTTTTTTTCCCAAGAAAAAGAAAATAAACATGCACCACGCGGGACGGCTTTGGTGATTACCCTCGAATAGAACCGGCGGCTCTCTCCCCATCGAGGCCCTGGGCAATGTCCAGCGCAACGGGGTTGACTTGGACGACGGCGTGAACGGTCTCGTTTACTTGCTCGATGCGCGCGAGATATGCCTTGGTTGTATGAGCAAAACAGCATTTCCGGACAGAGATGCCGAACCGACCTTTGTCAGCTGAACGCTGGTGAAGCGACGGCTTTCCAGGCCCTCGGCGAGCTGGTCGAGCGTCGCATCAAGGAGGCTGGGAAACGGAGGCCTTGGCGGGCTTCTGAGATGGAAGAGTTAAGATTTTTTTTTTTTGATTATTTTTTTTTTGATTTTTTTTTTTCTATAAGGGCATAGAGAGATGGGATGACTTACACAAAGCCGAGCCCTACTTGCAAGTCTCCCATCTTTTTATTTTTTTTTTTATTTTTTTACCCTTCGATTATGGTTCAAACGAATATGTGAGAAGCCAGAGAGAGTTTTTTTTTTTTTTTTTTTGGCCCGTGATTCTGATCTTGCGAGGGAAGAGGCGAAGCTTCTTATCAGAGTCGAAAGCATGTTGTGGGGCAGACAAAAGTGCCATTTGCTTTTTTTTTTTTTTTTCGGTGCACCGGTGGCTGAGACGATGGAGCTCTCGTTGAAGGTAAGGGAAATTTTGGGAAATAATAGAGGATTTGGAAACATTAAGTTTTTTGTTTTATGTTTCATGCCCCAGTTGGGGGTTTTTTTTATATATAGTCATGGGGGGGGGTTTCGTTTGGAGATGGTGACCTATTTTGATGTTTCAGGGGGTTGTGGGAAAGATGAGATGTTGTTGTTTTGATGAGCTTCGCTACTATTATGGTGAGTGCAAGACCAGCTAGGAAGAGAGAATGAGAGGGTTTAAAAAAAATCAAAAATCAAAAATCAAAATTCTACGCCCAAGTTTTCTTGCTAGTAATAGTTACTATTCCCAATGGATCCTCTAGTATTTATAAAAAAAAAAAACCACGCAAAAACAACAGACATACATCACTCCCCTCCTTCAATCTCCCTAACCCACTCATGGACCTTTTTCGCAATGGCCCAGCTCGTATCTAAAGACATATCGCTCTCTCATGTTAGCATTCCCCCCCCCCCCCCCCCTTTTTTCAGTCAAGAAGAGAGAGAGTCGGTCGGGTTTCCAAGGGGGGCAAAAACTCACGCTCTTTTACGCAAAACGCATGCGGGATGTCTCCCTCGTCAATCTGAATCCGCGTGTGCCCCCTTTCGCTCCTCCTGGCGATGAACGCATCCCGGAGGTGGTTCGCAACCCAGTGGTCGTGTTTGCCGTAAAAGATGAAGAACTTTGGCGTTTGCTTTTGCTGCCGCGCAGCGTCCGGGCCGCCTCGAGGCTCGCCGTCTTCGGCCGTTGCCTCCCACAGCTCTTCCTCCCACTTCTCCTCGCAAATGGTCCGCAGCTCCGACAGCCCGAGATGGATAGCCTGCCACACGCCGTCTCGGCTCTTGAGCCACCGCGCCGTCACATCTGCGGTCTGGGGCGTGAATCCCATGATGTTGGTGATGATCCACAGGGCGCAGGCAAACGGGATGCAGCCGAGGATGAACCTTGCCATGCGGTGCGCATTGTCCTCCACGCGAGGGATGCTTCGCAGGACGGAGAGCCTCCTTCCGCTAGGGGAGTTTGCAATGTGCGTGAGGGTTGGGAACAGCAAGAAGCCGTGGCGGAGGTGGAGGTGCGGCGCCCTGGACGCATCCTTCATGTGCCGGTGGAAGATTTCGACCGAGATGTATGCGCCGACTGAGTGGCCCATCAAGATGACAAAGTCATACGGCCGCGCCCCCTTTTCCCCATCATCGCCCTGCGCCTCTGCTCTCGCCGCAACGTCTCGATAGACGCCGTCGATCTGGCCGTCCAGATCCCAGGGCTCATTGCTCTCGCCGAAAGGCTCGTGGTCATCGTCGCCAAAGCCCAGCAGGTCCCTCCCGTAAATGTCGTATGCTGTTCCGCCGGGGCCCTCGTCGGCCGCATCTAGCATCCCGCGGAGGCAATCCAGGAAGACGACGTAGTAGTTGACGAGCCCCGGGTTGCCGCAGATGAAGTAGACGAGTCCGCGCCTTTGGCAGGGCTGGACGCCTCTTTGCCGCGGTTTGGCTGGCAGCGAAATCGCGGGCGACATGGCTCGGGATCGCTGAGGAAACGCGCCTCTCATATACCCGTGGGATCCTCGAAGCGCATGTGCTGGGCTTTGATGTCGATGGCGATGATGGTGAGGAGCAGATTTCTCACCACATGTTTGTTTTTTTTTGTGTGTGTGTGTGTGTGTGTGTTTAGAGCCTCGCCGCTTTACCATGACGACCGCTAACAGTGGGTCGCGGCCGAGGCTGTGGCATATACGCCTCATGTATATCCATCAATGCTAGGCAGCACTTTCATCCTCTCCGGATGTCAAATCTCTTGTGACTTGCTTTGTGCCAATGGCAAGATGGTCTCGCATGCGATTGCGAATTCTAGAGTCGCGTCTCGACTTCAACGGCTGAATGCGTCCATTGAATGTTGAGACGTTGACAGATGCCCAACGCATGTGCGTCTGAATGAGGCCCCCCTCTCCAGCACCATTTGCGGGATGGATATTTTCTTTGGCCCATTGAGTTGATTGTTCACAAGGGCAGAGATTGTAAAGCATCATATCCATGGTAGCTGCGGTCATACTCCTTTGTTGTGCGAGCCAAGATTGGAGAGACAAAAATCAACCGGAGATCAGTAACCCCGGACGAACTTTTTGTCCAGTTGCTGAAACGCGTCATCAGCCCAACGCACAAAAACGATGAAATAGAGCATAAACAGGCTGAATTCATCTGAATAATATCAAATGGACGACAGATATTCTTACAAGAAAAAAAACAAAAAAACACGGACAGCTGCGAATCGTCTCAGAAAGACGCTGTTTTAGAATGATGACTTTTGCCTGTTTGATTATCCGGTTCGCAACTCCCGCGGCTTCGGCCTGGAAGTTGCTCGCCTCTAATCAACAGCCATAGGTTTACTCCCCCCCCCCTTTTTTTTTCTCCCCTTCTGCGATGCAAGCCAATAGTTTCAAGCAATTGGGGTTTCGAACTGTTTTGCCGCTGCGAAAAGAGAGAGAGAGGGGAGAGAGAGAGAGAGAAAAAAAAGACAACCTCTTTTTCGTACTCGCATTATTCGCAATGTCTCAATGTGTCCGACACACATTCTGTCCCACAGCTTGGTGCCACATTACATGTATGCGCTTCTATCACCACTGTCGCACAGCTCATATGTATATATGCATACGGGACAATGGAATCATGACACAACATCCCCGGTGCAACCTTGGCTTTACCCGAATCAAGCCATCCCGTTCGATCTGGATCGCACCACACACAAAGCCGGCGTTCTCCAAACAAGCTCATAAGCAGGCCTACGGCGCGTAAGAAAATCAAGGAAAATACATCCATCCATCCCCCTAGTGCAAGTCAGCACATGCAAAGAAAAACTTTTTTTTTAAAAAAAAAAGGCCTTGTTTACTTGACACGCCCGTCCGTCTTTCAGAGAATAACCCAATGGATCGTCATCCGAGCAATCAATCAGCACCCGCAGAGGGATGGAAAGTCCACAAGACTCAACATTGAGGCCGCGCATCGAGCATCAAGACATAATTCATCTCAGGCCTAGTATAAAGCTATACCATCTTTCCACCTATCCATCGTACTTTGTGTAAAACTTGGTTCAGCTTCTGATAAACTACCAAGCATTTGTACATGGCCGCCAGAATCAAGATATCCAATCCTGTTCAACTGTTTGCCTCTTAAATATATTCAATCCCATTCACATGCTTTCATCGAGCCTTTCCAACCACCATCACCCCCCTAACTAACCAGCCATCAAAGTTAAACAAAAGGCTGTCTGACATTCAGCTACGCCGTCCTTGCGTTTCAAATCCCGGCACCAAGGGCAGCCCCAGGATTCCCACTCAATCCAACCTGAATCTGGCCGTGACAGCTAAGGTAGCCCTTCGAGTATGGTCCTACTAAGCGGCAATCTGGGCTTACTAAATGGCCGGCCGCGCCCTCAATTGAGAGCCGGTCACAACGAACGAACGGGCAGTGGTGCCATTTTCGACGCTGCATCCACCGGCTGTGGGTGATTGGCAATGGACTTTGTAAACAAGTGTAGTATGCAGACTCTGAACATGTACCTTATATCACCGCATGCAATAACTACCTACCTAGTTCATGTACGTGTGTGTGTACATGTGCATGTCCCTGTGTGTCTAACGAATCCCATCTCCTTTGCTGAATAACAAAACCGGAAACAACCGTTGCAGAGAAAAGAGGAAAATGCCCCCCCAAGCCGTCGATCTTATTTTCATCTCCTGCTTTTTCTTCTTCTTATCCTTCTTCTCTCTTTCTTTCCTTTTTTCTTCTTTCCTCCATATCTCTATCCCTCTTTATTTCGGCTGCTCATCTTTGTCCGTCCGCATCTACTTACTCCTATTCCAAAGCTTCCAACCGAAGCTAAGCACTCCAGTTCACAACACCAACACCATGGTAGGCTACGTGTAAGTAGGATCGACATCAGAACCCGCCCCGTCTCGGCTGAGACCTCGGGCCTAGAGATGAAGGCAGATCTAGAAAACAAATCTCGATTAACCCAATTCATGACAGAAACATGATGGATGATGTCCTCATCTCCAACCGTGAGGAAGAAACATCTACCCGCCACGCCGGCACATGCGCTGCCGCTAACACTCTCGTGCAGTTCCACCAGAAGTCCTCCGATCATCCCTTCGGACTCTCCTCTTTCGCGGCTCCGCAAACCAGCAGCTTTTCGTCCAGCACGTCCAGTCCCAGAACATTGAATCTGGTCTTCGATTCACCGAACCTCTCCTCCTCTTCCCCGATGCAGACATTGTCTCCGAGGCATGCGTCGACTACATCTCCAAGACAAGATGCCTCTTTTCCGTTCTTCTTTTTCTTTTTCTTCCAAAAAAAAAAGGAAAAAAAGAAAGAAAGAAAGAAAAATGAAAGCGTATATATCATATGGTGACACCAACAACAACAACAACAGCCTCTCCCACTTTGTCAAGGCCATCGTCATCGCCCGCGCCTCCCGGTCCCCTTCCTCCCCCCTCTCCCAAGTCTTCGGCCACTTCAGCGGCGACGTCGTGCAAGCCACGCAAGCCCTCAAAGAATCCCACGCCCAACGCAGCATCGTCCTCCGCGTCTGGGCCCGTATGAGATGCCCCGGCTGTTCAACGGATTGTGGCAGCTCTCGTCACAAGCCTGGGGGCGCTGGCACGACGGACGAGCATGAAAAGGCCTTGGTCCAGCTTGTCGAGTCAGGCCTCGTTGCAACAGACATGGCGGACCACTATGTAAAAGACAAAAAACCCTTTTTGAACCACCATCGACACCAACCGCAAGCTAATCACTTTGATATTCCGGCAGGGCGACTCCGAGCTCGTCTATGGAGACTTCCGCAACAAGCTCTCCAAGGAGGTATCCGACAAAGTCTTCGCCGTCACCAAATGGTGCGTCTCCAAGCCCATCGAGAAGCCCGTCACCGCCGAGTTCGTCCTCGAGCAAGTCAAGGAGCGCTGCCGTCGACTAGGCGGCCGGGTCGAGCTCCTCCAGCTCCATTGGCACGACGTAAGTCGACGTCTCCTCAACCCGGCTCTAGGTTCGTGTTATCGCGCTGACGACGACGCCTCAGTTCGCCGACAAGACCTACCTCGACATCCTCCTCCCCCTCATCAACATCGCAAAATCCCACCCGCATCTCGTCTCCGCCATTGGTCTCTGCAACTTCGACGCCAAACAC
The DNA here is from genome assembly GCA_020631695.1 of Trichoderma cornu-damae. Classification (NCBI taxonomy): domain Eukaryota; kingdom Fungi; phylum Ascomycota; class Sordariomycetes; order Hypocreales; family Hypocreaceae; genus Trichoderma; species Trichoderma cornu-damae. The sequence continues at coordinate 331,794 of CM036093.1, forward strand.
ACAGATGAGGCTTGCGAGTTCCTCAAGAAGAAGACCGGCTCCGTCGGCGTCGTCTCAAACCAAGTCCAAGTACGTCTCTCCCTTTATCTCCTCCGCGTTCCCCTTTTAACCTGCGCCTCCCAACCGTGGCGGGCATCGTGCAGTTCTCCCTCCTCGACTCCCGCCCCATCAAATACATGATACCCATCTGCCAAAAGCACAACATCAAACTCCTCACATACGGCTCCTTCTGCGGGGGGTTCCTCTCCGAAACATGGCTCACCCAACCTCCGCCGGAGCTCTGCTCCTCTGCGCCCTCAACATCCGCCTCCACGCCCTCTGCAACCAAACGCCTCACTCCCTCTCAGCGCAAGTATCTTGGCGTCATCCGCTCCTGGGGCCCCTGGTACGACTTCCAAGTCCTCTTAGGCCTACTCTTCAGCATCGCCGCCAAGCACGGCGTCGCCATCCACAGCGTCGCCACCCGCTGGGTCCTCCAGCATCCCTGCGTTGCCTCCGTCATCATCGGCACCAGCCTCGGCACCTCCTCCTCCAACGGCTCTCCGCCTCCCGGAACTCCCCCCCGGAGGCCACAGCGTCACCTCTTCGCCAGTATCGGCCCGCCGCTCCGCCTTCTCCGTCTCTTCGCCTCCGAGCATCAAGCACCGCAACAGCGTTACCCCCAATCACGGCCACCGCAGCTCCACGTCCTTTTCCAGCAACAAACGCGCTTCTTGGAACCTGAGAATGCGCGCCTCCCTCATGATTCCGCCCATCTCCCCCGTCAAAGCTCGCGCCACCGAGAACCTGCGCGTCTTCGGCTGGGAGCTTGACGAGGAAGATATGCGGGTTATCAATGCTGCTGCCCTGGGCAAGGACGGCGAGAAGACGGACATGCTGCTTGACAAATTGGGAGACTGCGGAGATGAGTACAGAAACGTGGGTTGAAGTCGCCATGGAAGCTTGTACTTGTATTATGAGATATGGTATCACCATGTACGAGATAAACATGGTTATGAAAATGTTGTGGATGATTGATTATCCAGCAATTGGTTTTTCCTTCTTCTTCTTATTCTTCTTCTTCTTCTTCTTCTTCTTCTTCTTCTTCTTCTTCTTCTTCTTCTTCTTCTCCTCTTAGACCTTCCTTTGTTTCTGTTTTTGATGGACGAGGTTGTCGTGGCAACCACAATAACTAGCAATTGATGCCTACACAAGATAGATTAATAAATACTTCAACTTTTGCGTATGTCCACACTTTCAAGTGGTCAGCCCTTACTTTTTTTAATTCAAACATTGGGAAAAAAAAAAAAAACTTCTTAGCACAGCTGACAATGAGCATCAATGAATGATATTCAGCGTCTTTCATTTTTGGATATCCACAAAACAATGCCCCCCAATAATGAATGATACACATAATTCTGATGGCCTACTAAACAAACTGCCATGCCTCATCCTCATGATACAGTGTACTTTTTCCTGACCTCAACAAGTCCAACAGCCGTCTTGCTAATGACTGTCCACTTGGGCATATACTGGTACAACTCACGCAGCACCGGTATTGTCCTTTGGTCGTTCATGTCGCTGTATGCGCACCTTACTGTCACCTCCAAGCCTTCTCGATCAAGCGTGCGGCCCTCGTCGGTCAGCTGCAGTTTAATATCCCAGGGTCCCTCCCATTCTCGTCTGAAGATGGTAATTACCCGTAATCCGTCGTGCGGGATAGAACCAAATCGGCGATCCGGAGGAGCGGCATTCTTCACCTCAAATCCAAACACTGGCTGAGAAAGATTCAGAATACACATTTTGCTGTCCAGAGCATCAACTTTGAGGTTGGCAGTCTTTCCGTTAGATGACCTAGAACCTGTCACCTTGATCAAGTCTTTTGCATCTGTGCCGTTAGCAAGATATGGAGGGAGAGATGAGGCGTCATATTCGCAGGCAGTGAGGCCTGAACGTGTCGAGCTTTTACGGCATTTAATTTCTTGGCCGGCAGCAGACGGAACGGACGCAACCACAGCGTGCACATACTCCGAAAGGCCAGACAGAGAAGCTACGTTCGTTCCAGCATCGACATCGATGACCTCCTGAAAGTATAGTTTGTATCGGTAGTTGATGGAAAAGGGGAAAGCGGCAAGATTGTAAATGAACGTAATGATGAAGACCAATAATAGGAAAAGCGGTACGTGGCGAGTGACGCGGTGCATAAATGGCGTCAGAGGGAGCAAGAGGAAAATCGTCACCACGCCAATTCCCATGAGTGGAGTCAAGAGGCTGCCGCCATCGGCACCGGTCATGGCCATCGAAGCAGTCTGTATCAATCCCAGATTTCCTACAAGGATGACATGAACAGGTGCAAGCAGGAGGAACTGAACAAACCAGGTCCACGTCGGGAGTCGCCCAGACCACGCCTGTTCGTGCTCGTAAGGAGGATAGCTCTTCACAGGAGAGGGAGCAGGCGGCTCGTCCACCTGCGCGGACCGTCGGTAGGTGCTCGCAAACGTCGGCTGGTCGCTCGATCCGTAGCCTTGCTCCTCAGCCCTCAGCGGCGTTGTCTCTGTAGCGCTCTCGGCCGCATATCCGTGGTCTTCTTGATCATCTTCATTGCCCGTGATTGTGTTGTCGGAACTGGTAACACGGACGTGCTCCGGGGCTGCGTCGTCTTGGTACTGGTTGGCGAATTCTTGTTTTCCGGGCAGCGCGAATTGCTCAGCCAATGAGATGAAGAGGGATACAAAGATGGCCGTGTGGAAAAATGTTGCAAAATAGAGAGCACCGACGTGCATGCGATCCTCGGCCAAAGCAGCAATTACTTGAAGGACCCAGGAGAGGATAAACAACCAGACAAGGGCAAATCCGCGATGGAGGGCGGTTGGCCTGACAAAGTTGGCGCCCCTCATGATGAGCCAGAAACCGAAGTAGAATAAGGACACAGTCATGGCCCAGCTAGAATTTGTCAATTTGTCAGGTTTTTGGTTTAAAAAAAATAAAGAAATAAAATAAAAATAAAAATAATAAAAAAAAAAAGAGAGAGAGAGAGAGAGAAGAAGAAAAGAAGACGAAGCAGCCATGATTGGGGACGCTGGGGAAAAAGAGTAAAAAGAGAAACAACTCACACTGCATATCCGCTGCTGTAGATGATGAGGGGATTGACCTTGGCTACGAGCAAAACCGCCCCCACTGTCAGGGCCACGGCAAAGATGAGGGCCAAGGGGTATCGGAAGAAGCCGCGCCAGCCATTGAGAGCAACCGGATCGTCATGAGGCTCGGAGTTTTCCAGCTGAATGTCCTTGGCAAAAAAGTAGTACTTGTCCTGACGGGTGAGCAAATAGGTGACAATGGTCAGGACCAAGGGCGTCACGATAAGCAGCGTCAGCGACCATGCGAACAGCCCTCTAAGCGGGAAGGCCGACCACCCACTGCCGTACCAATCAAAGTAGACGCCCTCGGTGGCTTTACCGTTCTGGACAAGTCTTTTATCGCCGTCCGAGCGATCACCGCTGAAGACCGTTCCAGTAACCTCAGAGAACCTCTCCGTAGACGCCAGAGCAGCAGATAGCATATGCCAAATGCTGCGGACAGAGGTGTGGCGCGTATCGTCGTCCTCGGTATGGTAGCGTGAGCGCGGCTCATAAAAGGCAATGTCCAGGCCCCGCTGTCCATAGATCGGACCAAATACTTCGAAATCAGTTCCGCTCTTAATGACTCCTCGCTCGAACGCGTTCGCAGCAACGACGGAACCGAACGGATGCGGGCTCTTGGAATAGACCTCCGCAGACTCAAGGTCGGTGGTTCGGAAAAGCATGGCACGACCCCCGGCTCCGGCTCCTTCCAAGTTGACAAAGGTGTGACAAAATTTAAGAAGCGGGCTGTAGCCGAATGCGCGGGCACCTAGGAGACCGTCCTCTTCCGCGTTGTTGAACAGGAGCACGATGCCATGCTTCGGCTGGTGTCCCTCGGTGGTGAAGTAGCTGAGTAGCTGCAACATGCTCACGCACGACATGCCATCGTCAGTCGCACCGTATCCCGTCGAGACACTGGCAAGCGTCAGCAAATCAGGGATTCAATCAGAGCAACCATCTGCTCAGATGGAAGCCGGAGCGTGGACCTACGAGTCAAAATGGCAGTTGACGAGAACGCCTCCAGACTGGCTATAGCTCGCCGCGCCGGTTTGGGAGGCCCACCAGTCGCCCTCGGGGTCTTCCTGGCCGTGTATATAGACATATAAGTTGTCGCCCTCGAAGTAGTAGCCTTGCCATGTCTTCGGCCCGCCCTTGACGCTTTGAATCAGAGAGTCGACCGTCCAAGTCACGTTTGAAATGCGGTCATCGAAGATGGTGGCGCCTGGCGCTCGCTTGGCTCTCGCCACGTCATGGTAACCGCCGACTGTAGGCTCCTCGAAGCTGCATTACGCATCAGCTATCCGATGAAAACGGCCGCTAGGTCAAAAGAGACGCGAACCCACCTGGCATCCCATATCACTCCGCCAACGGTTTCAGTTGTGTAAGGAACGCCATTCCGATCCAGGATATCCTGAGAGCGCTTGATGAAGTAGTCGCGGACTTTTGCATTCGCTCGGCTGTTGAACGGATGGTATTCTCGTGTGATGGTTTGCAGATCGAGCCAGGCTTCGCTCAAGCTCAAGCCGGGCTTGAGAGAGTGGCTGGAGGGCACCGGCGGCACGGTTTCGTGAACGTAAATCAGCGGGATGGTGACGGCAAGGTAAACCGCCGTCGTCCAGAAAGTAACCGGGCCCGGCTGGAAGCTGAATGGATTGAGGAGCTTCATTGCGGCTTTAGCTAGCGGGCAGCGCTCCAGTCATGGGATGAGGGCAGGGACGGGCTCGGCGGCCACAAGATCTTCTGGCCAGTGGCACAAGCAGCCCAAACTCGAACGATATCAATGCTGTTCCTAGAGAGGGGATAGGAAGAATGGGAATAGCGATGCTTAGGGTCGCAGCGTCATCCCTTGGCCAGCGCCTCGCGAGACGCTGAGCGTTGGAGATGGAAGAAAGAGGCAGACAAAGCGGCAGGGAAGAAAAAGAAAAAGGCTGGCACGCGCGCGGTGAGGCATGCAGGATGCGCCTTGAGCCGGACTGATAAGTTGATAAGCGGAAGCAAGGTACCGCTCCTGCTTGTGGGGACGGGAGGCATCATGTGCGCCGCAGCGGCGCTATGGTGCCCACCGCGGCTAGTGGCCGCAACCCCTACAAAGGTCCCCCATTCCCAATTGCGAGCCGCTGTAGCTCCGCTGTAGCTCCGCTGTAGCTCCACCGCAGCCCCCCGCCCCCCGTGGCGGCGGCAGCTGACGTCAGCGCTCTACGGCAGCACATGCTCGCAGCATGATGGCGTCCGACGGACGACCCGGACAACGGCTATAAACATCATGAGTATTCCGTACGTGGGCATTTAGGCATGCAAAGACCAATGGGGCACATGTGATGCATGCACGTCAGGCATGGTTCATTGGTGAATGCAAAAATGGAGGCCATACATTTCTGTCAATGTTCAAAGGTTCTTTCCCACGGGCTTCGTGTGCTGCCGGGCAACCGTGGCGTTTTGACGTGTGCGGGCAGAATGGGCCATGATTTCGTGGCTACCGACGTATCTATCATTGGGTTTTACACGAGGCCCTGGGCCTGTGCCGCTAGTCAGAAAAGTCCTCGTGGGGAGGCTCTCTGCCAAAGGGGTGATTGAACTTAAGAAGTCCGTTGAGTCCGCCAACCCAAGGATCGTCGTCCTCTGTCCGAATCACGCACGGAACTCCGCCATGCCACTCCTCGCCAGGCCCGGCCCGCCCTACAAACTCACCTTCAACGTGGATCTCCGATCCGGGCGAGACACCAGCACAGCGTCTGCCATCGATGCTGAGATCCAGCTCGCGGCCCCTGTTCTTGGGGCTCATCCGCAGCGTCACCTTTGTGTCCAGCGGCAGCACCAGCGACCGGAAGCTGAGGCTGCAGGGACTGATGGGTGTGATGAGAAGCGACTTCACCAGGGGATGCACGATGGGCCCTCCCGCACTTAGGCTGTAGGCTGTCGAGCCGGTCGGCGTGCTGATGAGGATGCCGTCGGCCGTCGTTTCCGTTAGGAAGTGACCGTTTTGGTAGATGTCGATGATGGCCAGGTGTGGGTGCGAGCCACGGTGGACGGAGATTTCGTTGATGGCGCGCAGGGGGGGGGACATCTCCTTCGAGCTGGCGATGCCCGACTTGGGCTGACTTGCCAACGTGTTGGAGACTTGGTGGTTGATATTGTTACCGGCCCTGTCGAAGATGTCCGCCTTGATCCGATGTCGCAGCAAGACTCGAGAAGCTCTGCGGATTCCCTGGCTCTTGCCTCTGACGCGCTCCCATGCCTCGCCACGAGCCGTGCTCGCGCTCACGTCGTCGTCGTTCCCTCTCGGCACGGCGGCGTTGCGTCCCGCGCTGACGTCGCTCCCGCTCATGTACATCTCCCTCCAAGCCTTCTTGTGCTCCGAGAAGTTCCATTCCCCCAGAAAGCCTAGGGTCCCCATGCTGAAGGACAAGATGGGGGGCACGGACCCATGCAGCTTGAACAAGCTTGCGGCGCGCAAGACGGTGCCGTCGCCGCCAAACGTCGCAATGGCGTCGATTTTGTCGGCGATGCTGGTCCCATTGTCGACGACGAAGATGGCAAAGTCCAGCTCTTGCTGGATCGGGACGGCCACGCGGGCCTCGATGACAACGTTGACCTCTGGGTAGTCGCTTCGGATGTGCTTGGCAAACTGGATGACAGACTCCGTCACCTCGGGCGAGTAGAGCTTCTGCACCAGCAGCAGATTGCGGGGTGGCCGCGGCCAGTTGAGCGACAGCAGGGACGAGCCTGGCTTAGAGGTCTGGAGATATCGTGGATGCGTCCGCTCCGGCAGCTCAGCAACACTGCGCGACGTCGCAAGCCTCAAGGGTTGCGTGGCGGACAAGTGCCGGCGCCCAAGGATCTTTGAATTTGATGGACCCGGCCGAGGTTGAGCAGCAATCTGGCGCCATGGTCCGCGGAAAGCTCGATAATGCGTAGACATGACTTGGGATTCAAGCGGTGCTTATCATGGTGGCAACAAGGACAAGGGCCAGCTCGAGGGTGGGACTTGGCGGATGTTTTGATTGATTTCAGCTCAGGATCATGAGCCGGCCTCTATTTTTTTCTTTTCTTTTTTCTTTTTTTCTTTTTTTTTTTTTGTTTGTTTGCAGCAGGATCAAGGCAGATAGATGATGGCCATGATGATGCAATCAGCTGTGGGAAGCTGGGTTTGTTAGCGTTGCAACGGGTAGGCACGTAGAAGAAATAATCAATTAGCAGGTGCAGATATTTTTTCAAGCGAGAAATAAATATTTTCTTTTGTAAGTGGAAACAATGACCCGGAATAGGTTGCTCTTATTCATAATACGTACTAATATGAGGTAGGCAGTTATCGAGTCTGACTAGATCGAAGTAATAACGGTAACGAATTTGTTGCACAAAAGGCGGAACGTGCAAAATTATTATCCACAGCTTTACGTAAGCCAGTCCACATGTTGAGTCGAGGTCGGAGCCGCAGCTTTCAACAACAAATATAATAGAATCTCAGCCTAAAGACGCAAGAGAATCTTTTTCACTGAACAAGCTGGCTTCACCGACTAGCCGCAGAGGCCATGGGCGAGCTTAATCGACATTGTGCTGCTACAATGACTATGGTTCAAATCATGGATAGCAGATGGTTGTGCTTCTTAGCTAAGCCAATAGAGCCCGCCGCGACCCAGAACGCGAGCCAGACCTGGAGTCTTCCCGACAAGTCGCTGAAGAATTCTCCCTTGGTTGACCAATATAATCTCACGCATCCCCTATTATTGCTCGAATTTTTTGGGGGCATGAAGTCCGAACACTACCTATCCGTTAATTACTCAAAGCCCAAGTTTTCGTGTTGTTTGTTAAATCCGGGAAACGCCTTTTGGTGTCCGTGGGAGTAAGAATGGAATCGTGTCTCAAATGCAGCAAGAAAAGCAAAACGGAGACTGTGCCCAAGATATCATGATGCAGTTGGTGCGCAGATGAGACGACGGGTTGAAGACTGAAGGCGTAAACGCTGCGGCTCAACTCTGCTCGCCTTACCATTTGATTGCTGCCTCTGGTGAGGCTGGCTTGCATTGCCTCTTGTTTGTATTGTTGGTCCAGGCCCAATTGCCATGGCGGCCTTAGCAGAGGAAGATTAAACATGCCCACCTCGTGCCCGCCTACACGTACAATAAATAATTACATCATCAACTCCAATTAGATGTTTTGCTACCTAACGTATCCTTTCAGCAACGAGCGACCTCTTATTATTTGAAACGAGTACGTATTACCAAATCATTTGGTTGATTGACCTAGCCGTCACCGCCTACCGCCTCTAGTAGGCGGGGTTGGCGCATTCAGCGAGCTGCAGTAGATACGAACCTCTGATGAATGACCTACCTAGACAGCGGCATGTGATCACGGTCACCTCTCAAGGCAGGTCTCACATATGCATAGGAGAGAGGCAAGCCTAGATAACGAGAGAGTGATGGCAGGAGTATGTATTTCCCCCCCCCCCGGAGTCGAGTCTGGGTCATTTGCTGAACCTGCGCAAAAAATACGGAGTTGATCCTTGGAATCCGTACTACCCAACAAGTGTCCACTAGGTACAGGTATTTTGTCCGACAATACGCCGCTTTCGGTCACCGCCCAAATTAGTAATGAATTGCCAGAGAGCACTTCTACTCCGTTTTCCGTGCTCCATAGCTTGCGTAACTTGGTTGCTTTGTTCCGTGTAACGGGAGTGGCCACTTTTACTTGCTTGCTGCTCGACGCTCGAGCGACTCACGGGCTGTGGAAAAGCCCGAGGCTCCCGCCAAGCCCCTCCACCCAGAAAGAACTTGGCTTTGCCTAGTTCCGGGGCGCCAGGGCTGAAGCAGCGCTTTGTTGGACCACCCGACAATAGCGCTAAGCGCGAGCATGACAGACAGCTCCAAGCCAGGCAGAAGCAGGGAGCGAATAAGCAGCCGCAACGCCAGGCCCTTGTGCGTCATCATGTGCTGCGTCCAGCCGTCGCCGGCCAAACCTTCACCTTGCACCGTCTGACCTGCAACGCTTCTAAATCCACAGGGGAGAGAGAGAGACACCAAGCAGCCGAGGCCTTGTGAAGCAGCCGCGAAACCGCTGGTTTTTGTTCGGGGCTAGGATCGACGCACCTGACGGCCGGCGACTCAGCTGCCCTGGTTTCTGGCTCTCCGCCCTGAAGCCGACCCGATCGAAAGCTGTCGGCAATTCGCAGTCGCGTCATACGTACATACATATCAATATTTGGGGACGGCTGTGCCCGGCGGGCTGCGCACCTTGTCCAATAGCTGCTGCGAGGCTGGTTATAAACTGTCGAGAAGCCAAATCGCCGCCTCGATTCTGCATTCGCCGCTCTGCCTTGGGGCCCATGTCATCAGGCTGCTGAGCTCGGTCTCGTTGCGCGCATTTGGTGTAGTTTCACACCCTAGACCTCCAATCTACATCCTTCAGGAATACATATAAGCTGGCCAGTCGCTCATGGTTGCTGCCAAGGAGACCGACGGGTCCGAGATCAACATTTCAGCTCCCGCAGTTGCCATGGGACTCAACCAAACCTCCGAAAAGGCCTCTGCAAGCCCCAACGATGCGCATCCTTCGGGCAAGCGAGGCCACGGCCGGGCGATGCAGATATTGCGAGGGCTGGCTTTTGGCATTTACTTCTTCACTTGCTGTGTAACGTACGTGTGCGGTTTGCTCGCCAGCCGTCGGCCACCCGTGTTGTGAGCCCGTCAGTAGGGGTCGCCATTTACTAACACGCTTCTGCCGTAGCATTGTCATTACGCAACTCCTTGGCTGTTGGCTGTATTTCGTAAACCGGGACATGTACTATGACTACATGTCCATGACCAAGCGATTGTTTGCCATCACGACGACCTTGATGACGCAGATTTGGGGACCGACAACAATCCGGATCAGCGGCGACGAGTCGGTAGCGGGACAAATCCGTCCCACGGAGGGCGGCGGAGTGCAATTCAACTTTCCTGAGCGCTTGGTGATGATAGCGAACCATCAGGTAAGACGATGCAGAGCGATGCGGCAACGTTGGCACAGCATTCAAGCTTCGCTTCACATGCAGTGCCACCTTCCGCGAGCATGTTTGATTCATCTCTCTCTCTCTCTCTCTCCCTCCTTTTTTTTTTTTTTTTTTTTTCCTTGGCCCAATACCTGCTTTGCAAAAAAGGCCTCAATGCTGAGCTGACCGGCTTTTTGACAGATTTATACCGACTGGTTATACCTCTGGTGGGTCGGCTATGTCAACCGGCCTTCGGCACACGGCCACATCTACATCATTCTGAAGCAGTCGCTGCAGTACATTCCCATCGTCGGTTGGGGCATGAAGTTTTACGGCTTCATCTTCATGTCCAGAAAGATGGCAACGGATCAGCCCCGGCTAGCGTATCGACTGGGCAAGTTAAAACAATCCAAGACCGATCCCAGCGGAAAGCAGTATCACGTACCCATGTGGCTGCTCTTGTTCCCCGAGGGCACCAACATTTCTGGAAACGGCCGACGGAAGTCCGCCAATTGGGCAGACAAGAACGGGTGGACAGATCCCCAGCACATGCTGCTCCCCCGTAGCACCGGCAGCTTCTTCTGTCTCAACGAGCTCAGGGGGACGGTAGACTATGTCTACGACTGTACGGTTGCGTACGAGGGTATTGAGTAAGTTGCGTCGAGCGAGCCCGCCCAAACTAACGGAAACCACGTACACCAGTCGAAAGACGGCTAACCCGTGACGGCACAGCCGAGGCAAATACGGCGAGGACATTTTCACTTTGGGCAGTACCTACTTCCAAGGCCGGTCGCCCAAGTCGGTGAATTTCTACTGGCGACGCTTCAAGGTTTCGGACATACCCCTCGACGACGCAGACGAATTCGACGTCTGGCTGCGTGAAGAATGGTACAAAAAGGACAAGCTGATGGAAAAGTACCTGACAACTGGACGCTTTCCCGCCATGGCCGGATCCGAGGTCGATTTTATCGAAACCGCGGTCCGGACGAAAACCCCTTTGGAGATTCTGCAAGTCTTCACCATAGTTGGCATTGCCGGTCTTGTCTGGCACAACGTGCAGAGGTTCGGCGGGGCGGTCGCTAGCAGGTTCGGCCTCTTTGCGTAGAGGAGGGCTGGGAACTGAGAAGGCGGGAGAGCTTTGTGAAGAGCGAGGTTGCGGCATCTCCTCGAGTGAGGAAGAGGCCCCCCCCCCTCCTCCCCCTTCCCCAACCCCCCAGCCCCGTTTCTTTTTTTTTTTTTTTTTTTTTTTTTTCCTTTTCTTTTCTTTATACCCTCGGCATCCCTAACAACTTGCTCAGATTCCCAAGTGATTAACTCATGCGATAATTTATCGGTTGAGCCCCATGTTTGTGGCTGCATAGTCCTTCATTAGCGTTTCCATGGAGTATGTTGGTTTGGCACGGGGGGTCCCCTTTTTTTTATTTTTTTTTATTTTTATTTTTTATTTTTTATTTTTTGCTATGGACAGTCGATAAGGCGGGCTAAATGAAACGGCGGAGAGTAATACCAAGTGCAAGACTTTGGGCGTTTCCCGATTGTGTGGAGATTTAAGAAGCTATTTTCTCTTAGACGAGGCATGAAATACCGAGGATCTTCGGCAGAGGCTGCGGGAACGGATAGTATTTTGATTAGCGCCTGGCTTGGCTAGGATTGATTGGATTGGATTTGGATTCAGTTACGACTTTGATGGTGGTAATGGTAGATAATCAAGCCTTGCTAATGGGACGATATTTTTTTTTCTTTTTTTTTTTGGCTGCCTAGCCTGAGGACGATGAAGGAGGATGAAGCCAAGTTGGAAGACACGAACGAGACGGGATAAAAGAAAGAAAGAAAGCTGAGCGGTGATTTACCGCGTTTCCGAACAACAAACAAACTCGAACCGTCAACTCGACCCGAGTCACAGGGCCAGAACAAGTCTGTGGATTGTGGATGGTTTGAAGAAGAATGGCTCGATGCCAAGGATATAAGCCAAAACAATAGCCACAGCCCACACTAGCCGAAAAAGGACGATAACGAGAAAAAGCTTGCGGAGAGGAAGGTTTTGGTATGGATCCTATTCGTCCACCACTGCCAAAGCTGAAAAAAAAAAGGAGTCCGTCTTTGTTTATTCGGAATCGAATCAAAGTGCGAGCCTCGAACGTTTCTTGCTCGAAAGCTCATTGGGTGGCGGCAAAATGGGGGGGAAACGCGGGGGAGCTGAAGAACCCGTGGCGTTTATTTTTGGGCTATAACGATAAACCGATACACAGAGCTTGGCTCGATTCTCGCCCAAATGCTCTTATCAATTCACAAAAAAAAAAAAAAAAAAAAAACAGCCAACAGCAGCTCTGAATTTTTTTTTTCCAGCATCTGGTATCGTGTCCAGATGCAAGACGACGGTCATCCGATCCCTCCGAGTGCCAAAGTGCCTAACAAGGCCAAAAGATGCTGCTTTTCTTTCTCTCCTTCTTTTTTTTTTCCGGCTCTTGCCCAGTTATCAAATGCGCAGCGTCTCACTCTGTACATACGCAACCCTGATATTTTCGGCAATCCAGGGCCTCCCGTTTCTCATCAACGACATCAGCTCAAAGAACACACTCAACATCAAAACCTCAAAGTTCCAACAAAACTTCGCAACGGCACAACCATATATTCCAAGGCCATTCTTCTTCTGGCCCCGCTCTTTTGAGCTCCGACATTTCCCTAACCCTTACCTTGCGGCCCTGGTATAAGCATAAAATAGACTATTAGCCCAGAATCAAGCCCCACAACCGCGCGGGTAAAATATATAGACAGACAGACAAGGGCGGGGAAAAAAAATCCGGGGGAGGTCGGCAAGTTTTTTTTTTTTGGTCTTGGCTCGCGATGGAGTTGATGCTTGTCGTTTCTTTTGCCAAAGGGGGGGCAATTTTGCCAAAGGGGGGCAAGTCTTGAGCTCTAGTTTGCTCGCCTTGTCGAGCCCATGGCTGCGACTAAGGGGGGGGGGGGGGGGCTCTTGGGCCTTGCAAGCAGCTCCAGGCGACCTCGATTTCGAATTCCGCAGCGGGCAGAAAGAGAACCGGAGGACGGAGCAGATAATATGGCAGTGTGTTGTGTGTTCGTCTCGGCAGACACGTTGAGGGGGCATCTATCTATATATGGCTGCGTGCTGGCCCTCAAAAGATCTTCGTCTCGTCTCTCAGTGCCTCCCGATCTGAGAACAAGAGCACACATTCTTCTTTCTCTTCTCCATTACTTTTTTGTTTTGTTTTTTTTGTTTTTCCTCTGCTTTCCTTGTGCCCATTGCCAACAAACAAAAGAAAAGAATTCGGGCTGGTCTCCTCAACCAAAGACAGCCATGGCTGAACCAGCTTCCCATCTCGAGTCCGAGAAGCAGGAGCTCGAGTGCAACCACATCGACACTCTCGCCAAGGACTGTGAGAGTACCCACGACGGCGGGCCGCTGGAAGACGATGACTTTGGCTTCACGCCCGAGGAGCAGCGCAGCATCATCCGCCATATTGATCGCCGCCTGGTCGTCACGCTGGGGGCCATGTACTGCATCAGCCTCATGGACAGGACAAACATGAGCGCCGCGAACATTGCCGGCATGAGCACCGAGCTGGCTCTCGTCAACAACCGATACGTAAGTCGATCCATCTATACGCATACGTATATAATGCAAATTCGTCAAACGCCCGGCTCACCGCGGTCCCGCAGAACATCGCCAATCTCGTCTTCTTCACCACCTACATCGTCTTCCAGCCCCCCTCCACCGTGCTGATCCGCAAAATCGGCCCTCGTCTGCACCTTGCCTCCATCACCTTCTTATGGGGCGTCGTCATGATCGGCATGGGCTTCGTCAAGAAGTTTGAGCAGCTCGCGGCCTTGAGGGTGGTGCTGGGCGTCCTGGAGGCCGGCTTCTTCCCGGGCGTGGTGTACTTGCTGAGCACGTGGTATACTCGATGTAAGCGGGAGAAGACGGCACGCCCCTGAAAGCGGTGCCACGGCATTTGCCTTCCCGAGCTAATGCAGCATAACATAGATGAGGTCGGAAAGCGATACTCCTTTTACTACCTCCTCAGCGGCATCACCTCGGGCTTTGCCGGTATTCTCGCCTATGGTGTAAGATCTCTCTTCCTCCTCACGCATGCTTGATGTGCGAAATCTCACGCAGACCGCAACGCAGCTCATGCAGCTCAACGGCCGCGAAGGCCTCAGCGGCTGGCGATGGATCTTCATCATCGAAGGCACCATCACCTGCGCCGTCGCCGCCGCGGGCTACTGGCTCCTCGTCGACTTCCCCGACTCGACGCGCTCCACCTGGAACTTCCTGGGCCAGCGCGAGCGCGAATGGATCGTCCACCGCATCCAGCGCGACCGCGGCGATTCCGAGGTGCCGCCGTTCAACCTGAGGAAGTTTCTGGGCGGCGGCGCGGACTGGAAGATTTGGGTCTACGCCCTGATCTTCTTCAACACCGGCACCATCACCTACGCGCTGGCCTACACCCTCCCCCTCATCCTCGTCCACAGCATGCACTTCTCCATCGCCGAGTCCCAGTGCCTCGTCGCCCCTCCGTATGCCTTTGCCGGCATCGTCATCTTCTCCGCCGCCTGGGCCGGCGACAGGCTCCGGGTCCGCGGCCCCGTCATCATCTTCAACATGATTCTCTGCCTCATCGGCCTCCCCATCATGGGCTGGGCCGCGCAGCCGGGCGTGCGCTACTTTGGCGTCTTCCTCGTCACCGCCGGCGCCAACAGCAACATCCCCTCCGTCATGGCCTTCCAGGCAAACAACGTGCGCGGGCAGTGGAAGCGCGCCTTTTGCAGCGCGTCACTCATCGGCTTCGGCGCCATCGGCGGCATCGCCGGCAGCTTGGTGTTCCGGCAGCAGGACGCCGCGACGGGGTATAAGCCCGGCCTGTACGCGTGCATTACCTGCGCGCTGTTGAACATTGTGCTGGTCTTGGTGTGTGACCTGCACTTTTGGAGGCAGAACAGGAAGGCCGATACGCTGGGCATTACGCTGGAGGCTTACGATGTGAGTGATTCGCGTCCTGATTCCACCCCCTCTTTTCTGCTACGTGGAGCGGAACTGATTATGCGGCGACTGCCTGTAGGAGGATGCCAGTTCTGATTTCCGATATACGTATTAATCCATGGCTGCTGGAGGTCTCGATGACCATGGGTGGTGAATCAGGGCTCTGCAGGTTGGATGCATGTATACGGAATCAACAACAACAACAACAACAACAAGACGATTTGTGTTGGCAAGGGGCCTGATGCCTCTTTTTTTTTTTTTTTTTTTTTTTTTTTTTTTTTTTTTACACTGCTCCCACGATTTCAGCAGTGATTGTGTGATGCATGGCAATCCCAATAGTCCACGCAAGACGCAATTGATGAAATTCAATATCTTATACCCATATGACATTGTATATTGCCCATTTATCCCCGCGTGACAAGCCGTATAATCCCCCTTTAAAAAAAAAAGCAAAGAAGAGAAAGAAAGAAAAAGAAAAAGAACAAGAAAAAGAAAGAAAGAAAGAAAAAATGTTTTCCAACGGCCTCTGGCCCATCCTCTTCCTAATCTCTCTCTGCATCTGCATCGGCATCCTCGCATGTCTCACCGTCACAGCCTTCCACATCATCCTCGAGCGTCACATCACGCGCGAAGAGGCTCGATACCACCACGCCGCAGAAGAAGACGATTCCCCGAGGGAAGGATACTGTACTTTTGAACGCTGCTTGAACGGAGCGCTTGACGACGACGCGCCGACGAATGGGCAAAGAAGGACAACTGGAATGCTCATCATGCCGAGGAACTTTCGGCGGCAGCAGAAGGGAGGGGGGCAATTCCACGCGCCGGCTGTGACGGGGCATGCCCGCTTCGGACAACCAGGCGCCGCCAGCGAGAACGGCAGAGATTGCGACGGCAGCAAGGGAAGGGTTTCCATCTCGGCACGGGATGGCGGCGGCGAGAGCGTCGCGGACGACGAGACGCTCGCTCCGAGCACGGATTCCGCGGCGGGCAGCCGCTACGCTGGAGATTACGGAGAGGAGACGGCGTCCACGACGTCGAGTTTGGCGGCGGGGGGGGAGAGGAACAAGAGAGCTGAAGCAGATACGGGCGAAGGGAGGGAGGAGCTGATGTTTGACATGTCGGTCTGAGAAACGGTGTTTTGCCGATTAATACTACTAGCCAGACGATGGAAATCCACGCAGCAGCAGCTCCCACGGTTTTTTTTTTTTTGGGGGGGGGGGTTTTTTGTTCCATCTTTGCAAAACAGTTCGGTACGGTCTAATGCATCTAACAACAACATCAGTCCAGGCGGGAGAGGACGCTCTGCATGGTGCCCGGGCACCTGCCGACCTTGACGACTCTCTTCTCCAGCGCATTGCTCAGCGGCGTCTTGGCCTTGATGTAATCCACCAAGACCTCGTCCAGCGTGTCCAGCACCACGAAGTCATGGCTCTTGGGTAGGATGTTGTCTCCGCCGGCGGCAACGAAGTCCACCGTGGCGACGACGTACTCCCTCTCCGGGTCGATTCTCCGGCCGGAGATGGTTGCGTCGACGAGCATGTAGCCGGGGGGGTTGGACGGGTTATAGCGCACGGCGAGGCCGCGCGAGATTTGGAACCAGGAGGAGAGCTTCTGGCCGTTGAACTGGTTGACCCTGGAGACGCAGCCCTCGAGGATCCTGAGGAGACGCTCGCCGGAGAAGCTCAGCTTGGTGACGGCGTTGCCGAAGGGGAAGGACGTGACGACCTGGCCCCGGGTGACGTTGCCGGCGTCGATGGTTGCCCGGACGCCGCCCGCGTTGATGAGCGCGAAGCTCGGCCGCTGGTCCTGGGGCGCGTCCGCGGTGAGGTTGTAGAGATAGTCGTACACGGCGTCGGCCATGACCTGGCCGAGCAGGCAGTCGCCGGCCTGGCAGGCCGTCTGGTCGAGGGCGTTGTCCGTCGAGCCGACGACCTCGTTGGCGAAGTCCTCGAAGGGGCCCCGCCACTGGGTGACCTTGGCCTGGAGCCCGGGCTCGAGCCCGGTGGCGTTGTCCATGTGGATCGGCGCGCCGCGGTAGGCGAGCGCCTTGCCGTCGGCGTCAAAGGTCACGTCGATGGATCCCAGGTACTCCCCCCAGCGGTACGACGTGACGACGAAAACCTCGTTGCCGGCGGCGTCGCGGACGATGGTCGGGTACCTGCCCAGCGCGCCGTCCATGTCCCCGAGGAGCGTGTGGCTGTGGCCGCCGATGATGAGGGACAGGCCCTCGGTGCGGGCGGCGAGCTGCTGGTCGACGTCGTAGCCGATGTGCGTCAGCGCGACGATGCGCCTGACGTCGGTGGTGTTGCGGATCTCCCAGATGGCCTTTTGGACCTCTTCGACCGGATCGAGGAAGGTGGTCAGGGGGCCGACGTGGGAGATGGTGGGCGTCGTCTGGGTCGACGCGCCGATGACGGCCAGCCCGTGCTCCCGGAAGACGTGGTAGTTCTTGATGGTCTCCTTGAGGTGCGGGTACTCGCTCTTGACGTTGCACGACACCACCGGAAAGGTCAGGTTCTTGAGGAACAGGCCCAGCTTCTCGTCGCCGCCGTCCCACTCGTGGTTCCCCAGCGTCATGGCGTCGAACCGGAGGTCGTTGATGGTCTCGGCGATCTTGTCGCCGCCGTAGAAGGAGTAGAACAGGGTGCCCTGGAACTCGTCGCCGGCGTTGAGCCACAGGTGGTCGGGGTGCCGAGCGCGCAGCTCGCCGACCTTTGTCTTGATGCGGGCGTAGCCGCCGAAGCAGCCCCTGGAGGCGTCTCTGCAGTCCGTGCCGGCTTTGACGTACTGGTCCAGGTGGGCGTGGACGTCGTTGACGTGGAAGAAGGCTTGAAAGGCATGAGAGCGAGCCCGGGAAGAGAGAAGAGAAAGCCGGGGGGAAAAAAAAAAAAAAACCTCTTACACATGTTGTAGTGGCCTTCGTCGTCAAGGGCACGCTTGGCCAGCCTCCTGCTGAAGAGGACATCGTCGGCAGCCGCATGGCTCGCCGCAAGGGCCGCCAGCAAGAGAGCCGTCTTCATGAGGCCGGTTCTGCTCCGCGATCAGGCCTCTCTCTCTCTCTCTTTTTTTTTTTTTTTATACAAAGGAAGCCGCTTCACTCGTTATAAGCGGCGATTATGGAGACGGAGAGACAGAGACAGAGAGAGAGGGAGGGAGGGAGGGAGAGAGAGGGAGAGGCTCTGGCTTTCTTCTACCTTATTATACGCACGAGGCTTCATCCCACCAAGACGGTTTTTTTTTTTTTTTGCCCTCACGCAAGTGAAAGAACCGAGTGGTCTCTTTTTTGCCTTGCCGCCCTTTTGAAAAAGAACAAAAAAAAAAGGAATAATAATAATAATTTTTTTTCTCTCTTTTTGATGAAAATGTGGCGTTTTTGTGTGATGCCAAGGGGACCACGTGGGCGTGTCACGGCACAGTGCGCTACACAGTGTCAGCCTTGTTCTTTTTCTTTTATCTAGTCGATTCCATCTCTATTCGTCATCGGCATGAGCATTTTGCATATCCAATCGTCCTCCATTTTTCTCCGTCTGCAGAGAGCCAGATCTAGCAAAATGTCACGATAAAAAGTAGAAGAAGAAGAAGAAGAAAAAGAAAGAAGA
Organism: Trichoderma cornu-damae; assembly: GCA_020631695.1. Classification (NCBI taxonomy): domain Eukaryota; kingdom Fungi; phylum Ascomycota; class Sordariomycetes; order Hypocreales; family Hypocreaceae; genus Trichoderma; species Trichoderma cornu-damae. Next base: position 350,454 of record CM036093.1, read on the forward strand.
AAAAAAAGGCAAACGAGATTCCTCATCGCCATCAAGATGCCAAGTTTGGTGAAGCCCATCACTTGGACACTCGCTCATTCTTACACGTGTTTGGAATGAAAGAGGGGGAAAAAAAAAAAAAAAAAAAAAATTTTTAACAAAACAGAATAAATGAAATAAAATAAAATAAAATCCCAAAGCCGTTCAGATCTTCACACATCATCACCAGACCATCGTCGATTCGGGTGGCTGAATCATGCGCCCCCCCCCCCCCCATCTTAAGTCAACCACGTTCAACACCAGAATAATTTTTATTTTTATTTTTTCCCATTTTTTTCCATCATCAAAAAAGCCATCATCAAAGAGAGAGAGAGAGAGAGAGAGAGAGACTATAAAAAAAACCTAGTCTTTGAGCACACCAGAAAGCAAGACCTGAAAAACATCATCCAAACCGCAAAACCCAAAATGACAACTCCAAAAGTCGCTGAGAAAGCAAATCTCCAAATCTCAGCCTCGTCCTGCGGCCCCCCGGTCCGGTCACGGATACCACACAAGGTAAAACGTCCAGTCCAGGTTTCTCACAGCGCAAAAAAAAAAAAAAAAAAAAAAAAAAAAAAACCTTCCATCACGAATACAAAAGATTCAGTGCAGAATTAATTGTGCTCACGTCCCAAACAAACGCAAGCGGCCATCTCAAAGCCTGCTCGCCAAGGCAGCAGGCATAATCTCATCCCCATGGAATGAAGCCGTCATTTTGAAAAAAAAAATTTTTGATTAAAAAAAAAAAAAACTAAAAAATAAAAAAAAACTAATTGTAGCAACTCGGCCAAGGCCATACACACACAGTCCCGCGCCATCCTCCTTTACCGTCCCAGGGGGGGGGGTGTCCCCCTTTCTTTGGACATTCAGGGGGGAATATCCCCCTTTCTTCCCAATCTTGTCCCTCCTTTTCGCCGTCTGATCCAAAAAAAAAAAAAAAAAAAAAAAAAAAAACTCTTACCAGCCAGCCTGCAAAAAAAAAAAAATCCCATCCCTTAAAACCGACGGTCGCACTTTACATAGATTGAGTCCAGCATGCGTCCTGCCGAGATGAGATTGCTGTCGTACCGTGGCAACGGCCCCGTCTTCGGATTGCCTTGCTTATCCACGGCTTTAAAGTCGAACATGGCGAAGAACATGGCTGTGGAAATGGAGAGCTCGAGTTTTGCAATCTACCTTTAACGTTAGCTTTCTTTTCTTTTCTTTTCTTTTTTCTTTTCTTTTTCTTGTCCCCCCAAAACTGAATGGGACGTCGCCGGAGAAGATGATGCCTACCCTCATGCCCACTGTGTTGTTGTGCCTCATGTTAGCCTGGTCATGTCATGTCCCAATTGCGGGTTTGGTTCCCGGGGGGGGGGGTCTCTTGTTCTTACAGCAAGGGTGTAATCCAGTCCCCCAGCCGATAAATCCATGAGCTTCCTTTTTGTCTTCTTCTCTGTCGGGAAGATATCGCCCAGGATCCCATCTCAGCGGATCCGTGTACACGGTCTCGTCCATGTGTATATCCGCCACGCTGTAGACCTATAATTCTCAAAGCGTCAAAAAAAGAATTCTTGGCTCTTTTCCTTCTTTTTTTTTTTCTTTTTTCCCTTTTTCCTTTTTTTTTTCTTGTGCGCATATAAACATCATATATAAAAACACTCACTGCAAAAGCATTTTTTGGAAGGACGATGCCTGTGTCGCCGAGCGTGATATCCTTCCCGGAAGTATTCTGGCGCATCGAAGTCCCCAGGAGGTTGAGCCGGATGCTGTCTCGCACGCCAAAGTTCAGCAGCGGGAATTCAGTCTCCCACGCTTCGATGGAGAGCCCCTGCAGGACATCCACTGGGCTCTGCTTCTCCGAGGTCCGATACTTTGCGACGGCTGCATCGACTTCGCCCTGAACCTTGGAATACCAGAAGGGATCGCAGGCAAAGTAGTAGATGATCCACGCCGATTGCACTCCGGTGTTGACCAAGCCGGCAAAAAGCGAGCCGATGATAAACTGTCAACAAAACGAATGGAAATTAGCCCTCTAGAGCACATCGAGCGAGCAAGTTCTGGGATTTCTTTCAAGAGGGCGTCCATACCGTCGAGCAGATCATATCGCTTTCGCCCTTGTCCATCTGCATCTGCATCACATCGTCGGCTCTGCGGCCGGTTTCCCTCCTACTCCTGATGATATCCATGAGAAGCATTTGCATCTTCGTCCCCGCCCACATTTTGCCAAACTTGGTAGGGGTTGGCATCCAAGGAAACATGACCTCGACAGCAGAACTCTTGTCCAGCTTGGAGTAATACCCCAGCGTCTTCTTTAAAAGCGCAGGGTCGTTTGCAATTTCATGGCAGCCGACGGTGCGGTGCGTCATCTTGTAGATTAGCTCGTACACAACGACGAACGGGTCCATGGGGACGGACGTGTCGATGGCTTCAAAGGAGGCACGGGTGTCCTTGACGAGGTAAGGGAGAGCAGTGGCCAAGTATTCCCGTGCGACGAGCCGCTTGAAGAGGGTTATAAAATAGGCTTTCATGCTGCGGCCCAAAAGACGGTCAATATCAGGGCCTGCGGAAAAGAGCTTTCTGAATCTGTCGCCTAGTTAGCCTCTATCTCTCTCTCTATCTCTCTCTCTCCTCTAGAGAAGAGATGAAGAAACGAGTGCGTATGCCCAAACAAAACAAAACAGAACAGAACAGAACAAAACAGAACAGAAAAAAAAAAAAAAAAAAGGGGGGGGGGGGTTGGGGTTCTGCCCATACCCAGCACTCAGATCAAGCCCGCGAGTAGCATAATGAGCCGCCCTGCCAGTCTCTCCGGAAAGAGCAACGATGGGATACGATCCATAGTAAAAGCTAAAGTAGCCATTGGGGCTACGCCCCTTTCCCTGCCGGAGAAAATCTCGTCTTTTGGTGAAGAATGACAAGCAGCCGATGAGAGGCAGGCCTTTCTCCATCCAAGACGCACCTGGAGGAAGACAGGGACGCCTCAACAGGCGGACAGCAACCAAGAAGACGAGACTTGCGGCCAGCAGCAGAGCGCTAGGCGGCCAGTTCTGAGGCGAAGCCAGCGTGGCGACTAAGCCGGCCATTTTTTTGAGATATATATGTTTTTTGGGAGGTTTTGCGATGAGAAGGCGTCGCAGAGGCAACAAAATAAGTAGGAGATCCTCCCCCAGCCTTTCCCTTCTTTTTTTTTTAAAAAAAAAATTCCTTTTCCTCCGTTGTTTTTGTTTTTTGTTTTTTGTTTTTGTCTTGGAAAGGGTGGCGAGGACGGCATTTATATCAACCCATGTCACGATTTAGGCTTTCCATCCCGTGCGAAAGGCCAGTTCGGATTGGCTGCGCATCTGAGACATCCCCATCTTATACGTGATGATGGGAGAATGAGTGCAGCCAAAGCTTAAACCTTCAACCCTGTCATACTATAGCTCGCACTCTAATTCGAAAGGCCCAACTGGATGAAGGGAGAGACGGACGACACTTGTCATAAAAGCGGCTCGTTACATTACACGGTTTCACACACGGCGGCGCGTGGCTCCGGATGGCGAGTATTCCGCATTCGCAGTTGTGCTTTTCAGCTACCATGCAGACCGCCACCACCTGAACCACCCATGCAACGCACCGACAAAAACAAAAGCCAAGAAATAAAAAAACAAACAAACAAAAAAAAAAAGGAGAAGCAAAAAAGACATGTACCGTCTGCGGCTACATTTGGCCGTCAAGCAAAGCAAACAGAGTGTCGGATTCGGTGGCGGTTTCGTAAGAAAGAAAAAAAAAAAAAAAAACCGTAAGCTTTCTTACCTGTGAGCTTACGGGCGTGTGATAGTTCATTGCTAGAGGAAAAGAGAGGGAACAAAGAAAAGCCACGAATAGGGGGGGTGAGGAGGGGGGCAGCCAATAGGGCTCTCAATTTCACAAAATCAAACTAACTCACATAAGTCAGCCCTGATGCCCGATGAACCGTGTCCTATCCGCTCCATTGTGTAGCCAAGTACGTATATATGCGCCCAAACGGTAGATGGGCAAGTCAACAACTCGGAAACGGGGCCTCTAGCGTTTCTCGAAACACAAAAAACAAATGATCAATCCCTCGTCATCGTGTCTCGGTTCAGAAGAGCAGGACATGTCACCCTCTAGCTTCGCCGAGCTTGGATGATAAACTCCGCCGCCCTCTCTGCCACGGCGTACAGCGTGGCCGTGAGATGTCCGCTCATCTGCATCGGTAGTACGGACGCATCCACGACCCGCACGTTCTTCGTGCCGTGGACTCGAAGCTCCGAGTCCACCACCCCGCCCAGCTCGCGCGCCATCATGGCGGCTGTGCCGACCGAGTGCGAGTTCGAGCTCAAGCTGCTGACCGTGAAGCTCTGCCACTGTGCATCCGTGGCGTCGGGGGGGAGAACCGTCGAGTTTGGCTGTATCTGGGCTTCGACGACGGCGGACGCGGGCGCCGTGCTCCAGAAGGTCGTCGACAGGCGCCCAGCCGCGACCTGGACGGCCAGGTCAAAGTCCACGGACAAGAACCTGGGGTTGATCTCAGGCGCGTGGGCGCCGCTGGCCGAGCTGAGGTGCACACTTCCGCGGCTGAAAGGCAAGAGGGCCCAGTACGCCGAGACGGAGAGGCTGCCGCTAGCACTAGACAAGATTTCCGCAATGGTGACGTCGCTTTGGAAGATCAGGTCGTGCTGGACCCGAAACAGGTGCTCGAGCGCCATCGCGCTTACGGCGCCGCCGGTGTCATTCGCAACCTGTTGTGCCCAGCGAGATAAGCTCCTCTTAGTGGAAGCAGCCACGGACTCGACGTCGCCACCGAAGAGGGACGAGGCATTCACAAACGTAGCGTAGGGCGCGTAGCCTGAGAACGAGTCTCGGGTCGAATAGAACAACGCCACGTTGGTCTGGTCAATCATGTTTTCGCCCACGCCCGGCAAGTTGACGACCGTCTCAATGTCCAGCCTCTTGAGACGACTAGGGTCGCCAATGCCGGAGAGCTCGAGAACGAGCGGCGTGCGCAGCGCCCCCGCAGACACGATGACCTCTCGCCTGGCCCTGAGCGTCGCGGTCTGTCCATCGGGCGTCAGGTACTCTACGCCAGACGCCTCCGGCGTCTTGGCCTTTCCAGGCTTCCACAGGATCTTGGAGACTGTGCCGTTGAGCAGCCTCAGGTTTGGCCGGTCCCGCACGGGCCAATAAAAGGCCGTGGCAGAGTCCCATCGCACATTCCGGACGGGATCCAGCGTCTGCGGCCAGACATCGAATCCTGCCGTGGCCCCGCTGTTGACGTCTTTGTTCAGGCCCTGCCCCAGAGCCGCCCAGGACTCCTTTACGCTGCCGTAGAAAGATCCGTTGAGGAGGTCCGGGTTAAAGCCGACGTGGATGTCGCCGGAAGACCCGTGGTATTCCCCCTCGTGAGATGCGCCGACGGCCTCCTGCCATGGCAGAGGGGGGAAGAACCGCTCAACCTTTTTGTAGTACTCTAGCATGGTGGCCCAATCCCACCCCGGATTCCCGAGCCGTTCCCAAGCATCGAACTGAGCCTCATCACCTCGTATATAAGTCATGCCTGGCGATTCGGTTCGACGGTTAGCTTCCATGACTCTCTACACGCATGCATATATGTATATATATACATATACATATATATATATATATACATATACATATATATATATATATATATATATACATATTCCCCGGAGAACTTTGTTTCCATTTCCATACCATTAATCAGGCTAGTGCCGCCTATCCCCCTGCCCGCATTGAAGCCAATCACTCTTCCACCGAGGCTCTCCTGCGGGATGCTCGAGTAGCCCCAGTCAACAGAGGTTCCCGTCAATCCCAGCCAACCGAGCGGATCCACCACATTGGGGTTGTTTCGCTGATCTGCCCCAGGGTCGATGACCGCCACGGTAAAGTTGGCATCTTGCGACAGACGGTTGGCCACGAGGAGACCGCAGGTCCCTGCGCCGACGACGATGTAGTCGTAGGAGCAATCGGTCGACGCGGCCAGTGACCGGAGCGACACGGCCGCAGTCGTCAGCAGCGCGAGAGTGCCGAAGCGCGTCTTTGGAGGCGACATGGTGCTTTTTTTTCTTTTCTTTTTTTTTTTTTCAAGAAGAAGAGGAGAAGCCAAAAGACACACCGCCATGTATGATCCACGATCCACGATCCACGGGCCAGGATCCACGATGCATTTGTGGGGGATTCGACCGTTTATATATATACATTGAAAAGACGGGTATATATCACATCATCCCATATTATAGCAATATATATTTGGGATGGTTTTGCAGGGTTTGGAGGGTTCAGGTCGCCTCTCCTTTTCCCTTTGTTTTCTTTTCTTTTCTCTTCTTTTCTTTTCACCCCGCGGGATTTTGGTTCCTCAGGCGGAGCTGATTGAAGCCTGTCAAAAGCCGTCCCAGCTGAGGGTTTGTGGCCATGTTTTCGGTCCGATGGCGATGCATTAGACGATAAAAATCGGCAGCATAGCGGAAGGATCTGGAGGGGGGGGGGGGGGGGGGTTCCGCGTGATCCAAAGCTGTGCATGATGGCAATTCGGCGGGAAGCTCTCTTGAGTCTTTATCAATGTGAGGACTAAGGCAGAAAATTTTTTCTTTTTCTTTTTTTTTTTTTTTTTTTTTTTGGACCGTCTTTGATCACATAAGCCTATTCAACTTGAACCCCGGCTCCAAGTCACGTCACCCATGATGGAAAAGATGACTTGACTGTGGGTTTATTATTATTATTATTATTATTATTATTCATTTTTTTTTTCTCTACAATAAGATTAGGTAAGAACAATCCTTTTTTTTTTTTTACACAACAATTATTAAAAGCCATTTGTAAGCCGGGCTTGTTCTTCCATCTCCAAGACGATGATGCCTGGTCAAGGTATGTTTTGATTTTAGCGACGGAATGCACAGGAATATAAAAGGAAAAAAAAAAAGTTTCGCCCATTCTTCAAGTATATAAATTCTCAATACGGATACTTTGTAATAGAATAGAAACGCGTATTCTCAAGATGTCACAAAGACCACAAGTCCGTTACACTGCCGATAGTGTTTCCTGCTGCATCAGGGCCTAATAATAAGTGTAACAACCCAGAATCAGGTCAGGCCAGGCAAGCGCCAGAGTGTCAGGGGCTCATGATTGTTCACAACAGTCGAAGAGCTTTTTGGCTGCTGCTACGGATTACTAGTATTATTAGTATTGACTCTAGTAGCCTATCGAAGAATACGAGGGTCCTTCTCAAGTTCAATGCTAATAATAAAACGGCCCCTTTGGAAGCATTGGCAAAACTCCAGAGACTCACGCCTCCAAGGCAAAAAACCCCAACTATCCCCGCACATGGCGGGATGCGCTCGGCCTTTCTCAAGGGGATCCTAAACGGCTAAAAGTCTTTCAAAAAAAAAACAACTGATTGATTTGCACAGGAACACGTTGCATCCTTCTCATCCTGCGCCGGAACATCCTTCGATTTCACAATCCTCGGCTTGATAGAATAATAATGCCGAGGAGGGCCGTTTGTGTCAATCGATGCAGGCAATCATGTGCACATGTACCTCTATGCTCTTTGACAAGCTAGGAAAAGTAGGGGATAACGGAGAAGAAAGAAATTGGAAGAAAAAAATTGGAAAAATGAAAATTGAAAATTTGAAAAAAAAATTGAAAATAAAATTAAAATTAAAATTAAAATTGAAAATAAAATTAAAATTAAAATTAAAAATAAAACTCATCTTTCCAAGCCCCAGAGCATAAATCGCTAGAAACTGCTTAGATATTCTTGTCCGGCCAATTTTGATCAACACAGACAAGACGGAACGTAATAAACTTTACTACGGAGTACTACTAGTAGATATACGGTATCACCCAAGGCAGAGAGATAAGGTACCAGGTACCTATAGTTGCTACTATATAGTACCTGTTCCCAGAAGTACCTACCTAAGACGTCGCACGGCTCTTAGTCATCCTGGCGAATGGTTTCCATCTTACGACTTCAACGGAAGGCCTTCAACTTCTAGAGTGAATGATGTTATTATTCTTTTTGTTTTTTTAAGTTTCATTTCTTTGCGAAAAAAAAAAAAGTTTGAATCCTTTGCACGCGGCACCATTTGCACAAAAAAAAAAAAAAGATTTGCCCTCCATCATGACTCCAGGCTCCGTGGCATCGCTGCCTCCTCCTCCGCGGCGCCGTCTCCGCAACGTCGAGTCGCAAAGCCGCAACGAGGATACTGTCAAGAGCGAGGGGACAGCTGCGCCTCTCGAGGAGGGATTCGAGCCACCCCCGTCCGTATCCAGCGCACCGCCGCCGCGGAAATCCAGACCGGCCGGCAAAGCCGCCCTCCTCCAGGCCCGCAAGCTCAGGTCCTTCGCGGCCCATTGTCGCTCCTCTCCTTTCCCATCATTCCCTCGTCCGACGCGCCGAGAGTGCTCGCTGGCACATGGCATCCTCGCGTCCATCCACGGCGAGCGTCGCCGCCCGGACGCCGTCGCCGCCCCAAGCGCCGCCGCCGGGTGCGGGGACTCTCCCTCCGTCCTCGACGCGCTGGTCCGGACAATCCTGTCGCAAAACACCAGCGACAAGAACAGCGCACGCGCAAAGCTCTCCATGGACAAGGCGTACGGGGGGAGCGACAACTGGGAGGCCATCGTCCAGGGCGGCACCGAGAGGCTCCGGCAAACCATCCGATGCGGCGGGCTCGGCGTCGTCAAAAGCAAGGCCATCATGAGCACGCTCCGCCGGACAAGGGCCCGGTACGGGACCTACTCGCTCGATCACCTCCTCGGCGCCTCCAACGACTCCGCCATGCGCGAGCTCCTCTCCTTCCAGGGCGTGGGCCCCAAGACGGCGAGCTGCGTCCTGCTGTTCTGCTTGCGGCGAGACAGCTTCGCCGTTGACACGCATGTGCACCGCATATCGGGGCTCCTGGGATGGCGGCCCGCAGGCGCGACCAGGGAGGAGACGCAGGCGCATTTGGAGGCCAGGGTGCCAGATGAGGACAAGTACGGGCTCCACGTGTTGATGGTGACGCACGGCAAGACGTGCGGCGAGTGTAAGGCCGGGGGGCGGGAGACGGGGAGGTGTGCTCTGAGGAGGGCGTTTCTGAGGCGAGACGGGGCCGACGATGCAAGGGCCGAAGATGAAGCCAAGCCGGCGGCGGCGGACGAGGACGACGAGGAGAAAGCGCAAGGGTATCATTAGGCTCGTCGCAAGTACGGCTCGTTCTATACAAGTACGTGCGCTGCAGCGCTGGCGCCGGAGCAGCGACAAGAGGTCCCCGGAACCTCTCCGGCCTCCGGCCTCATCTGCTGCTCCGTACGGCCCCCCTTTCCCCCCCTCGTCCGTCCAGCAGATGGGGGAATGGTTCTGCTCTGCGTCCCAACCGACTACGCCTCCCAGTCCATGGGTTCCACCATCCACTCCCACCCGTCGCCATCATCGGCGCCGCCGCCTGCGCCTCCATGCCCATTGGCCTTGGTCTTGAGCTGCTCGACCCTCCCTGCGGCCAATCCATACGCAACCTCCAGGCCGCCCAGCACCTGCCCCACAATCCACGTCAAATCGTACATCTTGAGCGGCGGCGTTTCCCTCCCCTCGGCGGCGTCCTTCCACCGGTTGCGCAGCTCCTTGGCCTTCCACAGCGCGTGGTTGACGTCTCCTCCGCCCAGCGCGCCGTGCAGCGGGTTGTCCTCGTCGTCGAGCGTCTTGAGCACGTTGTGGTGGTAGGTGTGCGCCGCCTGGCTCCGCGGCCCGGGGCCGCCGCGGGGGACGGCGATGCCGAACACGAGGAGGACAAAGACGAGGGCCTGCTCGATGCGCACGTAGAACTCGTGGAAGTCGACCTTGAAGTTGACCTCTGCGTCTTGGACCGAGAAGCCGTAGTCCTGCGGGGACAGGGCGCGCTGGTACGACGTCTCGAGGTCGATGTGTTTCCACCGCAGGCGCTGGCACGCCTGCTCGAACCTGTGAAAGGCCTGCACGGGCGACAGCGGGGACGAGCCGGAGGGCGCGACGGCAGCGGGCGGATTCGAGGCCGTCTCCGCCGGTGCCGCCGAGGCTGAGGCCGACAGGGACGCGGGAGGGACGGATCTCGATCGAGAGTCGAATCGGTGCGGCTCGTGCGGCTCGTACGGCTCGTACGGCCGCTTTCGGGCGGGCGCCCACATGGACGATTCCAGGCCGTTCTTTCCCATGGTTTCCTTTTCCATCCCTACACCAGGGTGCGTTGCAGTGAGTTCGCCACGATGCCTGAGAGCCAAAGCCGAGGAGGAGGAGGAGAATAAGAAGAAGAAGAAGAAGAAGAAGAAGAAGAAGAAGAAGAAGAAGAATTGCCGCACGGGATAAAGCAAGCTTTCTAGCGCACTGCAAACGCCATTGTAGGCCGCGCCTCGGTGTTGGGTGGTCGCAATGCCAGAGAGGATGTATTCGAGGAACGCGGGCGAGGCAGCAAAAAGTTGAGGCTGAAGTTTTTTTTTTTTTTTTTTTTTTTTTTTTTTTTTCTTTCTTTCTTTTTCCCCTCCGTTCGCCGTTGGTGGCTTTGCGGGTGTGGCGCTAGCTTCGATAGAGCTTGCTGCTATGTATCTTAGTTATCTCTCTATATTATGTAATATGGGGCGTCTTATCGGATTTCCGGTCACTCTGAAGGAGAAGTCAGGACACACATGAACCCCATCTGTTTTGCTCGTCGTGTTCGCCTGAGCGCTTGGTGGTTTCGATGAAATCGGGACAGAGTAGAGAGAGAGAGAGAGAGAGAGAGAGGAGAGTCTACAGTACGGAGTGTTTTTATCTTATCGGCTCTGTTGTTCTGGCGAAGCCGCAAGTGACTGTGGTGGATATGACCGGATGTATGGCAACAGAATTCAATGTGGGAGTGGCTGCCACTCTTTTTTTTTTTTGTTTCTTTTCTTTTTTTTAACTTCTACTACTACATTCTGTCTCGTCTTTGCCAGACAGAGCTGGAAGTGCCCCAGCTCTGAGGGGTGATGATTTGGCAGTTTTTTCCACTACTCCATCTGTCCCTTTTCGAAATAATACTAATACCAATAATTTTTTTTGTTTTCTTCACAGCGATGTTTGAGCGTTGGGAACGCTTCCTCCTTTTTGGGGGGGGATCTAGGGTATGCGAGACAGAAGACGGAAGCAACAAAAGCCGAAATAACAATTCACAGGTACCTTTATCTGCATATCAAGCCTCACACATGCCCTGGCAGGCTGGCATACATCATACATTACATTACTCATACTGTAATATGTAAGCATTCAAATGAACAATGAGCATTCTAACTACGTACTAGGTACGGAGTTAGGTAGGGTTTAACCCCACCAAGCCCCCAAACGCCCTTTATGCCGAGTATAGTGGCATGAATAATGCGCCAGCCCTGTTTAATCGCATGATGATAAATTAAACAAATTTTTTATAGAAACATATAGTATTTCTTTTTGTATTTTTAAAAAGATGGGCATTTAAAAAAAAACATTATTGTATTTTTTTATGGAAAAACAATGGAAAACGCATGGAAAAAGTAAGGAAAATTGATAGAAAATTTCCATGGAAAGCCTAGGAGCGGAAAATCAATTACCCATAACCCCGTTGCAATACTCCGTACACGGGTTGTCTTACATGGGGGTCAGCTCGTCATCATGGCCCTCTATGCCAAACGGCTTTCATACTTTCTTTGCAGCACAAACCATGGATGTATGAGTCTTGCACAGAGGAAGCACGTCTCAGCGGATGATGCCTGTGGATGGGCGTAAGATGTTTTTATGTATTTATTTATTTATTTTTTGGCTGAGATACAAGGGTGCATACATAGTTGTCCGTACAGAGAAATGTGTGGGCTGGCGCTGTGTGGGACTGAGGCGAAGCAATGGTTTTTTGTTGGAGATGCTCCAAGAGAGTCTCCTCAAGCGCACAACCACTAATAAACAATTAAAGCCATTTGGCATTACAATTTAGCAGTGCTGCTCCCTCGACATCGTCCCTTTGTTTTTTTTTTTTTTTTTGAGGCACAAGACAACGAAGCCGTCACTCGGCACCAGATACTGTATCCGTGGCAGGCATATGTACTACCCAGCAGATGCATGGCGCACCACGTCTCCAAGCCGCCAATCGGCATTGCCAGGAACAAAGGAAAAAAGAAGGTGCTCTACGATACTGTACAAACAACAGTTTGACGATCTTTACCATAAAAGTGTGGTGCCGATGCGCCTCTTTGGTGGAGAGAGAAAAGCAGGTAAAAAAAAAAAGACCGACCAGGCCGGATAGTCGGCTCCCAAAACTTGTTCGTAACCCGTGCGTGTTTGTGTGTGTGTGTGTGCGCGCGAATCATGAGAGCCTAAAGGGGCAAGTTTGAGTGATGGGCGCTTAACGGCACCGAGTTTCCCGAAGATTTGGCCCTGACCTGTGTAGATCAAAAACCAAAGTCAAGAATGAAATAAAAGAAGGAATGAAGGGGGGAGTAATAATAATAATAATAATAATAATAATGAAGAACAATTCAATCAATGAATAAAAATAGAAATGGCCGGCAGATTTGCTGGTTTGGAGGGAGGAAAAGAAAAAAAAAAAAGGAAAAGAGAGGAGGGGACTTTGTTCGGGGTCTACCTACTAGTACCTATTGGGGGGGGTAGTATGTGTGGGTTTTCGATGCGAAACGAACTCAAGGGTGGGAAATACTTTGCTACGTACGAGTACTAGCTCAAGGTAGTAGGCGGTACGCATAGTAATAAGTCCTAAATTAGTACTCTCCTCCGTACGGGTTACGGCAAAATAATACGAGTGCCTTTAGTACTACTTAGTAAGTACTGCTAGGTACTGCTAGGTACTAGGTTAGTACTAGTAGTTATTAACACGATCAGCACATGCCGTGCCGGCAAGGCTGGGGGGCCAAAAGACAAAACAGGGAGAGAGCAGACAGAGCACACAGGCTGTTTTTGTTTTTGTTGCATGTACAGTAAAAAAGTTAAAGCACGCGCATCTCGAGGTCTTTGGGTGAAAAAAAGGGTTCTTCTCTCTCAGGCAGGCCCACGGCATGGGGCGAGTTTTATGTATTTATTGATTTATTTGATTGATTTTTTTTCTTTTGGCGACCCCCGGACGCGCGTCATTCCAGAAAGTGAGCGTCCCCCCCCCCCCCCCCATTCCAGGTTGCGAGCGAGATGCTCGTATTTTTCCTGGCAAGCAAAAAATGACAACAATGATAATAATAAATAAAACATCCTGCAGTTGGATTGGATTGGCCCGCCAAGTAAATGCTCCCAAGAACTTCCAAGACCGTTTTTTTTTTTTTTTTTCAATGTCACGGCCAAGTTGAAAGAACTGGGCAAAACATATGGGTTGGCTCGTGTCTGGTGCCCACCATGGATAGATAATAATAATAATATACGATATACTTACTCCGTACTGACTGGTACATGCCTGGTACGGCTACCCTAAATAAGGTACTAGCAATGCAACCAGCAAAATCCCGGCCTGCAGCTTCATTTCACCTGCCAATGGGGCGCCTCCGGGCATTGCGCGCGGCGCACAGCGGGTGGGCTTTGCAATCAGGGGAAATTTCCACAGTGGGGAATCTTGGCTGTTTTTTTTTGGGGGGGTCTTCTTCTCTCTCCCCCCCTTATTCCAATTTTTTTTTTTTTTTTTTTGCGTCAGGGCACACACAGTGCGGCAGCGGCCACGGGAGAAAAAAAACTTTCTCATTGCGTCTCCTCTTAGCAGCGTTTTGAGGCGTCCCGCGTGTCCTGTTGCTAATGCGTGACCGCCGCCGCGGCAGTGCCAAGAGCGTTTCATTTCCGCACGCGCACTGTCGCGCCAGGGGTAGGCCTTCCCCCCCCCCCCCCCCCGTAACAGCGCCCCCCCCGTAAAAGCCCCCCGCCCCGTAAAGCCCCCGCCCCGTGACAGGGCCCCTGTAACAGAACCCCTGAAGGGACCAAAACAAGCTTTTGCGCTGCGCCTCCAGTGATGATGGGTGGTGCCAAAACGGTTCCAGCAGCGGCGTTTGGTCGCTTTTGGCGCAGGGGCTCCCTCGCCAGGGGGGGGTCCCCGGTCCCGAGACTGGGCCGGTGGCGGTCTTTTCAATTTCCCCCCCCCCCGTCCCGGTCCTCCTCCTCCTCCTCCTCCTGGCCCGTGGAGAACAAAACACCCGCCGCCTCCTCCATAGAGCGTTTCCGACACTCTTTTTTTTTCCCCTTCTTTTTTCCTTCTCCTTTTTGCATCTTTCGTTTGAAGTGCTTGATTTTTAGTGCTACGATTCTTTCTCTCTTTTTCTTTTTATTTTATATATATTTTTTTTCTTTCTTCCGAGGGGTGTCCGCCTCTGTGTGAAACATCGGCCCCTTCCAGACATTCGTTCGAAACCAACATCCGTTTTTTTTCCCGCCCTTTATTTTGGCCATTTTGCATTCTTTATGCCGCTCTCTTGTCTTGCTTCTTTATTTTGAATACATTCGCAAGCAAAGCGAGAACGGTTTACAATCGCTACATCATCCGCGCCAGAATCGCAAGTTTCAGATACTTTCCCATCAGCTCGACAGCAACCATGAGCTTGTCCAAGCTCTCCGTTTCCCTGCTCGCCTTGGCAGGCAGCGCCGTTGGTGCTGATCTGCCGTCCATCGTCGCCAAGGTGAGTCGCTTTTTCAGTTCCCGCATCTCTTCTTCTTCTTCTTCTTCTCTCGCACGTCGTGCGGAAAAAAAAAAAACTGTGGTGGACGGCAAATTTCGACTCCGGACCCGGCGCTGATCCGTCGTCTTCCACGACCGGCTTATAGGGCTCCAAGTTCTTCTATCCAAACGGTACCCAGTTCTTCATCAAGGGCGTTGCCTACCAGCAGGATGTCGGCCAGGCCGGCACCTCCATCTCTGGCAACTCCACCTTCATCGACCCTCTCTCCAGCGAGGACAGCTGCAAGCGCGATGTTCCCCTGCTCCAGCAGCTGGGCACCAACGTCATCCGGACCTACGCCATCGACCCCACGGCCGATCACTCCGCCTGCATGAAGCTGCTCAACGACGCCGGCATCTACGTCTTCTCCGACCTGGGAGAGCCGTCTCTGTCCATCAACCGTGACAACCCCAGCTGGAACGTCGAGCTCTTCACCCGCTACAAGGCCGTCGTCGACGAGCTGCAAAAGTACCCCAACGTCATCGGCTACTTCGCCGGCAACGAGGTCAGCAACGCCAAGAACAACACCGCCGCCTCCGCCTACGTCAAGGCCGCCGTCCGCGACACAAAGGCCTACATCAGCTCCAAGAAGTACCGCTGGATGGGTGTCGGCTATGCCGCCAACGACGACGTCGACATCCGCGCCGAGATTGCCGACTACTTCAACTGCGGCGACCAGACCGACGCCATCGACTTCTGGGGCTACAACATCTACTCGTGGTGCGGTCAGAGCGACGCCCAGAAGTCCGGCTACGACGAGCAGACCACCTTCTTCTCCAACTACTCCGTCCCCGTCTTCTTCGCCGAGTACGGCTGCAACGAGCCCAGCGGCGCCGCCGAACGCATCTTCCAGGAGACCGCCGCCCTCTACGGCGATAGCATGTCCGCCGTCTTCAGCGGCGGCATCGTCTACATGTTTTTTGAGGAGGCCAACGACTACGGTAGGTTTTTTTTTTTTTTCTTTTTTTTCTTTTTTTTTTTTTATAAAACATTCTCTTCTTTTTCTTTTTGCGCTCGGACATGTTTCATTTTGCTGGCTTTTTTCTCCCCCATCTTGATGCTAATATATATATTTTTTTCGTCTTCAGGTTTGGTCACCGTCAAGGGCAACACCGTCACCAAGATGAAGGATTTCACCGCTCTCCAGACTCAGGTCACAAAGGCCAGCCCCAAGGGCGTCGATGAGAGCAGCTACAAGCCCAGCAACAGTCCCGCCACCTGCCCTGCTCTCACCGATAGCTGGCAGGCCTCCAACATTCTCCCCCCCACCCCCGACGCCAGCCTCTGCACTTGCATGCAGAACTCTCTGTCTTGCGTCCGCTCCGGCAGCCTGGATGCCAACAGCTACGGCGACATCTTTGGCTACATCTGCGGAAGCTCTCCCCAGGTCTGCGCCGGTATCAACGGCAACGCTGCCACGGGTGTCTACGGCGCCTACCACATGTGCGACGACGGCGCCAAGCTCGACTATGTCCTCGACGCCTACTACCAATCCCAAAACAAGGCCTCCAGCGCCTGTGACTTCAAAGGCCAGGCTCAGGTCGTCAGCGCCAAGCCCGCCTCTTCTTGCTCTTCCGCCCTGGCCTCTGCCAGCGCCATCAACAAGCAGGCCGCCACCGCCACCACTCCTGTCGGTGGTGGTTCCACCTCCACCGCCGGCGGCTCTACCAGCAGCAGCGCTGCTGTTGCCGGCCGCCCGGTCAGCCACCTGCTCAGCATCGGCGAGATGTCCATGGCTCTGTATCTCGGCGTCGCCACGCTCGTCGGTGTTGGCATGATTGCCTTGTAAAAGAAGAAGAAGAAGAACCAAAAAAAAAGGGGGGGAGGAGAGGAGGCTTTTGAAACTAAGTGGGTTGTGTATGTAGACGAAGGATTTATAAGAGAGTGAAATAATTACGGATTACCGTCGTTTTTTTTTTCATGTATCTCTCTCTCTCTCTCTCTCTCTCTCTGGATCTTGGATTTGTATGGCCTCTTTTTATTTTTTCTGGAACCTTTTCTTTTTTTTTATTTTTTAAATTTTTTTGCCCCCTTGATATACAAGGCATCATTGGTGTTGCATGCGCGTGTGGCTTTTGCTATTAGAACGGATAGCAGTTATTGATTTTTACGATTCTACAATTCTTGAAAAGAAAAAAAAAACTTTTTTTTTCCCCCTAATTCTTTTCTTCTTCTTTTTTACAGTGAGCGTTGTTGATGTTTATAGGAGCTGAAAAGAACGGAATTGGAAATTGGGCATTGATGTAGTGAGTGTGGGCTTGATGTACTCATAAGTATCTGGTTTTGCGCAGTTGGCTATATTTGCATTTAGGTTCAACTTCGTGGTGGTTCAATAGTTGGTCATGTATAGAAAATTTAGCTAGAGTCGGGACGGGAGAGACGTTTTGATTCCTATATAAAATCAAGTAGATGCATTGAAAAGACATCCAAGAGTCTTCGTGGCGCAGTTGGCTAGCGCGTCAGTCTCATATTGAAGTTGATTCCATTATGATCCGGACGTTCAGTTCGGGCCATCTGAAGGTCGTGAGTTCGAGCCTCACCGAGGACACTTGTCTTTTTTTGCTTTTTGACACTGTTTCTCCCCCCTTTTCTTCTTCTTCTTTCTTGTTTTCTTCTTGTTGTTTTTTTTTTTCTCGAGTTTTGTTCTCTTGCGTGGTTGCGAGGTGCTCAAATTTCTTTTTTTTGTTTTGGCGGCTTGCATGTATGTAATAATAAATTGTTGTTGGTTGAAATAAGTGCTCTCCCGGTGCCAAAAGACTCGGGAGGAGGAGGTTCTATGCCGTATGTAAATAGCCTCTCTCACGGGATTTTGCCATAATTTTTTTTTTTTTTTGCGATGGAGAAACTTGCTTTGGTTGGTCACTCAGCTCGAGATGACGAGACAGAAAGAAATGCTGCTTCACATTGGCCCCAATGTGAAGAGACATGTTTTATTAATACAAAAAAAAAGGCAGTCAAATCACCTCACGGCCCCGCTCCGGCTTCTCTGGAGCATCTCAGCCCGTCATCGGATCTTGCTTTTTTTTTTTTCATCTACGGGCAGCTTGTTTCTCCGGCAACAACGTAAAATTGCAAAAAAAAAAAAAAAAAAAAAAAAACCAACAATCGCCAGAATCTTCTTCATTTCCCCAAGACACTCTCTCCATTGCTTGACAGAGCCAAAGCTCGCGGTGTAAAATAGGAAAATAAAATAAAATAAAATAGTATCATCATGGCTGAACCCGCCAAAGCCATCCACGGAACGCTCATCCACTCCTCAACTCCCACGCAGCTCAAAGTCCTCCCGGATACCCTCGTCATCCTCTCCCCTTCCGGCACGATTCTATCCCTTCAACCCAACACGAACCGCCTTCGCGTCGCCGCTGTTCTTGCCGAGCAAGGCTTCGAGCGCCTTCCTCTGACCACCCTCTCCCCGGGACAATTCTTCATCCCAGGCTTCGTCGACGCCCATAATCATGCTCCGCAGTGGATGCAGAGAGGCCTGGGCCAGGGGATGCATATCCTGGATTGGCTCGACGGCATCACGTTCCCGAACGAAGCCAAATTCGCGGATGCTTCCCACGCGGAGAGCGTGTACGGGAAGCTCGTCCGGGGAATGCTCAGGCAGGGCGTCACGACGGCCTCGTATTACGGTTCCCTGCACGGAGAGGCCACCCGCGTTCTGGCATCTGCGTGCCTGAGAGGAGGCCAGAGAGCGCTCATAGGCAAATGCAACATGGATCGCAACTCGCCTTCCTTCTACCGCGAAGCCTCCGCCGGGGAGTCCATTGCCGCCACGCAATCCTGCATTCGTCACATCCGAGCCATTGACCCCGAGGGATCTCTCGTCAGGCCCGTCTTGACGCCTCGCTTCGCCATATCGTGCACGGCGCAGCTGCTGCGATCCCTCGGTGAAATGGCCCGCCAAGACCCTTCGCTGGCGATACAAACGCATTTCAACGAGGCCGCGCAGGAAATCGACGCCACGCTCTCCCTCTTCCCCGAGTTCCGGAACGAGGCCGATCTGTACTCTTCCTTTGGGCTCCTCACGCCGCGCACCATCCTCGCCCACTGCACCATCATGACGCCGTACGAGATCGGCAAGCTCCGGGATCTGGGATGCGGCGTTGCGCATTGTCCCACGGCCAACATGACCGTCGGGGGGGGCTTCATGGCAGCTCCCGTAAAGGAGTTTCTCAGGCGGGACATCAACGTCGGCCTGGGGACCGATTCGGGCGGCGGATACAGCTCGAGCATGTTGAACGCGATGAGGCACGCTCTCGTCACGTCGTATGCCAGAGACGCGCTCTATCCCGGGTTTGCCGCACGAGACGAGGGCGAAAGACGGGCCGAAGGAAGCGGAGGGGAGGCTCTGAGCTTGGAAGAGGCCTTTTACATGGCCACCAGGGGAGGCGCCAAGGTGGTCGGGTTTGACGGGCAAATCGGCCATTTTGCCGTTGGGATGGAGTTTGATGCTCTGCTGGTCGACATGCGAGACGAGAGAAATGGCGTCAACGTTCCCCTGGACGAAGATGGTGATTCCGCACAGAGGATGCTCGAGAAGTTCGTCATGACGGGGGATGATAGAAACATTGCGCTGGTGTATGTCAAGGGAAAGTTGGTGTACGGCGACGGCCTCTAGACGATTATGGTTATTATATATATATATATATATATATATATATATATATATATATCACAACGAACCCTCTTCGCATCCTGGCAAAGGGTGATGGATGTCATGAAGCTCTCGAATTCGGTTCGAAGAACGGAGAGGAAAGCCTCAAGTTTCGGCCAAGTTTTCGTTTCGTGCTCCTCGTCAAGATGTGGAGCCACGCAAAATGCACCGTCTACAAGCCTCCTTTTTGAGTCCAAGCATCGTCATGATGCTCAAAACTAACACCGGCGTTTTGCTCGTATTCTGGCCCAGTCACGTCCCTTTGGTAATGACAAAGAGGCCATACTTTTTTTTTTTTTTTTTTTTTTTTTTTTTTCGTTTTTTTTCTCTTTGTTGCCGTAAGATGAAGGAAAAGTAAAGTAAAAATAACAATAATAATATGGTGCATGAACTTAAGCCACTGCCGATACGATTCCTGCTCCTCCCAAGGCCGTCCATCCCATATCCTATATCCCAACTGCAATATGCAAGTCATGCACATCAGCTTGCTCAAAGTCTGCACAAGGCCCGAAGCCGGGATGGGAAACCCCGAATAGCACATACACACACACACACACACACACACACACACACACACACGCACACACCACTGCTAGGTCACCCCCCCCTTTTTCCTAAGCACCAGCAAGAACCAAAAGGCTCTGAACACCGACTCTGCCAAAGCCACGCCGGCGCAGCAGTTCCCGGCCACGGTGAAAAGGGAACTCGGCCACGACCATGACGCTGACGTCTTCGGCGTCGATGCCAGCTTCGCCCAGCAGCTGCAGCACCGCGCACAGCGTCTCCCCCGTGGCAAGCACATCGTCCACGACCACCACCGACGCGCCCCTGGGCACCACGTAGCGACCCATCTCGATCCTCTTCTCCTTTGATCCGTTAGATGCCGCGGACGAGATGTGCGACGAAGATTTGGCGACGGAAACGGTGGGCGGCGGGAGCTTGCCGGCCTCGCGAATCAGCGCCAGGGGGAGGTCGACTCGCGCGGCCAACCCCGACGCGTAGATGAAGCCCCCGGCCTCGCAAGAGGCCACCGCGTCCACTTTGGCCCAGTCGCCGGCGAAGTGGGTTTGCAGCAGAGACGAGCACAGCGCCAGGCCGCCGGGCTGCTGGGAGATGTCGAGCACGTGGCGGAACTCGATGCCCGGGCGTGGGAAGTCGGGTATCGGACGCACCATGTTGGCCAGCCGCCGCAAGTCCTCGTGGAAGAAGGGAAGCAGGTAGCGCTCGGCCAGCCTCTTCGCCGCGTCGTCTCCGTCCGCGTCGTTGCCAAAGACGAGGCTGGGGCGCCAGTCCAAGGCCGCCAGACCTGTGCTGCCATTGTTGTTGCCGTCCTTGCCGTCCTTGCCGTCCTTGTGGTGGTTGCCATCGCCATCGCCGCCATGGCCCCCTAGGCGGGCCCGCCGCGTCTCTCGGCCGGCCTCGACGCGGATCTCGAGCAGTCTGCTGTCTGGCACCAAATGCGACAAAGCCGCTACCGGCGCCTCGTCTCTCATCCCGGTAATCAGCAGCACGTCCACGCCTGCGGCGCCATACACCGCGCTCAGAAAGTGCTCCTCTGGCAGCCGAGGCCGCTGCCGCACCTGGTCCTGGAAAAACGTCGTCAAGGCCGGACGGTGCTGCTCCTTGTAGGCACGGTCCCGGAGCAGGGCGTCCAGGTCGGCGCCGGTCGCTGCCGCGTATTCTCGCTTGGTGGCGTCGCTGATGCTGACGGCCCGTGCCGTGAGGCTCTGTTGGGTGTCGGCGGCGATGGCGGAGGCCCAGACGCCGGCGCAATGGTCCTTGCCGGCGCCGCTTTCGCCCGTGACGAGGACGATGAGCTTCGGTTCCATCGGCGCTTCCGGGAGCGGGCAGGCGTAAGCCAACAGACCGCGTGGGTCCAAGCGGCGCTTGAGACGGGCTAGGCGCGGCCGGTTCGGGCCAAACGCCGCGGCCGCCAGAGCGGCGTCTCGGGGGTCCGGCCCGAGATCCGCGCCGTAAGCTCCGCCGCTCAGGGGCAACAGGTCTTCGGCGACGGCGTAAACCCACCGCACGGCAGCCCGAGCGGCCTCGGTTCCGTCTTGGTCGCGCGGCCAGACCCCGGTTATGACGCAGGCAAAGTCCCAGTCTCGGCAGCCGAAAGCAGTGGCCTCGGCGGCCACATCCGCGACTGCTCCGCCGCCGTGCAGCAGATGGAGATAGCAGAGCGCCGTGGGACGGGTCTCAACCGCCGCCACCAAGACGCCGGCGATTCCGGCCGCTCCGATGCCCTTCAGGAACAGACATCGCTTGAACGAGGAGGTCTTGCCGCCGCCATGGCCGCCGTGCATTCCGGACATGTACATCTCGACGTCGAACAAGCCGACGCTGTCGACAATCTTGGAGCTGTGCTCCGGCCCCAGGATTGCACCTATGGCCGTGGGCATGGGCATGGGCGTGGGCGTGGGCGTGGGCGTGGGCGTGGGCGAGTCACTGTTGGTAGAATATCCGATCATGGTCACGCCAAGATGCAGCTGGTCGGAGTCCCAGTATAGATACGCGTCCGCAGACCAGCTCCGGGGGAGCTCCCTGGCGACGAACAGATCAAAGTCGCCAAGCTTGCGCCGCGCCTCCACGTTGTCGCTGAGCGGAACAACCCAGTTTCGGATAGAGTAAGTCGGAGCCTCGTATGCCTTGAGCGTAACGCTGATGACAATGCCAAAGTTTGTCCCGGCGCCTCTCATCGCCCATAACATATCGGCTTCGCCCTCCGGGCGCACGGATCCGGCTGGCTGGTGTTGGCTCGGCACACGGCCGACGCAGAAGACCTGGCCGGAGTCGACGCCGACCACGACGGCGCCGACGATGGCATCGCACGCGAGCCCGTGCAGCCTAGCCAGATGCCCGATGCCGCCTTGCAACCATAGCCCGGCGCCTACGCTTGGCCGGGCTCCCAGGGGCACGGTCAAGCCCGCCGCCAGGGCCTTGTGGATGACGTCTCCCGCCGTGCAGCCGGCCTCGGCGACGACCAGGGAGCCAGAGTCGAAGCCGAGCCTCTCCCGGCCCCCCTCGGCCTTGAGAATGTGTACTTGGTCAAAGGCGCCCATGTCGACCGCGACGACGTTGGGCCAGAGGCAGTGGCCGCTGTGGCCACCGCCGACGACGGTCAGGCCGGCTCCGTGCTTCAAAGCCCATCGGACGCACTGCTGGACGTGCCGCACCTCTGCCGGCCTAACAACCGAGGCGGGACGGTGGAGACGAGCGTGCCGGTTCTTGATCGCCCTGTCCCCCTTGGCCAATGGCACCTGCATCGCCAGCTCCGGCAGCATGGTCGCATGCTGGGTGAAGGCCGCCATGACCTCGGGAGAGCTGAACAAGAGATGATCTGGGTGGGCTTCGTGACGACGGCCCAAGGCGCGACACACCTTGCGCCACTCGGCTCGGATGTCCGCATGCTGCATGGTAAACCCCGCGATGAAGGGAGCAAAACAGTCCAGCGCCTCGTCGTCATCTGGCACGCCAACGACTCCCGTGGGAAGAGAGGCCGTTTGACGGCAAACCAGCCCGTCGAGGTCCAGGGCCCCGTCGCGATGGAAGACGACGACCATTCCTCCTCTGGGCTGCTCGACGAGCATCCCCAGCGCTCGCTCGATGAACTTGCCTTTGGGCTTCATGCCGTACAGGCTGTGGCAGAAGAGAACGACGTCGAATTTCTCGTCGCCATCGCTCGAGCCGGTGCCGGCGCCGCTCCCCGCGCTGCCATCCAGAGCGAATGGGATTCGCCGAATCTCCGCAGCATTTTCTAGACAGGGCAGCGGGGACTCTTTCTCCGAGCCAGGGCAGAGCCATTCTTCCAGCTGCGCAGCAAACAAGCCGTTCGGCTCCAGTGCGGCGTATCTCTTGACCCCCCGCCTCAAATGGCCGGGCAGGTATCCAAGCACGCTCTTCGGGCCGGGCCCAATCTCCAGCACCGAGATGCGGATCCGCGAATCGAAGAGAGGGGCCAGCAGCCGGCCCAGCTGAGGGACGATGAAGTCTCGGTACACTGTCCATCCTGGGCCGCGAACCAGGGAATCGAAGCCGGCGCCGTACTGCGTGTCGGACAAGGGCTGTTTCGCAGAGGACGCCGCTGCCGCGGCTTTCTGCCGAAGCGCCAGCTTGAGGGCGTCGAGGGTGGCCATGTCGATCCGGCTTGAGAAGTGTTTAGCGATGGCGACAATGGATCGAGAGCCTCATGGCCATGCACCAACAGCGTGCCGGACGGCTACGTGTTCTGGCGAAAAACAAGGCTCTGCGGCCGGCAAGTCGTACAAGGCCACGTGAGCCTCTTGGCGCGGCCGGCGAGTTGAAGCCCCCTTTGTACAGGACGGGCGGATGGAGATCGGGGGAGGTCTTTCTCCCGTTGCAACGTGATGTGGCAGTGGCTGTTTGATAGCCTCGGTATAGCTTCAAAGATGATAGGGCTTGATGGTTCAATGCTCTCGACGGCCTTTTCCCAAGGTTGCCACGGAATGCGCTGCCTTTTGTATTGAGCCTATATCTAGCAGTGTACTTTGTTAATTTTTTTTTTTTAAAAAAAAGCAAGGCGCCTTGTACTCTGTATATAATGAATGGCATGAATGTAACCATGGCGACCAATACGGGAGTGTCGTCGCACTGGCTATTTTAGGTGAACTTTGATCATATATAACGTCGATTTCTCTGAACGGCGTACATAACTGTATGAATCGATGGAGGTTAATTTCTTTTTTCTTTTTTTCTTTTTTTTTTGCCTCGAGCTCTCTATTTGAGACATGGATATCAATAAGGCCATCCATCGGCCAGGATTAGCTGAGGAGCCGTGGCTGTAGATGTTCAAATGCGAAGGAAAAAAAAAGGGCAAGTTCTGCGAGCTGGTAGGTGAGGATATGGGAAGGGGGGAAAAAAAAAGAAGAAGGAAGGGCAGAAATTAACTTTGGCAGTTCCTGAGCACAGTTCTCTCCAGTGACAGACAATCTGTCCACGACGAGAGCTGATTGTTTCCATGTTGCGATGAAGGGGGAGAGGATTTTCCAGCAGGCATACGAAAAGCTATAGGGTAGGGTGTAGATAAGCCAAGGTAGTTTTAAGCAAGGAGTAAAAACACAGCAGTAGAGAGCACCACTTGTCTGTGTATAATTAAAGTATACGTATTAGTTATGGTGAGGCAGATGCAGAGCGTTGGTTAATCATCATCTTGAACAAAATGGGCCATTTGGAGGATATATATGAAAGAATCTAACTGATACATATATCTATCTATCTATACATTGTTTACTTTTTTTTTTTTATCCTGCTGGTGTTTTTTCACCCTTGATAACGCAATCACGTGAGCCCTACTAGCCAACTTTTTGTTGAGTTCGTGATAAGCCTTTGTCTTTGTTATTTGTTTACTTTCCATTCGACACCACAACTTTTTTTGCTCGACATTTTTTTTTTTTTTTTTTGCTCGACATCTTTTGGGCACTAGGTTCTCCGTCATTATTCAGCAAAATTATTCAGAAAAATTATTCAGGCGCGTCGACAGAGCATCAAAATCTCAGGGCAGGCCGTTAAAGCTTGGCCGGAATTCTAAAAGGCCAGAATCGCGGCCTTTGTCGGTAATCCCCGGCACTATGGGGGCTGCTGGATTCGAGGTTTGGTAAGATCCTTTATCGGCAGGACTGCCATTATTGGGTCGATCAACGCTTCCATCGACAACGCCAACCCAACGCTGATTCATTGGCTCGGGCGACGAAGCCCATCGGCGGCCTGCCGTCTGCTCACTGAAAGGCTCTTGGCTCTCGGCCGTTTTCTTGACCGGCACCGGATTCATGATGCACCGCCGCGCGGCCATCAGGCAGCTTGGACTGAAGCCATCACGGAGCGCTGCCGTCTGGGCGTTGCGGCCTCTGCTGAGCGCATCCAGGTGGCGTCTCGGCGCGGCCGCAAACCGCCAGGAGAGCCGGTTGCTCGGCTGCGCTCGAAATCTCAGCAGCACGGCGTTCCGGCGGAGCGGCTTCGACGACAATGCACGAACGGGCACCTACAGCGAATCCGATCATGAGCATGCCGTCATCTCGACCTTTGACCTCTTTTCCATCGGCATCGGCCCTTCGTCGTCCCACACCGTTGGGCCGATGAGGGCGGGCAACATCTTTGTCGCGGATCTCCACGAGGCCGGCCTCCTCCAAAAGGTTGACAGGATCCGCGTAGCGCTCTATGGCAGCCTGGCTCTCACCGGCGAGGGCCACATGACGCCGTCTGCCCTTCTGCTCGGCCTCGAAAGCGCCGACGTCGAGACGGTCGATACCGCCTACGTGCCCGCGCGCTTCGGCCAGATCAAGGCGGACAAGAAGCTCTTCCTGGGTCGCCAGCTCCCGGATGGCAAGGGCAAGGAAATCGTCTTTGACTACGAGCGTGATTTCAAATGGGAGTGGGCTAGGAAGCTCCCTCTGCACAGCAACGGCATGCGCCTCATGGTGTTTGACAAGGAAGGCTACATGTTGGCGACCAATGACCTATTCAGCGTAGGCGGCGGGTTTGTTGTCAACGGCGCCTTGTCCATCAGCAGTCCAGACTCGCAATCGCCATCGTCCACCGGCGATGCCGGCCCAGGATTGTCCGACGCCGGCCAGCAAAAGGCCGAGGGCGGCGGCAGCGGCGGCGGCCACCATCCGCTTGACCTTGCAGAGAACATGTACTACAAAGAGATTAGGCGAGAGGATGCAGCGGGAGATCGCCGGACCGGGCCAGAGATCAGGCCCTTGGAAGACGCTGCGGGACAGCCGGCTCTGCTTGCATCCGGCGCCGGCGGTGCACCTCCTCCTCCTGCCGGATCCTCACCGGGAGACGCTCCGGCCCCTGGCGGCGCGCCTGGCCACCAGCCCCGATACCCGTTCAGAGACGCAAAGAGCTTGTTGGCGTTGTGCGACAAGCACAACCTGACGATTGCGCAGTTGGTGTACGAAAACGAAAAGAGCCACGGCTACTCGGACGAAGAAATCCGCGACAAGGTGTTTCGTATCTGGGAGGTCATGGACGACAGCATCCTGCAGGGCGTCCAGGCAGCTCCGGATTCGACGCTGCCGGGCAGCCTGAAGCTGCGCAGGCGAGCGCCGGCGCTGTATAGGCGACTCACAAGGGGGCTGTACCCCTCTCACGCCACACACGCTATCGCTGGGGCGGAGACGGCTCAAGCCCAATTCCCGTCCGGAGACAAGGCGTCGCCGTCCGAGCCGGGGCCCTCGGACACGCTCGCGGCCCTAGCGGCGCCTTCGTCAGGCCGAAGGGACATGGCTGTCAGGAGAGGCATGGCGCCTCTGCGCACCCATGGCTCCTTGTCTCATCCGGTGTCGCCGTCGCCGCGACGACGCACTACGTTCCCGGCCAGTAAGCCCAGCATCCGTTGAATGGCCAATTTGAAAGAAGGAGGAAACTAACCCGAGACTCGTCGCAGTGGACTACCTGGCGGTGTATGCCATGGCGGTCAACGAGACCAACGCCGCGGGCGGACGCATCGTCACCGCCCCAACGAACGGTGCGGCGGGCATCATACCCGCAGTGCTCAAGTACACCATCGAATTCGTCAGCGACGACCCCGAGCGCGACATCCTGTCCTTCCTCCTGACGGCCGCGGCCATCGGCATGCTGTACAAACGCGGCGCCACCATCTCGGCGGCAGAGGGCGGATGCATGGCCGAGGTGGGCGTGGCGTGCTCCATGGCGGCCGGGGCATTCGCAGCCTGCATGGGAGCCAGTCCTCAAGCCATTGAGCAGGCGGCCGAGATTGGGATCGAGCACAACCTTGGTTTGACGTGCGACCCCATAGGCGGGCTGGTTCAGGCGCCGTGCATCGAGCGCAACGCCCTGGGCGCCATCAAGGCCATCTCCAGCGCCAACCTGGCGCTGAGCAGCGAGACCGGGACGCAAAAGGTAAGCCTCGACGATGCCATCAAGGCCATGCGCCTCACGGCCCAGGGCATGAGAAACGAGTTCAAGGAGACGAGCTTGAGCGGATTGGCTACGAGCGTGCCGCTTCATATTCCCGTTAGTGTGCCTGACTGCTGAAGAGGCAGCTTTTTTGTAAGCCAGCCGGTAATGCATGGTATTAGAGTTGATTAATATGCCGCATCATGTTGTTTTGTTCATTGCTACTTTGCTTGATATCCAACCCTAATGGGCGTGTAACCCTGCGCCATATTCGATCCGGAGGATTGCGAGGCTCGCGTCGTCCTTGTGTGCCGCATGGAACAATGCCGTCTTCTTGCCGTCTACGCCAGCCTGTGCGGATGTCGTCTCGCAGCTCCTTGAGCCGTGCCCGGTTGGCGTGCCAGGTGCTGACTAGGCTAAAGGGGAGCCTTGGTTTTTGGCAAGCTCGCGTAAGGCCATCATGGGCGATGGCCTCGACCTGGCCCAGCTTGGCCCCGGCCTGCTTCAGCGGATGCGGGCATGGCCGAATGCTTGCCCTCGGGCAGGCTGTCTCGCGCCTCCACACAACGAGGCGAGCTGTAGCAGAACTAAGCTGAAGGTCGGCCACTTTATTTGTTGTAGAGCGTGGATAATCCAGTCTCTGCAGATGTCCTACGTTATCTAGACGGAAACATAACATGAATGACCACCTAACCTCCTACAGTTCGGTAGCACTACATCTTTACGACTGCGTGCTCTGGCACAGCTGACGAATTCTCCAGACTTGCAGCTGACGCGCGATCTCGAGGCTGTTGCGTTCCACGATTTCTCGCTCAGCGAATCCCGGGACCGACATGGCAATCCATGACGTCCCCGGCCCAGTATAAACATGCAAGCGATTTTTGCAGGAACCGCAGAGCATGGCCCTGGCTGGTTCGCGTTGACGAAGCGCGGAAACGACGGGCCTGATCAACCGGGGAAGAAAATCTCGCGTGAGAGCGGGCGCGGGTGCGCGACAGATTGCGCCACACTGTGAAATTTCCAGAACAAGGGGCTTCAAGCCCCAATACCCGAGGAGGGTTTATCCAGCTGGGGCTTTCTGGCTACGCTGGAGGAGCTCCTTATGGGGTTTTTTCCCGGGAAGAAAATCGGCTTCAACATTGAGATGGGTGCGTTGGCGGGATAAAGGCCAATTGGGTTCATGACGATGTGACGATTAGCTAACCGAGGTCGAAGCAGGCGTTGCTCCGGTTGTTCCATTGGCATCAACACATTTGGTTGACGTTTGCTCTGGATAGACTCGAGCGGCTGGCTGGCTGGCTGGCTGGCTGGCCATCGGGCCCATCATGCTCTCTCGTCCTTGATAGCCGAGGTCTGCATCACTCCTTTCGGCGAAGCAGAAGCTCTATCCGGTCCTGTTGATCACCAAGAGTGAGTTTTGTTTCCTCCCCCTTGCCCCCTTGCCCCTTTTCTGCGCACTATTTCTTCTCTGAAAAGAGAGAGAGAGAAGAGGTTCCAGCAACCTTTTCTTCTTTGTTGTTGGCTAGAAACAAGCAGATGCGGGCCGTGACGACATCATCGTGGCGGATAGGGTCAAGCTCGTCGCCCAAGAAGTAGACAAGGATCTGGCAATGCAATCATGTCTGATGGATTCAAACTAAATCACCAGACAGATGGGCTACACAATCATTCTACATATATGTAAACATGGAGATGAGAATGGATTTGGATTTGTGGGTGTTAATTGCAGAGACGTTAGTTACTCCGTGATGGCTTCGGAAGAAACTTTTGGTTGAATAAAAGAACCACATTGGTGCTGTTTTGGGAGAGCTGATATGCAAATATATCCAAATAGATGGTATATATATAGTACATATATATAATATATATACATACATATATAGAGTAAAATGATGCTTGACAAGAAAGTTTGTTGGCTACAAAGGGAGGCCGCCGTGGCGGTGCAGATGGTTTTTGGCGGTGCAGATGGTGGCGGTGCAGCTTTTGTTACAGCAGCCCAACAGAATAATGGATCTCTTGCCCCTCCTCCCCCCCCCCCCCCCCCCCTTTTTTTTTTTTTTTTTTAGCAACAACTCAATATCATACATACCTCCTTAGATACATACATAGTACGTACTCATGGAACACTCCGTAATCCAGCCTCATAACGGCCTAACAGCTTCTGCGCCAACACCGCCAACAACCGTGATAGCCCGCAAACCATCACCATCTATGTAGGATCGCCTTTTTTTTTTTCCCTTCTACTTCTTCCCCCCCCTTCTCCTTCATGCACCTCCCCCCCCGGTCGCCATTCCATCAGCCCCGTTTTCCGCAAATCCCCCCACCAGCCACGCTCGGCCACGATGACCTTGCAAGGGTTCCGCTGGTCAGGTCGTCATCCCTCGAGCCCACCAACCATTTGGCGCCAGGTGAACGGTGGACTCGGCGCTTGGTGCTTGACAGGGGGGGGGGGGGGGAGAAGAGACGGCGGCATGACTCTGTCTCCAGGTCTCGTTTACGGTGAATCAGGTGGATGCGTTGATGCCCTTTGGACGGGGGGGGGGGGGGGGAAACGGCAAAGGAAGAAAGGAGAAGGTGAAGAGAAGGACAGACGAAAAAAAAAAAGACGCCCCTGAATCCCGGCCATCGACTTCTGCAGGAGCCCCTGATAGGTATATAAGACGGAAGAGGGGGGGGGAGGAGCAGCTACTCTCTCGTCTCTCGTCTCTTCTCTCTCCTCTCAACCCCCCCCCCAAAAAAAAAGACGCGCAGCCCATCGTTTTTGTCAACGCTCCGCACGTCATGCCCTCCTTCTCCGGCACAACTCCCGAGGCGCTGCTCGCGCGCAACGACTCGCTCAACCCCGAGGCCACATGTCACGGCATCACCTCCAACGGCCGGCCTTGTCGCCGTCCCGTCAGCCCTACGGGCCAACCGCAGCCGCCGCGGAAGAAGCATCATCCCGCTGACGACGATGACGGCGAGGACGCCTATTGCTGGCAGCACAAGGACCAGGCCGGCCAGTCGCACAAGTCCGGTGCCGGCGCGGCTCGGCCGACCATCGGCACCATCCCCGAGGGCGGGCGGTCGAGCCTGGACACGCTGGCGGACCGGCTGGGGCTGGTGGATCTGGACGCGAGGCCCGGCGGCCGGTACGGCTCGGAGAAGCCTCTGCAGGGAGGCGGCAGGCCCAGGCCCAGGACGACGGCGTGGTGCTTCTGCTTCAGCATCCCCGAGGGCGACTTTGACGACGCTCCTCCGCGGCCTCATGCCGGCCAGCAGCAGCAGCCGCATCCTCGGCCTTCGACGTCGTCGGCCCGCCCGTCACGGCCGCAGACCTCTCACCAGCAGCACCAGTCGCGCCCTGCCAGCTCGTCGGCCCCCACGGCGGCCCATCTCAAGTCCCTCATCCCGGACTCGCTCGATGCCGTCACGACGTCGTCCCTCATGACGGAGGTGTCCAAGGGCTTCTCCGACGCCGACGAGCCCGGCTACATCTACATGTTCTGGCTCACGCCCGAATCGGCCTCCGACCCTGCCCCCGTCGATGCCGCCAGGGATCTCCTCGCCCCGCCTCCTCGCGGCGGCAGCAGGAGGCCCAGCGACGTCGTCTCCACGTTCGCCGGCACCGACGGCCAGAAGCCCAAGACGATGCTGCTCAAGATCGGCCGGGCGGCCAACGTCCAGCGCCGCATGAACCAGTGGTCCCGCCAGTGCGGCCACTCCATCCAGCTGCTTCGCTTCTACCCCTACATGTCCTCGTCGTCCACGCCCGCATCCCTGGACGCGCCGCCGGCCCCGCCTCACGCCAAGGGCGGTTCCGCAAGGGATGCTTCTCCGTCGGCGGCGTCTCCGCACCCCACGCCTCACGTGAAAAAGGTAGAGCGCCTCATCCACATCGAGCTCGCCGGCATGGGGCTCCGCGCCGACCTCGGCGCCTGCGAGGCCTGCGGGCGGGAGCACAAGGAGTGGTTTGAAGTCGAGGCCACCAGAGACGGGGTCAGGACCGTCGACGACATTATTCGGCGCTGGGTGGGCTGGGATGATGGCGGGCGATGATTGTACATATATATATATATATATATACATATATGTATGTATGTACGGGTGACGAGGTCTCAATGCTGGAAACTTGCAAAGGCATGGTGTTTTTTTTTTTTTTTTTTTTTTTTTTTTTCTTCTTTTTTTCTCATATAGGCATGACTTGGCGTTTTGAACGATCAAGGGAAGACATGACACAACAAACAAAAACAGCCTTGACTCATTTTTAGATGGATTGAGCGGTTTTTTTTTTCTTCTTATTCTTTTTTTTTTTTTCCTTTCCTCTTTTTCTAAGAAAACAAAAAACAAATGGCATTGTTAGCGTATATCTCTACATACATGCATACATGCATACATCACATTACATTACATTAGATTACATTACATTAGATTACATTATATCAGATTACATACATCCATATCTTATATACATATATATATATATATATATATATACTGGTACTATACTATACATTCACGAGACAATTCATTAGCATCATCTACAAGAGGCATAAGAGGCATGAAAGGCAAACCGTCCAACGTGACTTTTGAGAAAACGCCCGAGCATTGAATGCAAACATGTGGTAGTGATTGGTATACAGTACGACCTATATTACGACTATTAAATAAGAAACATTTGCACACACACACACACAGAGAGAGAGAGAGAGAGAGAGAGAGACACACACACACATTATATAAAAGCTCCAATCTCGCGGAAAAAAAACAAAGCCAAGGCTGGCCAAGTTAGCTAAAAAACATTGATCCGCAGGGTATCAACACTCCCCCCATTTCCCCTCTTTGGCAATCGGCATAATCACCAAGCCTCCGGCCTCTCCCTCTCTCTCTCTCTTTATCTCTCTCTTTATCTCTCTCTCTCTGTTTTTTTTTTTCCCTTCACTCGGGGGGAGGAGGAGTGTGGGTCTTTTCCTCGTCGTGTGCGTGGATCGGAGGCTTCTCGGTGTCGTGGGCAATCTTGGCCTCAAAGTCGCCCTGCTCGGCGCGGACGGTGAGGCCGGTGGCGACCTTGGTCTTCCAGGCGGGAGTGCCCATGTACTTGATGCCGTTGGGGTCCTCAAACATGGCCTCGGTCTCCTCGAGCGTCTTGCCGGCCGTCTCGGGGAACACGAAGAAGACGTGGAAGAAGGCGACGGTGTTGAAGATGGCGAAGATGAGGTACGACTTCCACCTGATGTTGGCGAAAGCCACGGGGGTAAAGAGGCCCAGGGCGGTGTTGAAGGCCCAGTTTCCAGACGTCGACATGGCGACGCCCTTGCCTCGCAGGCGGAGCGGGAACAGCTCCGGGGGGTAGGTCCAGGAGACGGGACCCCAGGTGGGTGCGAACGAAGCCACGAAGAGGTACGTGATGGCGATGAGGCCCCTGGCGGGAGCGCCGGTCACGCGCATCGACTGGGCGGCGACGTGGTTGATGCCCCCGGGGACGACTTCGCCGTAGGTGGCGAGGATGCCGGCGTTGGCGTACATCCAGACGGCCATGAGGACGGAGCCGACGAGGAGCGTCGGGCGGCGGCCCCACCGGTCGACCCAGAGCAGGGCGGGGATGGTCATGATGACGTTGATGATGTACTGGATGGACGAGGCGAGCAGGTTGGCGTTGCCGCTGTAGCCGGCCATGGAGAAGATGTTGGCAATGTAGTACACTGTTCAGGGGGAGGGGGAGGATTAGCCCGGATCGCGCCCGACAAGGCAAGGCAAGGCAAGGAAAAGCCACAGGGTCTGTGGGGTGGAAGGGAAAAAAAGAAAAAAAAAGGGGGGGAACAGAATAAAAAATAAAAAATAAAAAATAAAAAAGGGGGGTGGTTGGAGACTCACTCATGACGTTCATGCCGGTCAGCTGAGACCAGATCTGGGTGAAGAGGCCGATCATGGTGCGGTTGATCATCTGGGGCTTGAACAGGTCCAGGTAGGTGACGTCGGCGTGGCGGCGCTCAAACTCGCACATGTCCTTGATGTCCTGCAGCTCGTAGGCGACAAAGGGGTGGTTGGGGTCGCCCTTGCCGTGGACGAGGGTCAGCACGGTGTGGCAGTCCTCCCAGCGGTCCTTGCGGGCGAGCCAGCGGGGAGACTCGGGAAGGGGCATCATCATGAAGAAGAGGAAGAAGGCGGGGATCATCTGGAGGCCCCAGGGGATGC
Organism: Trichoderma cornu-damae; assembly: GCA_020631695.1. NCBI lineage: Eukaryota > Fungi > Ascomycota > Sordariomycetes > Hypocreales > Hypocreaceae > Trichoderma > Trichoderma cornu-damae. Next base: position 383,824 of record CM036093.1, read on the forward strand.
GCCAGGAGGCGGTGTTGTACTCGAGCGGGTTCTGCTTGCCGATGAAGGAGCAGCCGTAGGAGATGTAGTACATGATGAGGATGCCCCAGGTGATGGCCCACTGCTGCATGCCGATGAAGCGGCCGCGCTTGGAGGGGGGGGAGATTTCGGCAATGTAGACGGGGACCTGGGCGGACTCGATGCCGACGGAGAGGCCGTTGATGATTCGAGCGAAAATGAGCATGCCGATGTTTTGGGCGGCACACGAGAGGGTGGAGCCAATGACCCTGCGGGACGAGGCGTCAGCAAGTTTCGACGACGAACCCGCGCTCACTCGTTTCACTTTATTTCCATCCATGATGCATTCTTGCAATTCATGCTTCTTCTTCTTCTTCTTCATGTTCTTCTTCAAGCTTCCTCTTGATTCTTCTTCTTCTTCCTCTTGATTCTTCTTCTTCTTCTTCTTCTTCTTCTTCTTCTTCTTCTTCTTCTTCTTCTTCTTCTTCTTCACGTCTTTTTTTTTTTTGCCTTTTGGGCTTCGCCTCGGCTTACCAGATGATGCATCCCGCCATGATGGAGTATTTCCGTCCCAGGCGGTCAGACAGAGGACCCGAGATGAGGGCCCCCAGCCACGAGCCCGCGGCCATGGAGGCGGTGATGCCTCCCTGTACGAGCGACCTGGGACCGCCGCAGGTGCCGTCGACGGTGGTGGGGGGGTTCTCGTCTTGGTTGAAGTAGCATAGGTACGACTGCTCGGCCAGCTGGGCCGACACAGACGAGATGTCGAAGCCGAAGAGCGCGCCGCCGACGACGGACACGCCGGCAATCACGTAGATGTTGCCGATGGGCATGGCTCAGGCGGTCTCCCTTGTTTGCTTGCGGAGGACCTTGACCATGGAACGCGGTGACGAGAGAAAGGAGGTCCGGGAGGAAGAGAGAGGGGGGGGGGGAGAGAGAGAGAGAGAGGGAGAGAGAGGGCCCTATATATATGCTGCCAATGGAAGAACAGTGTCGTCACGCCCGGGGGTTGTGCAGGCCGCTGCCAGTTCGACATGCGGGCAGCTTCCGACCAACCTGGCATGCATGTGGGCAGAGAGAGAGAGAGAGAGAGAGAGAGAGACGAGGCCTCCCCTGGTCCGTCCGTCTCCATCTCTCACTCTCCATGCATGTCTCTCTCTCCATCTCTCTCTCTCTCTCTCTCACTCTCTCCCCCCCCTCTCTCTCCTCTGCTCCCTCTCCCTCTCCCTCTCCCTCTCTCTTCTTCTTCTTCTTCTTCTTCTTCTTCTTCTTCTTCTTTTAGCCTAAGCCGGGACATGGGGCCATGGGAAAGGAGAAAGGAGAAAGGAGAAAGGCCTTGCTGGGAATCGCCATGGCCGGTTGGTCAATCAAGAATGGTGGAATGCGCCGTTCCTCTCCAGGATGGCGGGTTGGACGGCGTGTGTGTGTGTGTGTGTGTGTGTGTGTGTGTGTATCGAGTGCATCCGGAAGGCCAATTGGAGTGCCTTGTGCCTCGTGCCGCGGCATGGGGATCCATCCCCAGGAAGGAAGCGCGTGCAGGTTTGTTGCAGGAGCAGCCACCAGTCCGTCGTGAACGAGGAGATGATGGGAGGAGCAAAAAAAAAAAAATTAAAAAAATTAAAAAAAAATTAAAAAAAAAATTGCTTCTGGTGTGTCGTTGCCCGTCAGTGGGTGGTGGTGCAAAATCCACAGAGGAGGTACGGAGTGTACAAGGATTACCTACTACCTACCAGGTACCTGCTAGGTTAGTGCCTTAGGCAAGAGCCCACCCGGCACTTTGTATGTACCAGGGACAACACACACACATGCCCCCCTAAAATCAAGAACCGACCCCCGGAAATCCCCCCCCCCAAAGAGCCCTAAAAGAAGCATTTCTCTCTCTCTCTCTCCCCCCACCGCCCCTCCCCCTCCAGCTCCTCCTCTCTTTGTTTGCCCCCCCCCCGCCTTGGATCCCCGGGGAAGCGAATTTTTTTTTTGGGTGTGTCCGGGGTGAGATGTACAAGTACTAGTATGTACCAGTACATTGTATGTAGTATGTAGCATGTAGCATGTACAGAGGTCAAAGGAAGGATGGAGGTGGGGGGGAGAGAGAGAGAGAGAGAGAGAGGAAAAGACGCACTGGAATGCGGCCTGTTGGCGAGGTTTGGAGTTTCTCTCTCTTCCCCCTTCCCTCCCGGCCCATTGCGAGAAACATTACGAATGGGTTCACACGTAACTTTTTCGTTCGTCAGCACAGCACAGTGGCAGGTACTTGCCATCGCCACTGTAGAAAGGCCGGGGACTTTGGTACCGAGTACTCCCGTACTCCCGTACATGGGGGGGGGGAGGCGAGTGAGTGAGTTGCCGGCGCAACAACAAAAACATGTACGAGAACGAGAATTGCCTTGTTTCTGCTAACATGACATACATACCTTGCCTTGGCCGGAAATACATGAAATAAATCAATACATGAAATGAATCGATACATGAAATAAATAAATTCATAAAAGATCCATGCACAAGCATCGCCCTCGACGGCTGGAACAGCTGGCCGTGTTACGTACAGCATCTCTCGACGAGCATCGCACGCCTGCGAAAAAATCCATCGGCTGTGTGTCCCCCAATTGACATGGCACGACGCATCGCGGTAACACCACCCGCCCGCTCGCGTGGTGATACACCGGCCCAAGGTCTTGCCATGCGCGCGCCCTTGGGACCCCTCGCGCTCACACGACGCGCCGGCTTCTTCCTCTGTGGCCTCTCTCTCTCTCTCTCTCTCTCTCTCCCCACACAAGGCATGGGGTTGCCGCTGCTGATGGGATATTACGTACTTTACACAATAACATGGCTCGAGCTGCTTCCTCATGGGCTCGAGCTGCTGCCCGAACCAGGTTCCCCCCATTGCTAGACGATCGCCGGCGGGGCCACCCAATTCATTGGCCTGCAGCATCCTCTTTTCCCTCCTCCCGCCACCCCGGGGGGAAGAAGAAGAGAAGGGGGGGGGGGGGTTATTGCATGTCGCCGAGAGTTTGGCCGTCCGAGGAAAGAAGGGGGGGGGGGGGGGGCGTGTGGACGAGTCGTCTAGATGGCCACTAGAAAGAAGCCCGAGCTGTTGTGCGAGAAGAAAGAGGAGGAGGAGAGGAGAGAGAGAGAGAGAGACAGCAAAGAGAGAGACAGGGAGAGAGGGAGGGAGAGAGATGATGATTCGCGCCGAGCCTCGTCTTGGCCGTCGGCAGCAAATTGCCGGAAGCCTTTGAGCGTTTTGGGATGTGCGTGTGGCCATTATCACGTTTCATTGTCATGGCATTTTGGCCCATTTATTTTGGCGGTGGTTGTGCGCATGTATATAATGTTGTTTTGTATAAGGTATGTTTGTATATGTTGTATATATTGTATATATTGTATATATTGTATATGTTGTATGTGTTGTATATGTTGTATATGCCTGCTTCAAGGTCATGTATAAGTTGTATTATACGGGCATGGCAGGGCATAACAGCAGCGCCAGAAAGGGTTTTTTTTAAAAAAAAAAATAAAAAAAAATAGTTTTCTTTTTTCTGGTCTTTTCTTTTTTTTTTCCTTGTCTTTTTCTGTTTCTTTCTTCTTTTTTTCTTTTTCTTTTCTTCCTTTTTTTTTTCCTTTCTCTTCTTCTTTTAGTGGAATCCCCCCCCCCACCCTTTTTTTAGCTTCGTCTTCCATACAGACAAGGTGCACATGTTGATGTGGGGGATGAAAAAAGATGAAAAAATGAAAAAAAAATGAAAAAAAAAATGAAAAAAAAAATAAAAAAATAGAAAAAAAAATAAAAAAATGAGCCTCGCCCATAAACTGCCTGTACTGTGAATGTACTGTGAATTAGCTCTCAAAGCTCTCAAAGCTCTCGAAGCTCTAAGCTCAAGGGGGGGGGGGTGCCGCTGTACCTACCTAGTATACAGTACATTACACAGTACATTACACAGTACATTACACAGTACATTACAGTAGGAGTCCTTTCTGTGGGCGCTCCACTCTTCCCCGGCTTTGGCTTCTTCGGCGCCGCACACATGAACGTTTTTTTTCTCTTTTTCTTTTATTTTTTAATTTTTTTTAATTATATATATATATACATCAATATACATTATTATTATTTTTCCATCATGGCTTTTACCGCCTCTCCGTGGCCCCGAGGAATTTCGGATTGAAACTGCTCCCTGGCTACTCCGTACTTGTAAGAACAAAACCCTTTTTGCCGGGAGCCGCCTCAGAACGGCAGTGATCGGCGCATTCGAAAAAAAAAAGGCGGGCCCCCGGTTCTCACAGTGCCCCTGCGCCAGATTCTCGCACAGTACGACTGCGCAGGCCTGCCATGCCAAAACACACCTGATGAATGAGACTCTGTGCTCCACGCCACTCTCTCTCTCTCTCTCTCTCTCTCCCTCTCTTCTCTCCAGTTCAGGCTTCAACCAACCCCCGGCAAAAGAGAATAAAGAATAAAAGAATAAAAGAATTTATAAAAAAAAAAAAAAAAAGAGAGAGAGAGAGAGAGAGAGAGGCAGCTTCGGTCCCGCTCTTCAAAATCCCGTGTAAAACTCATCCATCCCGTTTCGTTTGCAAAGCCAATGCCCGTCTCCGTCGTCACACCACCCGCCGACCAGCTCCGCGTTGGCTGATTCGACCAGCCCCCTTCACCCTCCTCTCCGGCTCCGCCTTGTCCTGTTTCGGCTTCTGCTTAATATTGCGAGTCTCTCCTCTCTCTCTCTCTCTCTCTCTTTCCCCGGTTCTCCAGACCAGCTCTCTCTCTCCCTCTCTCTCCCTCTCTCTCCACTGCGATGGCCCGATGCAACACAAGATTGTGTGTCAGAGAAACCACGGTCGACCTGATGGATGGATGGAGACCGGCCGCACATGGCATGGCATGGCATGCATGCATGCAGCTTCGGTCAACACGGCCCCAGCATCGGCCCCGGCTCTCTCTCCAGGTTTCCCCAAACCCTCCTCGCTTGTTGTCGGGATGGTGGCGGCCAACGCCTGCGGAGGCACTTGCTTGCTTGCTTGCCTCTTGCATTCTTGATGACCAATTCGTCACCAAAAGACAAGGGCGGCCAGACCAGCCCACTGCTGCCATGTTTCTCTGACGACGTCGCCACTGGCGCCAGCCCACCCCTCTCTCTCTGCCTCCCAACGGCGTTTGATCACGGCGTTTGATCACGGCGTTTAACCATGGCGCAAGGGTTCGGCGGCTGCAAGTTTGGCTCCTTCACGCTCTCTCTCTCACCTCGCCTAAATCACCCCCCCGTTTGCGCGGGGAACAAGCGCGTTTCCGAGCGGCCAATGAGAACTGGTCACAACTCTTGTTGCTTCTCTATAGAGTTATCAACGCCGCAGGCTCCCATCCCGCATAGGCCGCACACGCCCCCCCGGGCCAGCCAGCCAGCCAGCCAGCCAGACCCGGGGGGGAGGGGGTTGGCATTGGGATTTTGGGGGGAATGAGCCTCGGAACACCAAAGTGTGATTTTCATGCACACGGTACAAGTACAAGTATTTCCTAGTAGTAGTATATCCTGCTCGTAAGCGCAGAATGGCCCCTTTTCGGTGTACGGGCGAGGACCGCCCGAGATCCCAATCCTTGGTTACGTATTTTCTTTCTTTTTCTGAAAAATAAAATAAAATAAAAAAAAAAAATAAAAATAAAAAAGGTTTCGATCCAACGCCGCCAGCCAACTGTAGCTCCAAACCCGTGGCGGACACGAGAGGCGAGGCTAATAAACCACAACAACTTGGTGCCTCGGGACATTTTGATTGGAGCGGGTGACGAATCCATAACGCTTCCCCACCGCCTCTTTCTTCCCTTTTTTTTTTTTTTTTTTCTTTTTTTTTTCTTTTTCTTTTTTGTTTTTTCCCTTCCTTCCCCCACCCTGTCAGTGTCCTTCGGCAGTTGTGCTGACATGATTACTCTTGTATCAATAGGCGTGACTGCAGAAAGAGGGAAGAGAGAGAGAGAGAGAGAGAGAGAGAGAAAAGGGGTGGGAGGAATGGGGGTAGAGAAACCAGCCTTGGGGGGTTGCCCAGCAGCAGAAAAAAGACGGAAACCTGAATGAAAATTTCCTGGATGCCGTCAAAAACAACAACAACTACAAGAACAACACTTTGGTGTGTGTCTATGCGTGCTTTGGCCCAGTGGTGCTCCATCCCGGTCGACCACTCGAGTCGAGTCGAGTCGACTTTGGAATGGAAAGCGCGTGTACAACGTTGTATCGCGCGCCCTTGAAGCTTGCATCCTTTTTTTTTTTTATTATTATTTTACAACTGCGTGGTCGAATCAATGCCAATTGGTGACTGTCTTGTGACCCTTCCCTTCCCTTCCTTTTTTTTTCCCCCCCCTATGCCGTCTCCGCTCACCAAGGAGGGCGGTTTGGGCACATCGTATCATCGAGCCGGATGGATGCCCACGCTAGACGGGGCCCAACAACATCCTCTCTGGATCAACCCCCCCCCCCCCCCCCCTCTCTCTGCCTCTTCATCTCCGTACACAGTATCTTGGACAGCAAAACGGACCTTGCAGCATGGACATCTCGCTTTCCCCGCTCGCTGTTACCCTCGGGATCTCGAGAAACAAACAGATCCTCAGGATCGCCCAGTCCCAGGGCAAGCCGTCGCATGCGGTTGTCGTCACCGTCGTCGCCTTTTTGCGAGAGACGAGAGACGAGAGACGAGGCTGCGGTGGCCCGGAGGTTGTTACTGCTAACTCACTAATCACCACGTACTACTTACTGCTGCTCGGCCCCAGCCCGATTCATTCTCTCCTGTTCCGGCATGGCTCGCAAGCGGCAAAGCTGCGGCATGGCAGAAAATGGCCCAACGCTGGCTGACTTTGGCCGCATGGAGCAGCGCAAAGCGATGCATGCTTTTCTAGCCTGGGCCGCGGGCAGCAGCACAGCAAAAGGCGCTTTGCGAAAAGCGCCTGATGTTCGGCGCGCCGCTTCCATGGCCGGGACCGAGCCTGAAACCTGAACTGACTGTCGCAGCAGCTCTTCTCCAGGGGCAAATAAAATTCGGCTGGTCAGCAAAGGTTTTCAACACCAACAAAATCAGCCCTGCCCGGACCAGCAGTGGGAAAATGGGGGGGGGGGATCAGGGCTCCAACGCGAAGCCGGTCTTGGGCTGCCATGTGATGTCGAGTGGATTTCTTTGGGGAAAAAAATTAGTTTTATTTTATTTTATTTTTATATTTTTCGATTTCCCTTGACTTGCCGAGTATATTACTCTATACACTCTCTGTGCATTTACTATATACGTTGGAGAGAGAAAAGGGGGACGCGTGGGGGCAAACCAAAAAAATCAAACAAAATAAAGAAAAAAAAATCAAACAAAATCAAACAAAATCAAAATTAAAATACTCATAAAAAATACTGCCCCAGCACGTGGTAAAACAACATCCGCCATACCTATTAGCTTTTTTTTATATCGCCAATCCATTGTCTTACCCGAGACCTTGTGTCGCAATTCCCGAGGCTTTTACCCCCGATCGATCCCTTGGGTTCATATTTCAAGGGGGGGGGGAGGCTGTGTTTTTTTGATTGGTCGGTCGTTGCTGGCTGACGGCAGACCACGATCTTGAATAGACAGATCTGTGTCGTTCTCTTGGCCCTCGGCGCTTTGAGTGCGTTATTCGACCTGTATGGTTTTTATAATGATGATGCGGAGCAAAAATCAAATCAAATCAAATAAAATAAAATAAAATAAAATAAAATCAAATAAAATCAAATAAAATCAAATAAAATCAAATAAAATCAAATAAAATCAAACAAAATCAAAACTCTTACAAAAAAAAAAGGGATACAATTTGGGGATGTGGAAAAGTTCAAAAATCTCGGGCCATTGTCCCATTCTTCCACTTCGTAATTCGTGGGGGAGACGCTGATCAAGTTGGCATGCGGTGGAATTTTTTTTTTTTTTACCATCTACAACTCTTTTATATATATATATATTATATATATATTATATATATCATTTCAGCTTTCTTCTGCCCCGGTGGTTCAAGGGGAAGACGCGCACACAAGTGACGAGTGACAGGTGGAAACAGATGGCGAGATGACCAGAAGCGAGCGCCGCGGGGCCAACATGTCGGGATATTTCATTCATCTATTCATGACATGTTCAAGGGGCGAGGGCGTGCCGAGTACGATGTTGGAATGCACTGAAAAGTGAAGATGAAGATGAAAATGACAGTGTCATGCGCGGCCTGGATTCCAGCAAGTAAGCCGAGATGGAAATGCTGGTGTGCCTTTTTTGGTCATGGGAAGTTGACCATTGAGCATGGATTTTCAGGGGGTTGAAGTAATAGATGGGATGATTTATTTATTCATTAAGGCGGTGTTTTTTTTGTTTGAGTGGACTGACTATTATGTGATGGAGTCTTAGATGCCTATGTTGGGGAGTTGAATGTAGCGATTAAAGATTAAAGGATGTGTGTGTATATATACATCTTTCTTTATATATTTGCTCTTGATAAAATAATGATATAATACATTCCTGATGTTGATATCATGGAGCTGCTCTTCTTTTCTTTTTCAAGGATGGCCCTCGTTATATCAGCTGTATATATTCGATTATTTTGACGATTGCTCCGTGTTGCTGTACACAACGAACAAATGGGCTTTCAGCTATCACGACTGGTGGACCTAAAGTTTCCAACATGAGTTTTTCTTTTTTCTTTTTTTCATCTTTTTCCTCTTTTTTTCTTTTTTTTTCTTTTTTTTTTTTAAAAAAAAAACGACATTTTCCTATTTGGCCTTGGTGAAAAAAAAAAGGGGGGGGGGGGGGGGACAAGATTCAATGCGAAAAGGGTGTTTGATTGTCATCTCCTGGTATAGCTTTTGACCAACACACTCTCCATCTCATCTAAACGTCAACGTTATCATCTCCAACAGGCTTTTTCATGAAAACAGTGAGCATGAAGGGCGGCATTTGGTTCTCGAGTTGCTGCTATATGCTTGCATGAATATGTATATATATATATATATATATACACACACATATATATCAACAAGAAGCAGTGACCTAAAAGGACATGAAAGCAAGCAGCAGCTCCCAGAGACAATATACAAACCTGTTGTAATCGAGGCAAAAATGCTCCGCTAATTCCCCTATTATATACGGGTGAATGAATGAAAAATAAAAACAAAACAAAATAAAAATAAAAATGCATCGCTCAAGTCCCGTCCTGCCCTGGTAATGGACCCATAAAAACAAAATCGTATAGATAGATACAGACTGGTATATAACGTGCATCATGCCCAAAATGTTCCCTAAGACGATGGGGAAAAAAAGTCAAAAGTCAAAACTCAAACTCAAACTCAAAAAAAAAAAAATACTCCCACTCCCATGTATATATACAGACGGTGGGATTTCACATTACTCTCCTCTCCAAGACCCGTGAAACATATGCCTCATCATGGCGGCGTCCGGGATGCTCCCATCGTTCGTGCTGGCGGAGTGATCCTGCCCCATGCCGAAGCCATCGATGGGGAGGATCAGGATGTCTCCAATGAGCGTCGGCTCCTCCATAAACGACAGATCCTTGGTGTCTTTGAGGATGGGCTTGTACTCTTGCAGCTGCTCAAAGACGACGTCCGTCCAGGCCGCCGGCCCCGTCGAGTTCATGACCTCGAAGCTCTCCGGATGCAGCTGGTCGATGGGCAGCCCGTGGAGCGCCGACAGGTCATCCAGCGAATGCAGCACGCGGTCGACCATCTTGCTGAAGACGGGGTGCCCCGGGGCCGCGGCGATGGTCCATTGGCAGAACTGGAGCCAGTGGGGGATGTCGGCCCAAGGGCCGCCGTCGCGTCGGTCGAACTCGATCCCCACGATCAGACGGACTCTATCTCGGAGGTGTGCCGGGATCCAGGCGTCGATCGGCTTGAGCGCGACGGTGTCGGTGTCGGTGTAGACGCCGCCTTGGGCGGAGAGGATGAGGTACCGCAGGAAGTCCGACTTCTGGCCCACGTTGCTGATCTTGTGGTACACCTCGGCGATCTTGGGATCGTGGCCGAAGCGGCTCTCGACGAACTTGTCGCCTCCCTTCTGGCCGATCAGAGTGCTGCCGAGACGACAAAAAAAAAAAAGAAAAGAAAGGGGGTCAGCAGCCGGCCGTGAGCCCGGGGGCGTTGCTTTTCAGCTTGCTGGGCACTTACTAGTGGTAATCCGGGTTCATGGCAATCCAAGAGGCCGTGTGTTCCAGCTGTCTGACGTCCACGTGGACGTGGTTCGGGTCGCCGCGATACGGCTGGGACTTGGGCAGGACTATCTGCCAGATGCTGGGGGGGATCAGATGGCTGTCGTTGGCTACGCGGCTCGGGCGCGGCGTCTCGGGCACGCGGTTGTTGGCGAGGTCGTCGTGCCACTTCACGTCGGAGTGGTTGACGGTCAGACTGCCGCTCAGCCAAACCATGGACAGCAGCATCAGGGCGATGCCGGCGGCGGCGTAGTTTCGGTATCGGCGCTGGGAGACATGGTGCAGGATCTGCCGCAGCGGGGAGAAGGTGTCTGCCTTTTCCTGCTGCTGGTACATGCTGTGTTCGTCTCGTCTTCTCTCTATCCTCAACTTGCACGACTTTCCGTGACGAGACAGGACAAAAAGCCACAAGTTATAAACTAAAATTTTGGGAAAAAAAAAAAAAAAAAAAACCGCTCGCAAAGACAGGGGGGGGAGGGGCGACGTGAAAAAGGAACGGATGGAGCCAACACAGAGCCAAACAAGGAGTTAACATGCGATTCTAGCTCCTCCTTGCCATCCCATATAGGGGAACAAACCCAGGTGAGATTAAGCTGTCCAAAGGCATCGTGTTAGCGCCCGCGCCATACAGATGGAGTCCGCTCGCATACCAATAAATAATAATACGTACTCGTCCTAGCATCAGGCCTTGGATGTTGTTTCAGATGCCAAGGCGTCCGTCCGCTTCTTTATTTAGGCTGCTGGCCGCAACGACAAATCAGCCTCTCAGCCTCTGCATCTTCATCCCCGCTGCTGCGAATGGGCGAACACTCCCTCCAACGCCGCCTTCGCCGGACGGGGGACATCTGGCTAAAGAGCCCGATAACTCTAAATTGAAGCTCGTCACCATGCGACGCTCTGCTGCCTTTCTGGTGTGCCCTCCCCCCCCAGAAGCGGCGGCGGTGGAGCCCGAATCCAATGGGCCAAAATGGCCTCAGCCCCGTCTGGAACTTTGGGGATTCCCATCAACGAGGCCACACGCCGCGCGGCGATTGGCCGCGGGTCACAGCCATAAGCTGACGAGCCCCAATCAACGCTAGCTCATTCCAAACGGAGCAGGTTGGCGCAAAATTGCAATTTCGATATTGTATCGGGCAAAACCAGTCGAGTTCGGCCGGCTATAATAATGATGTGTAACTGTATGTAGATCCGCAAAGACCACGGCTAGGATGATGAATAGAGTCGTTCTTTTCCAGGCGTTGGAGTTGGCCTTTTTTTTTTTTTTTTTTTTTTTTTTTGGAGTGATAGAGTTTCAAATCGTCACCTGCATGGAAGCATCGACTCCTCCCACCGCGCGCCCTGTCTTGGCGAACGCCGACCCAACGAGAGAGAGCCAAAAGGATGGCGGCCTGGATGCGCATGGCAAGGGTTGGTTGTGTTTCGCAGGATGTCCGGGCTTTGTGACTTTGCGCTTACGTTTCCCGTCTTAGGGCTCCTACTAGCACTAGTAGTTTTAGGTAGTCAGGTACTAGCTTGCAAGCCACAGCACGTGAGCTCGCCGAGCGCCGAGCAAGCCACAGCACAGCCCAAGAATAGAAAAGAAAAGAGTAAAAGAAAAAGAAAAGAATAAAAAAAAAAAAAAAGAAGAGAAGAGAAATCGCAAACAAACTGCTGAGAAGCCCAAAGGAAAATTACTGCCACATGCCTACTCCTCAGTAACCTTACTCTACTGAACTAGTGGTCCTTTGTCTCGCCTTGTCTCGCCTTGTCTCGCCTTGTCTCGTCTTATCTTGTCTTTGTCTTGTCTTTGTCTTGTCTTTGTGTCTCCACTTCGTACTGGCTTGCGGTGCCTGCGCCTCGGTCTCAGCCACTTGTCTCATCCACTCTTATGTTTTGTGGTGACCGACTTTTCCTGGGCTTGTTTGAATAAGGAACCCAAAAACCCCCCTGATGACCGTTCAAAGTCAAGTTTCAACCCCCTGATAATGGATAAAAGCTGGCCAGCTGCTGCTGCATCGCAACGCAACACACACAGGGCCATGTGTGCCATATGACACGCCAATGCCAGCTCTGGCAGGACCACGGCCCCTACGGCTTCTGCCTCCCGCCATCGTTTTCAACAAAGCGTTTCCCCAAAAGGCTGTCCTATCCTCTCACAGGCTCTCAGGACCTCTTGGCTGCACACAAGCGACTCGTGCAACGTGTGTTTCCAGAAGCTTTGGCCATCCCTCGTGCATGGTGGCGTGCGTGCTTCCCCAGGGGGCATGCCCATGTTACACAGGATGAATCGAGAGGCAGCAGCAGTTCATGTAGTGCCAAACGGGCAACGTGCTTTCCCTTCATGGGCGGAGAGAAAACGACCATGTTGAGATTCCCGAGGCACCGAGCACTTGGGGGACGCTGCATCTTACAGAGCAAGGCATGAAGCTTCCGTCTGTGAGCCCTGTCGTCCGTTGGTAGAGTCCCGTGTGCGGTTGTATGTGATGCCTTTGCATGGCCTCCTCTTTCGCAAGAAGGCCGAAAGGGGAGCCCTCCTGTCACCTAATCCGTCCATCTCCCCATGGAGAGCATCCATATCCCATATCCCATATCCCATATCCCATATCCATGCCCATATCCATATCCGGAAGCAAACTGGCACATAGTATCAGCAACACGCCAACCTCGAGTCTCCACCAGACCAGGCCACCGCTTAGGAAATCGCATGTAACCCACAACGCTCACGCAGTGGACGGACTCGAAAGCTTCATAGAAATGCTTGTCACTCTGTTCCCATGGGCCTTTTGGCGGCATGAGGCATCTACTCCTTTACGTATATGCATACATGCAACAAAGCATACACACGTCATGTCATGAACTCGTCTGCGATATCCCGTCGGGTGAAAAGCAACTGCGCCTCCTCATGCCATCCGTAAAATGACCAGGGTGTGTGTGCGGTCAGGGTATGAAGGATCGAGCAAGAATAGGACGAACATATAAAAAAGAAAAAGAAAAAAAAAAGCAAGGCAAAGAGGATAAAGAAATAATAAAACACTCTTTCAGTTTCCCACTCCCCCCCTAAAAAATGCAGGCCTCTCTTTCGGCCGCATTGCGGCACCTATCCACTCGAATAGCTTTCCGCGAACAACTAGTTTTCTTTTTCTTTTTTCTTTTTTCTTTTTTTTCTTTCTTTTTTTTTTTTCGTTTCCTCCAGAAGCAAACCCAGCCGTTGACAAAAAAAAAATTCTATCGTAAAGCAATGGCACCTATAATCAACGGGGCCATCAAACAAAGCGTACCTCGTTGAATAACCCGGCCCGCACTTGCATCAAGCTAGCCAGCTCCAGCAGGAATGCTTGGTATATGAGCACATTGGTAATGACATGCGATACCGACACCATGTTCTCATTCGTCGGGCATGTTGGCTCTGCGTTGTCTGTGGCTTCCGTCACCACGGTTGGCTCCGTGGCAACCTCGCTCCGGTCCGCACTGCTGTCGTATCCGTCCAGGCTAGCCAGCTCATCTCCGGAAAACAGAGACTCGGGAGCGTCGTGCGCTGGCTTTCCCTCCGAGTCCAACGGCAGCGCAACTCGCCGAGCCAGAATGCTTTGGTCCACGGCGGCAAACTCTGCCGCCTGGGCGGCTACCGGGCCCTGCCGAGTGTCTCGGGGCCGGCCGGCTTCGCCCTGGGCACTCACCGGCGACAAGCTCCGGCCGAGGGCGGTCCTGTTGGGGTCGGGCAGCGGTTTCGAAACATTGGGCAAAACGCTGGGAGAGAGCAGATCCGACACGTTATAGCCCGGTGTCGAGGCGCCAGACGCCCGGGTGCTATTCTTGCGCCCTCTGGGGGTCACGGAGCGGTTTGGGGTTCCGAGCTCTGAGAGCAGCCGCTGGGCAAAGCCCTCGAGTCCGGATGGGCGTGATGGAGACACCGACCGGATAACCTCGTCGAGGCTAGAGCTCGGCCGCTCCGGCGTGCTCCTCTGGACTGGGGCCGGGGGGTTATCCAAAATCGCGTCGGCCGTCTGGAAGGCCTCCCGCCGCTGCTGAAGAAGCTCGTCGAACCGGGGTACCGTCCGCTTGAACGCCTCGACTTGGTCACAGAGGCGCTTCAGCACGACGAGGATGCGAGGGAGAGAATGCTGGGTCCACTTGGGCCGACGCCTGCACTTTTCCATCGACTCCAATCTCCCTGCTTCGGTGTCGTCCGAGATCGCCGACAGGCCGTCGTCCGAGTAGCCGTCGTCTTGCGAGCCGAGCTCGTCAGCCAGCGACCGACTGCCAGTTTCGGTCTCGGCGTCGTCTTCTCCCCTTTCCGTCTCCGTCTCTTCCTCGGCTTCTCCGTCCTGCCGTGACCCGTTTCCCCCTCGGGCATCGGCTTTTGACCGCTGCTCATCCTCGGCGTAGGTGTAGCTGTTCGGATTCCGGGCGAGCCAGCCTTCGATGCTCATGTAACCACATATTGCCATGTCGACGATGGTATCGGTGACTGACAAGTTCGTCTCCACCGGGTTCATGAAGAAGTTCTCCATCAGGTCAAGGATCGCGTTGAGCAAAAGATCGTCGCTGCGGAGCGTGTGTTCCCTGACGTCTTTGGGCGCGCCGGGGAGGCTGTCTGGGATTGTAGGCAGCTTGTGGTTGTGCTGCGACAGCCTAGGAGCAACAAGCCTCAAAGAACATGGGTGGCTCTCGAGCCGAGCCATGGTGTCTTTCAAAATGCTCTCGTAGGTCTCGTTGAAGTCGTCTCGGCCGCCAATGGTCTCGGCCAGAGCCATCAGGTATTCAATCTCTTGCTCGTGGGCTCCCACGGTTCGGTTAATGTTGTTGCTCGGGAACATGTCGGTCTGGAGGAGGGTGAGGACTGCGTATCGATGGTGCCTCTTGACAATGGCCGACACCAGCTGAAGGGTAACGTAGATGGTCTGCTGGTTGCGCGATCTGAGACAAGCCAGGATAAGATCGACCAGGTTGAAGAGCAGCGGAGTGGCGGTTGTGTCGGGTTTCTCCGCCATCATGGTAGCGAGATCCATGGACTTTCGCTGCCGAGCCGCGCTTATGGCAGTCTCCGAGGGTGGGCTGTGGGAGATGACGGCATCGGGCAAAGCGAGGAGGTAGTGGAGAATGAGGTTGATCATGTCGGGGTGGTCTAGGGATTCGATGATGCGACGAAGGTAGGTCAAGACCGCGACAGACGAGCCTCCGTCTATATCGGAAGACTCGAGCAGCGATGGGTATCTGGAATGGCCGGTGTCAGCAGCGCCCGCGCATGCCCCCCGCATAAACCGTAACGAGACTTACAAGAGCTGCTGTAAGAAGATGACCTGGAAATGCTCCAGCAGCGTCGACTTGACCTCCACCGACTTGCAGTGGTTCAGGACGTCCTGCCAAAAGAGGAGGTGCGACAGAAAGGTCTCCAGATGCGACTGGAACTCGCCGGAGCAAGAGCTGACAATCTCGTAGTTGGACGAAGGGTGTTGGTAGTCGGAGAGGGCGAGGATGGGCGGCAGGTTATTTGGCAGGTGATCTATGACGAGTTTTCGGCTTAGCTGACTGTACAAGGCTCCCAGCCCGGTGGCCATGAGAGTCGACAGGTCACTCTCGACGATCCACTGCTCCAGCGATTCGGAGCTCGAGGCGGCTTCGATGATGTACAGAAGCCCCGTCCGCGCAAAGTCGCCGACTTTGCCTTCGTGGTGGATGTAGTCCATCAGGATATAAAAGAGGGGGAAATCGGCTCTCTTGGTTCGGCCAGCGAACTTGTCACGGACGCTGGCAGCCCTGTCGCTCGGACGGTTGACATCCTGCTGCGTCTTAAACCAGGCAGGTAAGATGTCGGGATCCAGACGTATCTTGGTGGTGATGTTGAAAGCCAGCTCCACCACCCGCGACTCGGTATCCAGCCCGAGCCGGGCACTGTTGACGCCGGTGATGCGCACCAGCAAGTTCGTCAGGCTGGCGGAGAAGGTGTGGTTCTCAACAAACGCCTCCTCTTCGCTCTCGATGAGAGTCGCAAAGAAGAGGACAGCCTCTTTTATGATCCACTCGTTGTAGGACGACGTGGCAATCTTGCCGATGGGCACGTATATCTGCTTGATGGAGGCATATTGGATGCACGGGTGCGGCAACGGCCGGCGGCTTTCGTCGCTGAGGATGTTGGTAAGCTCCTGAAGCCTGATCTCGACCGTTTCGGCGGCGTCGATGTCTTGGGACAGATTTGTAGACTTGCGCCAGATGGACTGGGGGGAGGAGGCGCGATGGCTACGTCAGCAGGGCTGCGCAGGATGGATGGGCCGGCATGGCAGCAGAGCGCAGAGAGGAGGACGAGAACTCACCAGCAAGCCAGCATACTCCTTCTCGAAGCGATGAAGACGCTTGGCAGGGTCCTTTGCCTGGTCCTGACGAGAGCTCCCGGAGGAGAGGGGGCTTAACAAGCGCGACCACTGCAGAGACAAGGATGGGTTAGACTTTTTTTTTTTCTTTTAATCTCATGGCTGTAGCCACTTTTCTCTCCGTCTCTCTCTCTCTCTTTCCTCTCCCTCTCTCCCCTCTCTCTCTCTCTCTCCCCTCACTCTTCTCTCTCTTCTCTCTCTTTTCCCCGCTCAGGCTCCAAAGTGTTTCGGGTGTCTCCCTGTGATGTGATGGGCTGTGCTCACGAAATCCATGGCGATGGCCGAGTCATGTCTGGCTCGAAGCTCTGTCTGCCTGGTGAGGAGAAAGGCTCGAGGGCAAATGCCTCGCAGCTCGACGTCTAAAGCGCGGGGAGAGTCCGATCAGAGGCTGCGCCGGGGGGGGGGGGCTCAGGCGGATCTGGTGATGCAGACAAGGCAAAGCCGTCGTTCTGGCCCTTGTGGTGATGGGCCGGCGAATCCTGGGCGGTGAAAGCCGTGGGGTAGCACCAACATGCGGCCTACGCGAATCCACAGCGCGGATCGAGGTACCCTGTACTCGGCAGACTGGGGGCGCTTGGGATGGTTTTTTTGCGGCGCCGCACGTGCACTAAAAAACGGACCGCCTTTTAGGGCCCGGGCAGAATTCTTGTTCTAAATGCAGCGCTTACTAAGGTTGGGCAGCAACATGCCTAGTACGTACCCATGATGCTTCATCATTCACGTTTGGAAACATGTCTGGCGGCATCGACGAGAGCTCGCCATCTTCTATCCCTGCGTCGACTCAAACCCAACGCACGGGTTGGAGCCCTTCAACGCAGGCAATCTCACAGTGCCGGGTACCCATATTAATTAACCCTCGATCTCCCGCTGTGTGCCTCAAGCGAGATGCAAATAACACGCGCAAAACATGTCGGCAATTGGGCAATTGGGCTCCACGGTTCGCCAGGCGACCTTGGCCGGTAATTGGCCAGTGTGTCCATCTGAGAATGCCAGCTCATCTGGCAGAAGCTGGACACTAATCGACAACCCCGTCATCAATCTTGCCGCAGTGGGTCGAGACGCATCTGCAGAAAGCTGCTGAAAGGCATCCACAGGATGTTATGCGAATATGGAGCATGGACAAAAAGCAAGTGGCATGAGAACATGACGAATACCGAGAATTACCTTGGAAAGGGGGTTTGTACGGCACCGTCTGTGGACGTTTCATGCCTGTATCCTATCCCCTACCTAGCAGCGCACCTGACTTGGGAGTTTGTGACTTGCCCGAGTTGCACTCTTGAGCCAACATCTTCGCACGTGACAAGTGCAAAAGGGGGAGAATGCGGTGACTGTCAACGGCCCGTCAGGCCAATTGGGCGTTGATACCCGACAAAGGAAATGCAGGTGCTCACAGGTAGTGTTTTGAGCTTGTGCGCATGACAGAGGCAAACATGGAACGTGATTTCTCATTGCTCGAGCGAGGCACTGGGCGAAGAGTTTGATATATCGACAACGAGATATTCTCATCCAAAGTCGCGAAGCCAACCGACTTTTCGACAAGCCCATCGAATGCTATGCAGAGGAGACAGTCCATGATCATGGCTGGCCATCGGACTACCGTTGCCAGAGTAATCGAGGCTCCGAGTATCGGCTCATAATATCCGATAGGGGAGCAAATATGCATTCTCGTCCTTTGGGAACCCCCCCCCCCCCCCCCAGTGACAAACTATGGCTCATCTAGCAGGCTTTTTCAACGTGGTCTATATCGTCCAACTATAACGCTACGCGGAATGTCTTGGTCACATGCTGTTTTGTCTTTGAGCAGGCCTTCGGGCGTTGTAATGCAGTAAGATGCACAGACCACCAAAAGAGGCTGAAGGAGTCAATTTGATGCCAAGTGCCTATGATACGCACCATCAGACGTATCCCGTCTCTTACCTATATAAATCCGCTTTTCCAGATCCCTTGAAGGCCCTACACGGTGCCCGAGCAGCGAATCGACGTCTCCTGAAGCTCTTCAGAAACAACAGGCTAAAATGTCGCCCTCTGCAACAGAGATTGGCTCAAGTCAGGCTGAGAATGCGCCTCTTGGTTTGAGGCTCATCCCAAGAGAAAGACTGGATTCTCGGTCCGATGCAGAGATTGCTCAAGTGTTCCAGCAGAAGCAGCCCGTCACTTCAGATAAAAACATCTGGGCCTTCTGGCACTCGGGATTCAATAATATGCCGGCATGGCTCAAGCGAAACGCAATCGACTGGGTCCGTCGGCAAGGCCCCGAATGGGTGGTCCATGTTCTCGATGACGTGCCCGGATCTCCAACCAACGTGAGAAACTACCTTGAGCCCGAGCTCCTCTCGGATGCGTTTATCCAAGGCACCATGGACGGGATATACAAGGGAACGCACTCTGGAGACCTGGTCCGCCTTGCGCTGCTGTGGAAGTATGGCGGTGTCTGGATCGACATTGGAGCTATCCTCCTTCGGTCCATCGAAGACATCTGCTGGAGGGAGATTGAAGACCCCAACACGCCGTACGAAATCGGCACCTTTCTCATGATGGGATTCATGACCAACGGCTTCATCGCCTGCAAGAAAGGCAACCCCTTCATCAAGCGCTGGCACGACGAGTATCTCAAGCTGTGGGAGGGCGGCGCCACCAACGCCACGGGCTTCCACAAGAACCCCAAGTTCAAGGGCAAAGCGCTGTTTGACAGCCCTCACCAAAACATCACAGTCGGCGAAATCGTCGACTACAGTGCCCATCTCATATGCCTGTTCGTCTTGCAAGAGCTGGTGGAAGAGGGCTGGAACGGGCCGGAGTATTACCTAAACCACATTCACTTTACCAACGGCAATCAGGAAATGTTCCTCTTCCACAGCTTCTTCAACTGGGACGGAACAAAAGAATTTGAGCTCCTCAACCGGAAGCGCACCGGAGAGGGAGTCGTCCAGGATGAGCAATGGAGGGAAGCCGAAGATGTCATCAACAAGACGCTAGCAGGCAGCAGCCTGATAAAGCTGTCCCATGGGCCAAAGAACTTTTGGGAGTCGACGCTGGCGGGTTATTGGGACATGGGGGAGAATGCCGAGGCTCACAATGCGCCGGGAACGTTTGCAGCGTATCTGAGAGAGGGGAGCGTCAAGTATGAGCAGACGAGGAAGCTGCTCTCTCTGAAAATGAAGAGCATAGGGACGGACATAAAAAAGGAATCGCTCAGTGTTTTCCAGAAGGATTAACGATGTGCATTTTTATGTTATAGACGCGCCTAGTCTAGGAGCCGGGTCGACGTTTGGAAGATGGCATGTAGAAACAACCAGACACGGAAATTCCTAGACGAGCAAGATGCTAATACTACCTTAGTTCTATGGATGGAAAACCCGCCAAGCTTGGCGGTCCTTTGCATATACGTACTAGACAATCATTGGATCTTGACGACAAATAGTTTACAAGGCTACGAAGGCAAAGGAACTTGACCAGCCCGACATGACAAGATGAAGACGTTCAACGTCTTGCCTTGCTTTGTCCGAACTCCATCTGGCTGATTACCCTTGTGTCACCATCTCTTGGTGCAAAATGCCGATTTACAGTTGTATTTCTTTTTTTTTTCTTTTTTTTTCTCTTTTTCTTTTTAATATCTTTTCTTTCTGTCAGCGCATCCAAAGGCAAAGCTATACCAGCTCGGATATATATAACCTTCTTCTTCCTCCGCATTTAATTGACAAACGAAGAGCGTCTCCCAATCAAGTTCGATTTTTTTTTCCATTGACAAACGGGGAGCGACGGATCGGTTGCTGCCAAATCGACGGCTACCTTACGCTAGAAGAAACACACAAAATATGCGGCTGATACAAAAAGTACGCAGCTCCGTTATAGTAAGCCGTGATGGGAACATTTCGAGGCACAGAGACGTTGCCCTGCTTTGGCAAGCAAAGGTCTCTCTCCCTTCGCAGATGGGGGACCGTTACTAAGTCTTTCCTTCTGAGAGCGTAGTTTCCAACGTCCCAGCGCGGATGAAAAAAAAAGGGGGGGAGGCTTGCAACGGGATTACTCATAGGACGGGGGGTGTTGGCAAAAAAAAAAAGTCCGTTTAGTCGGCAGCTTCTCTCTCACTCATTGTCTTGTTATATACCAAGCAAGGAGAAAGCCAGGGGGGTTCTGGGACGCCTTGGCATATTTCACCCTTGGTTTGATCAGGCAGACTCGACACAGCCGTCCATCGAGGAGAGAAGCTCGACTAGTAGTAGCAAAACTCAAAAGCAAAAGCCGGAGCCTTTTTTTTTTTTTTTTTTTTTTTTTTTTTTTTTGCGCGCCATCAGAAAGGAGGAGGCTGGCGAGCGAGCGAGACCACGTCTTCTTCTTCTTCTTCTTCTTCTTCTTCTTCAAATCCTTCGGCAGCTAGACCAGTCCCCCCCCCCCCCCAACAGAGCGGCCGCACATCATCGAAACGTGATCCTCGCCCAAAGGCGCCGTCGACTGGGGCTCATCGCACTGAAACAGAGACAAAAAAATTCCACGAGAGAGCGGAGAGCCCACACATCCCACAAAGCGAGAGTTTTTGCCAGATGGAGCAAACGCAAATTGTCAAGAGAACGAACTCTCTATATAGTAATAGGTTATCACGCATGACCGGATCGTGACCGTCCCGTCTCGCACAGGAGCACACATGGGCGTCAAAACGACCCCCGTCCTCGCCCCCCTTTACGCAGATGCCTGAGCAGGTGCCTCAAGACGACGTTTCCCCCCTTGTACTCGTTCAGCTGATCCTTGGCAAACACCTTGCCGCTGCTTAGGGTGTATTCCCGCAGCTGCTCAACGGACCGAAACACTTGGATCAAGGACGACGACGCTTCGCCGTCGCTTTCTCCTCCCCCTTTCCTCCCCCAGGCGATCAGATCCACAATGTTGACGTGCGTGTTTCGGAGAATCTGTTCATGAATCAGCCCCCCTCCCATCGTCTACGCCGTTCCTCAATTCTTCCTTCAACGCATAAGAAAGTGATGAATAAATAAATTTTTTTTAAAAAAAAAAAAAAAAAAAAAAAAAAAAAAAACCACAAACCGCTTTGCACTTTCGAATCTCTCCGGGCGGATCAAAACGCCCTACCGCCCTGCACAGCGTCCGCCACGCCGTCAAGTCATTCTCGTCGCCAAACCACATCTCGACCTCGTCCACCAGGGCCCTTTGATACCGCTTCCACGCATCCTTCGCGGGGCCGTCTCGTCTATCTTGCCAGCCTTGATGTTGTTCTAATTGCCTGAAGGAGGCTTCCGGCGACAGCCGAGAGTCATACGCGAACCCTCCAAAGGAGGCAAAGAACCGATCCAGCGGCGTGTCCCGTCTCGCCGCCGAAGCCGCATCCCTTTTCGCATCCTCCTCAGCCTTGCCTTTCCCGTTCCCCTCCTTCGTCCGACATGTGCTCTCGCCGCCGCTCCCGTCAGCAGCGTTCCCCCTCGAGAACCCAACGCCCGCCGCGTCATCCTCCCTGTGCCTCCCCCAGGCATGGCTCCTCAGCGCCCTCTCCGTCAAGAAGTCCAGCCACTCCCCATCTCCCACGCACTCGGCGCAGATGAAATGTCGCTCCGACGTCAGGACGTGCAATCGCAGTTCTTCCCTTGACCCGAAATCCAGGCCGCACCGCACACACTTCCAGATCAGCAGCAGAGGCGTCGGCGCCGGCGGCTCTTGATGCGCCCTGCTTCCATTCAGGTGCATCGAGAGCGCTTCGCCGTTTTTGAATACGCGGTTGCAGGGCCTGCAAAATGCCATTGCAAACCAAGCAGCTTCCGTTATATATAATAATAATAATGATAATAATAATAATAATAATAATAATGATACTAAAAAGGCCGCCAAAAAAAAAAAAGGTTATGCCGTAGCCAAGAGATTGTCAAGTCTCAAAAAGAGCTGAGTGAAGGAGGCGCTTAGACTTACATCTCATCTTCTCCTCACGCGGCTGAATGCAGCCAAAAAAAAATAAAAATAATAATAATAATAATAGCAAATAACAAATAACAAATAAAAATTCAAGGCATCTAATCGGCTCTAATGCCCCATTCACACATGTTTCAGCTCTGGCGAGCGGCGCCCGAGAGGCTTTCAATTCCCTTGATTGGTCAGTCCAGTCCATCCTTCTGAGAGAGTCGTTGTGTAACCGCCCCAACATGTATGTATGCATGCATGTATGTATGTATTGTAATCACGCGGCTGTGCTCACGGCCGCCTGGATGCGCCTTGGCCGGAAGCCTTGCCAGGTATTCACTGCCTAGGGGCCGCCTGTTCATTATAAATGGCACAAATCGTTGCAGTATTCGCTGGCTCCCGTGCGTCGTTTATACAAGTCACAATTCACATAGTTGAGGCGGCAGGAACGGACACACTACTTTTGCAAAGCGCTGCTTCAATTCATCAAACCAAATGCGGTTATGCCAAACTAACATGTTCTCGCTTCTAGCACTCTGGCCAGCTCGCTTGTCCCGTGGTGGGAGAACGCCGTCAACATCGTGACCCTTTTTTTTTTGCCTCCTCAGCCCCCGGAAGCATAGAATTGGATACAATTATATATATATATATATATATATATAAAAGGGGGGCGAAATCATGCCGGGCTGGCCGGTTCACCCATGCTGCCACTGGCGCCACTGGCACCACTGCCGGTGCTCCCTCTGCTGTCATGCAAACCGAACCGCTTGGTGTACATGGGACGTCGCGAGATGCCCATGCCGATGGGAGAGCGAGGCTCCTCGTCACTCGGCTGAGTGAAACCGCTGACGTCGCTAAGCATGCTAGAGCTGCGACCTCGCGATTTGGGGCCGCGCAGCTCGAAAGAGGTCATGGATGGGGACTGCCAGGCTGCTATCCGAGGCGGGAGCAAGGAGACAGAAGTAGACGAGTGGTTGTCGCCCCAGTAATTCATGCTGAAGGGTAACTGTGCGGGAGCAGCAGCTGAGTTGGGATTCCAAGGGGTTTGCGGTTGCGGTTGCTGTTGCTGCTGTTGCTGCTGATGCTGATGATGCTGATGATGCTGCTGCTGATGCTGATGTTGATGATGATGCTGCTGCTGCTGTAGCTGTAGCTGTAGCTGTAGCTGTGGTGACTGAAACGGGACGTGGCTGGCTGTGGCGGCAGCGGCAGCAGCAGGAGGAGCTTCATGGGCGGACACGTCAACGGGTAAGCCGTTTTTGGCCTGGCTCACAAAGGAACGAAGGCTCTGCAGTTCGTTCTGCAGGGCGCGGAGATGGTCGGCCTTCATGTTGTTGGACGCGTAAGCCTGCGCAAACTGTTCGTTGTAGGCCTTGTCGGCGTTGACGACCTGCTCCTGCCAGCCGGCGCGCTCGCGCTTCCGCCGCTCCACCTCGTTGAGCCCCCGGTTGTTTGCGTCGGCGATGTTGGCGAGCTCGTTCTCGACCTTGGCGATGCGTGTCGCGATCTTGTTGCGCTTCGTATTCAGGTTGTTCTTCTCATTGTCCTTGGCCTGCACCTCGCCCTCCAGCTTCGTCTTGTACTCGCGGAAACTCTTCTGGGCCGCGTCGTAGAGCTTCTTCTCGTTCGAGTATGACCGCTCCATTTTCTTCTTGTTTTCCGCCAGCTCGGGCGAGCCGTCAACCTTCTTAAGCTGGTCAGCCAGGGCCTCGGTGTCGCGCTCGGCCTGCGCTTTCTGGGTCTCCTGCTGGCGAATCTTCTGCCTGTACTTGTCGTCGCTGTGGCCGGCCGAGGCCAGCTGGTTGTCCGTGAGCTCGTTCTCCTTCTTAATGGCGTTGATCCTCGACTTCCATTCCTTGCGCCAGGTCTTGAGGCGGTTCTTCTCGTCGTTCAGCTTGGCCTCTGCGGCCGCAATCGAGATGCGCAGGGTGGTGGCGGGGGAGTCGGGCTGGAGCGACTGCTGGGCGCCGGACACGGCGACGGGCGCGCCGTCGTTCTCTCGCGCGGGCTCCTTGATGGTCCGGATGCTCGTGGAGAAGACGACCTTGTCCGTCCTGGTGTCCACGAACTCGCACACGTATTTGGACGACGGCCGGAGGCCATAAATGTCTCCCGTCCAGCGGGTTCCCCCTCGACCGCCGTCGTCTGCCTCGACGATGGGGAAGATGCGCGTGGGCTGCCAGAACGCGTTGTTCACCCTGACGTACAAGGGCTTCGACGCGTCGACGCCGGCCGGCCGCGTGGCGGGGTGTCTGCCGGCGGCGGCGGGGGCCGGCGGCTCGTCGTCCGGATCTGGGAAGTGGCTCGTGTTGAAGCACGCTTCGTCGCTGCCAATGTAGGATATCCATATCTGTTTGGGCTGGGTGTTGAAGGGCGCGTTTCCGAGGTTGTGGATGTCCGTCGTGTCGACCCCGAGGGATTTCGAGGGCACGTGGGACGACTCGTACTCCTTCATGACGACAATCTTCGTGCTGGCCAGGGCCGCCCACAGCGGCTGCTGCAGCCTGACCTGCGTGCTCTGCTTTCTCCTCTTCTTGTTGGTGGAGGCGGGGGGAGGCGGGAGCGGAGGACAGCCGACCTCCGTGTCCGGAGTGTTGAAGCCCGTGTCGTGGGCAGGCTCGCCGTTGACGGAGACGGTCGCCGTGGGCTTCCCCGCCTCGGGGTCGTGCTGGCCGGCCGCCGCGTTGGCCTTTTCTCTCCTCAAGTACCACTCGCGGATGTACCTGACGAGCCCCTGGGTGAGGATGTGGATGGCCAACCCGCTCCGCACCCAGGCGAAGGCGCTCCGCCTGTCGTGCGCGAGGGACGCCGGCTCGAAGGTGCTGCCCAGGGCGGAGGGGATCTGCCAGCCCTGCGGAATGTGCCTGGCGAGACGGGACCAATGGGCCCGCGTGCTGCGGATGACGTGGTTGGCCACGATCCAGGCGAAGCAGGTGGTGAGGCCCCGGGAGCCGCCGCCTCGATGGGTGGTGCCCCCGCCGAGGGTGATGGCGATGATGGGCTTGGCGAGATCCAGGATGGCGTCCTGGATGGGCTGCCACAGGAACAGCCAGACGAGGAGGAAGAAGAAATCCATGCAGAGGACGGTGACCAGGGAGGGCATGGTGGAGTGGCCGTCGAAGATTTCGGCGAAGTTGAGGTTGATGCCCGAGCTCGTGGTGACGGGCGGGACGAAGGTCAGGCAGGTGAAGATGGCGTAGATGATGGAGAGGGAGAGGGTCGGGAGCTGCATGAGGATGATGAGGATGGCGAGCGTGTCCTGCATGGGCAGGCTCTTGAGGACGGTGGCCACCATGTCGATGGGCCCCGAGTCGCGGTGGACGTCGGCATTCTTCATGGCGTTGACGTCGATCTGGCGATGGCCGCCGTCGACGGCGGCGCCAGAGCCCAGGTGGGAGGTGCACGACTCGGAGGTGGACGTCTCGGAGTAGTTGCCGAGGGAGGACCTGCGGGCATCAGCGGAGCGGTGGTGGTGGTGGTGGTGGTGGTCCTGGCCGGCGGCGAAGTCGACGACGGCCTTGGAACCGGACGAGACGCCGTTGGGCACGCCCTGCGGCAGAGGTTGCGGCCCTGCGTGGCCCGCGCCATGGTCGGCCGGCCTCGCAGGGCCCTCGAGGGAGTTGAGGCTCTTCCTGCCGGTGACTCGTCTCGCCGGGCCTACGAGCCCATTCTCATGCTTCGTATCGCGATGACCGGCGCCACCTGAACTTCGCTTGCCCGATCCCGATGCGCGAGGCATGCGCGACTCGTGCTCTCCCCCACTGACTGCCACGCAAACCCTGGAAAACCTCTTTTCAAGGCCAGGGCACAGCAGCAGCAGCGGGATGGGATTTCAGTGCGCGCGCGCGCCGTTGCTCAACTTCGAACCGTTGCGTGTGTGGTGGGTGGGGGAGGGAGAGGGAGAGGGAGAGAGGGAGAGAGGGAGAGAGAGAGAGGTGAGAATTGGCTGCAAGTCGAGGAGGGGGGCAGAAAAAGGGATCAAAAAGCCTAATTAATTTCCAAGATGCGGTCGTCATGCGGACTGGCAGCGGTGTCTGGCTGGGTGGCACAGGGGCAAACGCTGCAGGCACGGCCCCATACAGTCTGCTGCCCTTTTTATATATATATATATATGTGTGTTTTTTTTTGTTTTTGTTTTTTGTTTTTTTTTCCCCACAGTTTCGTTATTTGAGGCTGGCCGTGAGCGGTTCGTGGGTTGTGTGGTTGTGAGGTTTTCGGGTTGAAGGAGCGAGATTTCGAAACCCCCCCCCTAAAAAAAAGATAGAAGCTGCTGGAAATGGTAGAAGAGGCGGGAAAAAAAAAAGAAAAAGAAAAAAAGGGCAAAAAAAAAAAAAAAAAAAGAACCGGGGAATATTAGAGCGTGACAGCCGAGGGGGGGGGGGGCAGGTGCCGTCTTGCAGGGCTTTGCAGCGCCAGAGTTGTAGGGCCTCTGGGCGGGCTTCCAGGGCACATGAGGCGCTAGGGCGGGCCCTGGATCTACCGTCTACAGGGCGCTAATGGGGGGCGTGTGGAGCCCCCGGGGGTGGCAATGATCGCATACAAGTAGCACCGGATGGTGGTGGCCTTTTGGGGGAGCCGCTAGATAGTGTCAAGATAAGAGGCACGAGCAACGATTTTCCGTCCAGCCGCGTCGATTTTTTTTTTATTTGACTCGCGACGGGGAAAAAAAAAAAAAAAGGATGAAGGAAAGCAAAAATATGGATAAAAATAAAAAATAAAAAAAAGAGAGGGAGAATGAGAGAGAGAGAGACCCGATGGACGGGGAAATTATTCCCCTCATTTCCCCAGCTGACCCAAACTTTTCTTAAAAAAAAAAAAAATTCAAAGCAAAATCATGTGAATGCCCAAGCATGTCTCGGATCAATATATTTGCTTCCAAAGTAAGAAGGGGGGGGGGGTTCAACTGGCATTTTTGCCAGCCAAGGGCCGACCAATGGACATAAATTCAAAGTTCCAAAAACAACGAGGTCTCACAGCTTTTCAATTTTTTTTTTTTTAATTTTCCCTTTTTTTTTTGCCCCCTTTTTTCTCCCCCTTTTCTTTTTTTCCCCCCCGACACTTGACTGGCGATGATGGGCTGCTTTTTTTTTTGTCGCCTGCTGGCTGCCGTGTATGTAGACCTGAAGTCAAGGGGGGGGGACTCCGCTCTGGTCAAACGGGTAGCCATTTTTTTTTTTTGCTGACTTATCACGGCAGAATTTCCCATCACTTCGCTGCAGGCGCGGCAGCTAAAAGTAGACAGGGGGGCTTCTCTGCCTAGGTACTAGGTACCTAGTAGGTAGTAGTCCATCCCTTGCAGGTCCTCCCATAGGTGCGATTCATCCCACGATCCCCGACACGTTATGTTATGTGCTGAAACAGTCAAGGTACTCCTTTACTCCGTTGGTGGTAGGCAAGTGGTAGCAAGTACAAAAATTCATAAATGAATTCAATAACATTCGCCTGGATTGTCAAAGTTTTCGGCCAAAGAAAGACGACGGCTTGGGAGCTCGCCGTTTTGTTGGATGCGCGTTTGTCGCTGCCGGAGCCGCCGGACCTTGCGGGCCAGCTTTGCAGTGCCGGTACATGTAGCGGTACATCCAAGGAATCCTTCCATTTTTAGCGGCGCAGCTGAATCCGATTCTTTTCTGGCGCGTCGCCACACGTCGCGGGACTTGGGAGTGAGGCTGTCGGCTGTTATTGTGCCGGAAAAACAAACAACAAGAATAGGGCGGGGGTGGCTAGTAGGGGCAGGTTAAGCTTTTTTTTTTTCTTTCTTTCTTTTTTTTTTTTTTTTCCCTTTTTTTTTTTTGCCAGGCGGTACGAGTACCAAAAGTGATCTGACATACTACCGTAGGTACCTTAGGTACTAGTACGAGTAGTACCAGGAAGGCAGTACCTATACCGCAAATCGATCATAGCCGGTGCTCCGCGCAATGCAGCCGAGAGAGACATGGATTGAGCCTAGGCGGGAAAGGGAGCCGGCATGAGAGATTTAACGAGCCTGTGGATATGCTCATTTTTTTGCGACTTTGCGAGAGAGGAACCCTAAGGTAGAAGGGGGAAAAGCTGATGGGCACGGCGCTCCGTTGTTTCGCAGAGGGGCGCCTCGTCCATGTACTGGGTACATCATTTGGTTCTGCACGTGCAAGCCCTTGGTACGGCACAACCTAAGGTATAGCACGTACTAATCAATACGTACCACCAAGTGCGTTAGTACTAGTACCTAATGGAGCCTGGTGTATTTTCAGGGCCCGCTTTTAGATTGCTCTGTTTTATATACCTACATATAAAAAAAAATTAAATAAAATAAAAATAGAAATCGGAACTGTTTTGTTTCATTTCACTCGTGCCACCAACAAATACACACACACACACGCACGCACGCATGCAAGCTCATTTTGCTAAAGGGAGAAGAAGAAAGAAAGACCAAAGAAAAGAAAGAAAGAAAGAAAAAAAAAAGAAAGAAAAAAAGAAAGAAAAAAAAATCTGGCCCGTCAACTCTCGCAAAAGATTGAATAAACAGAAAGAGCAGCTTTTTTGTGCAAGCGCCATCACACACACACACACAAAAGTGGAGGTTCGCATCGGAAACACACCGACACGACACGCTTTATTTACTACTAGTAGGTACCTTGGGCTCACAAGGCACCAAAGCAACTCACGTAGAGGTACCTAGACAGTACATAGGCAGTAGCACTCCCATACCTATAGGCTATGAGCTATAGGTAGTACCAACTAGAGTAGGCCACGCTGTTAGCCCCAACTAAAGGTACTGGATAGGTACCTTGGTCACTCCGTGCACACAGTACTATTCGTACGTACTACCTAACTGGCAATACGAGTAGTACTGCTATGCTGACCCTCTCTGTACAGCCCTTCTCCCCAACTGCCTTGGTACCTTAGTACCTATACTGTATCCCGTACTCCGTACTGCATACCTAAAGCCGCCTCGCCTTTTGCTTGCTTTGACGGCTGACCGCAATCCCACGAAAGGAGGTCCGAATCAAAGAGAGAGAGAGAGAGAGTTGAGTGGCTGTCACATAACATATACGCCAGCCTGCATGCTGCTGACTCTCATGCGCTTGTCCGCTTCTGACCGCTTCTTGCCACGGGCTCCGCTCCGTCTCTCTCTCTCTCTCTCCCCTCTCCCTTGTCGCACCGCCACTAATAATAAGCAAAACGGTGTTTTTTTTATGTACCAGGTACCAGGTACCTTATTAAGGTTATGTACAGTATAAGTGAGATTCGGGTCCTGATCGAGGCTCTCAGCCGACACAAAAACGGCTAAACCTCGATCGGCCTTGTTGAAGCTCCTGTCGTCCGGGGAGAGGACCAGCACGCAACGCCGCCGACCGAACCATTTTTTGACCCGCGCGAAAATAGAAAATAAAAATGAAATAAATGATAAATAATAAATAAATAATAAAATAATAATAATGATCCAGCTCTAGGGGTCTGGTAATGATGATAGATTGATTTTATTAGTATTTGATTAAATGATCATTATTATCATCATTTTTATCATTATTTTACCTTGGTCAGCCAAAACAGTTAGCCAACTTGACTTGCTGATGGGAACTGGGAAAAGTTTCTGCTAGATTAGATAAGCATCTTTGGGTTGTCATTACATATAATGGAAGACTGACTCGATAAATTTTATAACGTTCTTATATGTAACCAGTATATATATATATATATATAACCCTCTTGGAAATATACCAGCTATTGTAAGGAGGAGTGAAAAGGCAAAAAGGGTACAAAGGCTACGTTATTATCTCACTATACTACCAGGTATAATATAATATAATAGTAGGTAGTCTTAATGATTCCTTATCAAATTCTCAGAATACATATATATATATATATTCTTATACAACAATTTATTTATTTCATTTTTTTAGTAGTAATTCCATCGCTATCCTAATAACAAGCAGCAAGCTAGGCTACACTTTTCTATTTTGTGCTATTTTACTTTTTTTTTTATTTGTTTAAATTTTTTTTTTGGCAAAGTCCAAGAGGGCCAAAAGCAGGGAGAGAGAGAGAGAGCCCTTGACCTGTGTCCGTGATAAAAAAAAATGTTCAGAATTCTGTGCTGCTGCTATACAAGGGCTTTCAGATGGCGTTCGGTTGGGCATCATCGCCGCCACCCCATTTCTTCTTCATCTCCCTCCGCCTCTCCAGCTCCTCCGCCTTGGCAGCCCACACGCTGCGCTCCAGATCCCACAGCGGCTGCATCACCTTCGTCACCACATCGTCGAAGATTGCGCCCTGCGCCTCGTCGCTCGCCCTCCGCCGCTGCTTGAGCTTGCCGTATCCCCAGAATGGCCTTACGCTCATGTTCATGCTCGGCCTCTTGTCCTTGTCCTTGTCCTTGTCCTTGTCCTCCCCGTACTTGAGCATCAGGTAATCGACTCGCGCGCCGCCCACGTAGTTGCTCGAGCCGACCGTAAAGAAGCGCGTCTCGCCAATGGTGTATCCGCTGACGCGGTTGACGCCCATTGTTGTAAACGATTCGATGGGCAGGCGGCGTGGACCGTCGACCGTTTTCTGTTTTGAAACACGTGCGTGTGTGAGAGATGTGATTTAGCATTGTCCCAAGAGCTGAAAGAAAGAAGAAGCAGGGGAAAAAAGAGAAAAGAAAAAAAGAAAAGAAAAGAGGGGTTAAAGAATCCCATCGTACGTTTATGATTCCTCGCGGCGGAGGCGAGCCCGGGAGGATGACTTGTGTCTGCCGAATATCAATGTCCTCGGCAGTCTCCAGCTCCGGTATCCTCTCCTTGAGCGTCTCTTGGAACCGCTTCGTGGCAATCTGCAGCAACACCTCCGGCTTGATAATGCCCGTCTACTACCACCGTCAGCCTCGCACGCCTCGCACGCCTCGCACGCCTCTCCCATCCCCAACCGCTCTCGACTCACCCTCTTCTCATCCAAGGCCTTGTACAAATCGCCCTCCCCCTTGACGTCCTCCTCCCTCCTCCGCACAACCTCACCCTCCCACGCATCCAGCCTCGCCACCACCCCGCCCTGCCCCCCCCAAGCAACAACCTCTCTCAGCACATCTCCTATCCTGCGCACCTCGCCGACGGAGCACCCCGCAAAGACAACCACGCCCAAATCGTGGTACAAATGTATCGCGCTCTGCTGCAGCGCCTTGGCCGTCACGTTGCTCGCCGGCCCGCCAATGGGAACCTCAAACAGCCTTCTCGGGCGCATGGACTTGAAGCGGGCGAGCGTCGGGAAGACCTCGAACGCCGGAGGAAGACGCGGCATGGCGACCGACCGGCTTTTGTAGAATATCGAGTATCGCGATGATGGGGGGAAAAAAAAGTTTATCAATGGCTTGTTGACAGGCAAAGGAAGGCTTGCGGAGTCATGGCTTTTTTTTTTTCTCCTCTCTCACTCTCTCTCACTCTCTCACTCTCACTCTCTTTCTCTCTCTCTGTCCTTTTTTTTTTTCTTTTTTGCCTTTCTTTCTTTCTCTTTTGTAGAGGACGATTTTGAAATTCAGCCGATGGGAGATTTGTGCCAACCGCCAAAATGTGGCGTTTCGTCAGCCTTGCAGGCCAGCATTGCGCTCTGATAGGCCCGTTGGGAAGCCCTGGTTTGGGGTGGCTGAGCTTGAGCTTGAGCTTGAGCTTCCGCCCTCGCAAAGAACGCCGCCCTCCCCCCCCACGCAAGTTATGCGGCTGCGGTTCATCTTGCCCAAAGCATGGGATCCCTGAGAAGAAGCCGAACATGCCAAGCCCAAACGCCGAGCTGAGGAGGCAGGTCATTGCCATATATAAAGGTTTGCCGCCCTCTTGCTCGCCCGTGTGGATATGATGAAATGTTCGTTTCCTCGTCTGCCGTCAAAACGTTCGCCGAGGCTCCCTATTTCACTTGCAAACAAGCTCGCCGAATCCAATCGAATCCCCCCCCCGCCCCGGCACAATTCAATGACGGCAATGCTCCTCTTTGCTGCAAAAACCCCAACGCCCTCCTCCAACCCGGGATTCACAGTGAGAAACGTCGGCTCGAGGCGCTGACCGTTCTGCCAGAGCTCTTATACCTCGGCCGCGAATACCCCCTCGGCTACTCCTTCTTCCGCCCCCGACTTCACAAGGCCTTCATGGCGCGTGCCGCCGAGCGGGACGAGGACAAGATACGCTCGGGCATTCAGCAGGCCGAATTCGTCAAGAAAGGTAAAAAAAAATTTTCCCCCTCCTTGTTTTTCTTGTTTTTCTTATTTTTTCTTCTTGTTCGTCTTCTTCTTCTTTTCTATAATGAGGCAAATGTAAGGGGTATTGACAGGCTGCGTAGAAATTGAAGCTCTGTAAGAATTGCTTCCCCAGCTCACTCACCACCAGTGTTGAGTCCTAAAAGACGAACACCATGGAAACACTACACTACATCAACAATGGATGTTTTTTTGTTAAAAAAAAAAAAAAACAGAGAAGAAGAAAAGATTTTTTTTTTAAAAAAAAACACAACCGCTAACCAACTATGTTCTCTTCGGCCCTTGCGGGGGTATAATAGGTACTACTTGAAACGATATCGAGCTTTGAGAAAACGATACGATAACGATGCGTGAGTGAGTAAAGGGAGTGTGTGTGTGTGTGTGTGTGTGTGTGTATGTAAGCACATAATTTTTTGGTGGGTTTTTGCTAAGGAATATAAAAATTAAAACGAGGTGTAAGAAATAGCAAAGCGTTGCAAAGATATATATATATGTATATATATATATATAAAGTATATATAAACAAAGAGGCTTCCTCCGCGAAGCCGCGGCCATGGAATGCATATCAAATGTAGAATCATATCCTCAAGTGGTGTTTCTTTTTTTTATACCGCCAAAACAAACGAAAAATGAACGAAAAAAAAAGGGATAAAGTTCAAGCCAAAATATAACCAAAAAAAAAAAAGGGAGAGAGATGAATAAATCCAGAGACCTTTGCTCGTCCTCTTCACGCAGCCGCCTTCGTCTTCTTCTTGGCATGCCAGGCTCCAAACTCAAGACATTCGCCCAGGGACGTGCCGCTCTCATCCATCAAATCGTTCATCATCTTGCCCAGCCACATATCCCACTCGTCCTGGCTCTTGCCGCTGACCTCTCGCAAGATGGGCTCGAGGGCCTGCATCTCCTGCACCTGGGTGAGCAGGGCCGTCTGGCGCAGGGCAATCTGCCCCGCCGTCAGCGTCTTCTTGTCCAACTTGGGAGTCGGCGGCTCTTTGCCCTTGGACTCGGGCTTGCCGTCGGTGGTGATGACGCCGCCGATGCCCTCCTTCTCCCAGCGGAACTCGCTTAGGGGGAGGGCTATCCGGCGGGAGCGGACGTCGCCCAGGGCCTCGTACTCTTGCAGGAGGGCCGGGCCGATGACGGTGCAAGGGAGGGGGTTGATGTCGCGGCCCTCGAGCGCGCGCCCCAGCCAAGAGTTGTATTCGGCGATGTAGGTGTTGGAGGGGATGGAGAGCGGCGTCTGCGGGTTGATGACGTAGGCGCCGAGGCTGGCGGCGGCGGCCTGCTCCTCGGCGTCCTCGACCGAGACGGTGGACGTGGGGACGTGGGGCCGCAGGCTTCGGATGACGTGGTCCGACTCCCAAATCTCGAGGCCGCCGCCGGGCTTGACCACGCGGACGCACTCCTCGATGAAGCCCTGCAACATCTTGTTCGTGACGGCATAGCTCACGTCCTTGACCATGACGAGGTCGTACTCCTCGGAGGGCGTCGGCCAGGGGATCTGGCGGAGGTCGTGCTGGATGAACCTCCACTGCATGTCGTTGCCGGGCTTCATGGCGTCGTCGCCGGTGCTCGAGCTGTTGTCGGGGGCCAGCGGCGCAATGTCCATGCCCGTGAAGGACAGGCCGCCGTGGCCGCGGCTCTTGAAGTACTGGTGGCACATGGAGCTCCAGAAGCCCGACCCGCACCCGATCTCGAGCACCCGCTGCGGCGGCTTCTTGATCAGGGACGGCGAGAGCACCGGCGCGCCGATGACTTGGATCAGCAGCATCGTCCGCAGGACCTGCCTGTGCAGCTCGGTGAGGTCGGAGGGGAGCGGGTAGACGAGCGTGTGGTCGTTGAGAAAGGTGCGGCCATTGCGCTGGATAAAGGGCCTGGAGGCGATGAGGCCGTCGCCCGCGGCCGAAGGGTCGGTCGAGAGAATGGTGCGGGAGGAGGCGGAGGTCTGGCCGCTGGCGGACGAGACGGACTCGGCGCGGCTCGTCGGGAAGGCCATCATTTGTCTGACGGCGGAGGGTGGCTTGGTCGGGTCCTGGTCTGGGGGCGGCTGCGCATTTCTGCCCGCGGCTGCGGCATCGACGACGGAGGAGGCGCTGCCGCTGAGCCTGGCGCGGTGCAGGCGGGAGAAGGTCCTGGCCGCCCTGCTGGCGCCGGAGGAGGACTGCGTCGGGGCCTGGGGCGAGGCCGAGATCGAAGCCGAGATCGAAGCCGAGATCGAAGCCAAAGTCGAAGCCAAAGTCGAAGCCGAGGTCGAAGCTGACGTCGAAGCTGAGCCGGCGGCGTTGTCGTGGGCGCTGTCGTGGGCGCTGTCGTGGGCGTTTGCCGTCGACGACGACGACGACGACGACGACGACGTCGACAACGGACCGGCGCTCTCGTGCCGCGGCCCCACGGAGGCGCTGGCGGCGCGGCTGGAGTGTGAGGGCGGGCGCGCCGTGTCGTGCGACGAGTGACTGCTGCTGGTCTGGCCGCCGCTGGAGCTGCGGGAGTGTCGCGATGCAGAGATGCGACGGTCGGGAGGGAGCAGAGCTGCGTCCGGCGTCGAGCTGGGGCGCCGTGCCGGTTTTTCTCGTTGCGCTGCCCTGGCAAAGCTGTCGAGGGGCAGAGGCGCGCCCAGCGAGCTGGATAAGAGGAAGATGGCGCTGTAGTCGGACATGGCGGCTGCTGCAGGCGCTGTTGCAGGTGCCGGATGGGGCCCTCGCACCGCGCCGCCGCTCACCTGCAGCGCTGCTACTGATGCCTGATGCCTGCGCTAGACCGGCCGGAGGTCCGCCGCAGTTGGGGCGCCCCCCCCCCTCCCCTTGTTTGTTTGCTGCACTGCAAAGGGGCTCCTGTTCACCTGTCCAGGGGGGCGCAAGCGGAAACCGCCTTGGCACGCAACGGAGCAAGACGGGGGGGTCCCAGAGGCTGTTTCGGCGCGTGCCCCGTCTCTTCTCGAGCAGCGTCTTTGCCTTGTTTTCCTCTTCTTTCCCTCCTTTCCTTCCCCTTCCCCCCACCCTTCCCTCGAGTCCAATTCAGTCCCTTTTTTTTTTTTTTTTTTTTCCCTTTTTCCTTTTCCTCAGCCCATGCAAATGCGCCAACGGCCTCGCCGGGCCCTGCAGTGTCCGGCGGCCAATGAGCGCCGCCTGTGTGCGCTGGCGCAGGTGCGCCGTCAAGAGGACAGAGGACAGAAGGGCCGCCTCAGCGTCGGCGAATCCCCTTGTGCGGACGCTGATCCGTCCTTCTAGAACGATTTCTGATACCGCGGAACCAGGGGCCCTCTGTTCCGGGGAGGGGCTACGCACAAGCGGAAATCTGCCCTTTTTTTCTTTTTTCTTTTTTCTTTTTTCTCGCGCCGGTCAACCAAACAGGCCAAGCTCAGAGAGCGCTGCCAATGCAACAAGCCAACTCGGGGCGTTTTTTGTTCTTGTTGTTGGTCGTGCTGTTGCGTGCTGTGCTGTGCGTGCTGTGCGTGCGTTGCGTGCTAATCCCCGATCCGTCCGAGTGCAGATTTCGTCCAGGTCCTTGAAACAGCCGGACCCGAGGAAGGGCTTTCACGCTGTCTCGCGCCGATAATTTGTGTGTGAAAAAAAAAAGGAAAAAAAAATTAGCCTCGGTTTTGGCAGCTATCCAGTATGCTGTTGTTAGTGGCGACCCTCTCGTACAGCACGGTCCGTATGTGCTGTCTTTTTTTTTGGGGGGGGGGGATTTTTTCTTTTCTTTTCTTTTTTTTGTTGGCGATTGCAAGAGTGTGTGATAAACTCCCTTTGCTGTTTTTTTTCTTCTTGTTCTCCCTGTCCGTTCGCTTCCCCGGATTCGGATTCGGCGGCGCGGGCACTGCTCTGCTACCTGTGGCCGTTACAAGGCAGCCGTAACAGAGTCCTGGACGGGCTGAAGCGAGGTGACGTATCAACCACAAGGCAGGTTGAGGATGCCTCTGAAACCAGGTGTCGTAGGTAGACTTGCGTGTTTCAGCGTTTAAAATCCCTGCGGCGGCCCTGGCTCTGCTGCAAGCCTTCGGCCTCACCCTCCCGAATCGCCTGCTAGTTTACCGTTCTGTGTGTGATTCCTGGGACCCCTTTGCCCTGAGCAACGTTGGATCAGCTGTTCTGTCGCAATGGCACAGGACGAGACCCCCCCCTCTTCCAATCAGCCAAGCATGAAGAGGCCCGCCCCTCGGCTGCGTGGCGGATGGGCAACAAACCCCCCGTCCGGGCCACCGTGGAAAAAAAAAAAAAGGGCAAACGGCGAGAGGCAAGGGCGTTGTGTGCCTGTTTTGATGCAACGATCCAGCGATGCGACAAAGCAAGGAGGCAACCGGCGATGGCGCTCGGCGTATTATTTTGTGCCCTCTCGAGACGGGGGAATGGCTTCGGCCCGTCAACCTCGTTTGTGTGATTGTGTCCTGGTGGTCGACTTGGGGATGTTGTTTGCTTTGAGCGTCCGGGGCGCCTCTTTCGGGCTCGCTGCAGCAGCTTCTGGTTGCAAGGCCACGGTGTATGTAGCGCGGGAATTTCCTCCGTGTGGGGACTCGATTCGTAATCTGCTTTCTTTAGCGAGCCTGCGAGTGCATTTGATTTGATCGTCGTCGGGCCTTGTGCGCTCGCGAGCGTGCCAGGTAAGAGTGTCAATGGTCCATGCCGCAGTACCAAGTAGGCAAAAAAAAAAAAAGATATAATACCTTTGTACGGGACGGCTTTATCTTTCTTTCTTTCTTTTTTTCCTTTTTCTTTTTTCTTTTCTTTTTTTTTTTAAAGGGGGAGGGTGGGAGTTGGGTTGGGGGGTTGAAGCTCCCACAAGCAAAGAAAGACGCGAGAGATAATCAGGGACATCACACCGTTTTTTTTTTCGGTGGCCTGGGCAGCTGTTATCAGAGAGAGCGAGGGGGGGGGGGAGAAAAAAATTTGAAAAGAAAAAAAGAAAAGAAAAAATTGAAAAAAGAAAAAAAAGAAAAAAGAAAGAAAGAAAAAAGTTCCCAGCTCCCATCCAGCCCTTTTCAAGCATTGACGTGGAAAATCTAGGCCTGGCCAACCTTCTTATCTCCTACATCTCCTGGTCTTGTTCAGCCCATCAGCCCGGCCCTCCCCCCGTCTTGTTTTCGCCACCTCCCGCAAGGCAGCTCTCTGGAGCCATGACTAGAGAGAGAGAGAGAGAGAGAGAGAGAGAGAGAGAGAGAGAGCACGAATGATGGTGTCGGTTGCACAACGTCGCTATTCCCCCCCTCCAGATGCTGGTTTTCTTTTTTTTTCTTTTCCCCTTCACTCCTCTCTTTCAATCCCTCCCGTTGTTGCCTCTGCCAACTGCTGCTAGTCCCTTCTTTTAGCCTGCACACCGTCTTTCTCGCGAGTTGCAAACAAACTCACTGGTTCGCCCGAGGTGTGGATCAGCCATGCGGTTTCCCCGCGTTCACTGCGGCGTCCGTGCTGTGGTTTTTCTGGCTTGGGGGATTTTTTTTTTCTTTTTTTTTTCTTCGCATTTTTCCGGTGATGGGATTGCTAAATTGGAGGTCCGTGCAGCAGGCCGCTTCGCTCTTTTGGTTGGCTACGACAGCTCTAGCCCATTGCAATCAAACCTTGGTTACGGAGTACTCCTGTGCGTTTAGGCACTCCGTATTTTGCGTAGGATCCGTGCTCATCCAAGCGGCTGATACCATGGCCCGCGAGAGCGGACTCGATGGAGCTCGAAGCACACGAGCGGATGTCCATATCGTTCGACCCTGGGGAGGGGGGGTACGATCACTGTCTTCTCAGCAGGCAACCCGTACGGAGTACCGTCCTCAAAAGACACCAAAGAGACAATAGCCGGCAAGCCGGATTTCATTCGTCTGTGCAATCAGCTGCACAATGGAGGCTCACCGAACCGGTGGCCTCGTGACACCTTGCGAGCCCTCTCACCGTTGTTGACAAGCACCGTTGTTGACAAGGCCCTCCATGTAAGCTTCCGACCAACCACAGCCAACCGGCCGGCATCAGCTGCCTCTTGGACCCGGCCCATGTTTGTCGGTTGTTGCTAGTTTTATCCGATCAACACCACACCACCTGCTAAGATGAATTTCGGAAATCTTTCAGGAAAAGGCAGGCCGGAGCGCTGATGACAATCGGCTGGGGATATCTAGCCGATGATCCCATGTGCGTGAGACCAAAAAGACATTGCGTGAGCAAGGTCCCGGTCTGTCTCCGAGATCAAGAGCTAGCTCGCCAAGTATGTAAGCCGTTCTGTGTTCATTGAAAAACCCGATAACGGACGCCTTCCATCGCATGTCCCATTGTGTTTTTTTTTTTTTTTTTTTTTTTTTTTTTGCACAAAAGGGCTTCCTCTTTACCATCACCGCTCCGTGGGACGTCCGTGTTAGGAAACGTCCAAGGGCAAGCAGACGCCACGTATAAGAGGCTAAGTTCGACAAAAGTCTCGGCAGCGCCGCCAAATGTGGAATAAACTCCGTAGCCGATATTCTCGCGTTTGCCAAGGCTTTCCTGGTTGTGCACGGAGTAGAACATATGAAGAAGAAAAAAATCAAAAAAAAAAAATCCCAAGTCTGGGTGCTCAGGTCAATCAATGCTATGTATTTTGAATCCCTGAGAGCTCAATTCATTCCCGTGCTCGCTGCATCATCATGCAAAGATCAAATTGCACAGTCGCCGCGCAGGTTTGCAGGGGAAAAAAGCATCGTTTCCCGGAATCCGTGAAAGATGAAGAGAGAACGCCACCAGGGAGATCCATCGCCCAAAAGGCATCAAGCCAAGCATGGCGTTCATGTTGTCGTAATCGCAGAACAATCTCCATGTAGGTTGCAAAGAGCACTTGGCAGCATGCCTAGGCAAACCGTTGCGCAGTTGATCTTGTTTTCGACAACGAATGGTGCGCCCACGTCCAGCTGGGGTGTGCATCGCGGCCGCTGCATAGGCCGGCAGGCCCATCTCCTCGAGATGCCAATTCCACGCCTCAACACCCCTGGGCCAGGACTTCCACGCCTCGGTTGTCGCGCGTTCGTGGATCAACGTTACAGCCTCTGTCTGATGCACGCTCTTGGCTGTGTGTGAGCTGTTCTTATCGGCCATGTATGTAAGGCGCCATAGATAAGGGCACGTGACTTTGACTCGGTCCATGCGGAGCAACGGCGCCACGTGATATGAGCCGTT
This sequence comes from Trichoderma cornu-damae, assembly GCA_020631695.1. NCBI lineage: Eukaryota > Fungi > Ascomycota > Sordariomycetes > Hypocreales > Hypocreaceae > Trichoderma > Trichoderma cornu-damae. The sequence goes on from CM036093.1 coordinate 423,574, forward strand.
CCAGCTTCTCGACGCAAGTTTGTCATCGCAGAGGCACATCGTCAAACTCCAAGACGGCCCGGGGTTTTTTTTTTTTTTTTTTTTTTTTTTTTCTTCTTCTTCTTTCTTCTTCTTCTCTTCACTCTCGATATCGACAAGCCACTATTCTTCCACCCAAGTATCAGTTGAATCTTATCCAGTGGCCACAGCTCAGTATTGCGCTCGCTCGTTATTATTTTTTTTCTCCCTCCCCTGGTGAGTCGCCCTCTCCGCCAAGCGGACGTGGCCCCTCCATTTTGCTGTGGGACCCTCGCCAATTCTCCCGCTTTCGTTCGCGTGTCCTGACTCTGAAAGGCATTGACTGATATCTCCCTTTGTAGTCGCCTGTCAGCTCCGAGCAAACCGTTTGCACTTGTTATATCCAACCCTCAGCATATATATATTTTTTCCCCCAACCCCCCTCCCCCCCTTTTTCGTCGTTTTCTTTCTCCGCACTCTCCTTCGCCGTTCAGAGCTTTACGCTCCGAACCCCGCGCTTTTGCTACTCCTCACGTCGTCACATCGACCCGGCTTTACGACGTAGTTCGCCTCCCCGAACCTCATCGAACTCGGCTGCCCATGGAAAATTGAGGTAGATTCCAGCCCTCTAGCCCCGACTCGACCGCACAGGCCATCACCAATGCTCATGTTGCGGCACTTCTCTCGACGATCCCATGCGCAAACGCCATCTCCATCCTGCGTCCCTCGTTTCGAACAGCGCGTCTAGCGGAGAGCGACCCTTCACCGTCCCCCTTCCTCGGATTCTGCTCCGAACCCTCCTCAACGCGTACTAGGACAACAGATGACATCGGCTTCCGACTGGCTTGCCACCACAGAATCCACCACCTACCCTCCTTCCTTCACCGATACTCCATATAATCCAGCCCAGACCTCCACAGAACCGCCCGCGGCGCGCGGTTCCTGGGCTCCAAAGCCGACATTTAAGCGTCACACGACCACCTCTGCGGCATGTACTCATCAGGCCACCAGCAGGGACACAATGCCCGGCTGAATGGGGCGGGGCGGGGGATGCCGAATATGTTGTATAATTTTCAGCAGCACACGCAACATCAGCACCCCTCCCAGCCCCAGCATCACCAAGGGCTGCAGCACGATCACATCATTCCCGGTGCCAATGGGCTGGGCCATCACTCCTCATTCGCTTCCGGAATCCTCTCAAGCTCAGCGACCTTCAACTCCAACCCACTCTCGAATGGGCACGCGACCAACGCGAGGGCTGGCCAGGCCCCGCAAAACGAAATGTGGCAGGAACAACTGCGGCTTCACAAAGATGCCGAGAGGGCACACGCCGCCATGACCGAACAGCAGCAACCCCACTACTATGCGAGGCTCAAGGCTTCGGAGAATAGAGGCATAGGTGGCCCTCCGCCGTCCAATGGCAAGACCCAGGCAGACAGCGAGAACGACCCCGCAGATAGGAGGAGGCCCTTGAACGTGGAGAAGGGGACCAACCGCCAGGACTGGCACAACATGGACATGAGCGGCCAGGGGCTTCGGAATCTCGCCCCCGAGCTCTTCCGGTACCAATTTCTGAATGAGCTCTACATAGCATCAAACAAGCTTACTCGTCTCCCCAACTCCATCGGAGAGCTGCGCCAACTCCGACACCTCGATGCCTCCTTCAACCAAATCAACGAGTTGCCCCCCGAATTGGGCATGTGTACCTACCTGAAACAGCTCCTTCTGTTCAACAACAACCTCCAAGAACTGCCCTTTGAACTGGGTTCCCTTTATCAACTAGAGATGCTCGGTATCGAGGGCAATCCGCTAGAGCCAAGCATTAAGCAGGAAATCATTGAAAAGGGTACTAAGAGCCTGATCAATGCATTGATGGAAGGAGCTCCTAGTATGTCTCCTCAAGCCTTACAAAAATTCCAACCCTCCCCTCCCCCCCCCCCTTTCACCCCACCCTTCTCTTCCCACTAGCACCACCGCCACCAAAAAAAAAAAAAGGTAAAAATTGTCTCACGAGATTGCTAACTTTGGTTTCCTTCCCAAGTCCCTCTGCCCCCCAATGCGCGAAAAGAAATCATCATTCAGGAGGACGTGCCCGAGGCTCTGGAGAGAATCAAAGTCTTTTCTTGGAATATCCTCTGCGACAAGTATGCAACTACGCAAACGTATGGATATACTCCGACAGGGGCATTGAATTGGGAATACCGCAAGAACTGTATCCTAGAAGAACTCCGAATACGAGATGCCGACTTCCTTGCTCTGCAGGAGGTCTCCACCGACGCCTTCAAGGAAGACCTCAGCCCTCAACTGGCCCAAATGGACTACAAGGGTGTACACTGGCCCAAATCAAGAGCAAAGACCATGTCTGAGAAGGATGCACAAACAGTCGACGGCTGCGCGGTGTTCTACAAACAGAGCAAGTTTATGCTGCTGGACAAGCAGCTGATTGAATTTGCCACAATCGCCATCAACCGGCCTGACATGAAGAACCAGCATGATGTCTTCAACCGAGTGATGCCGAAGGACAACATCGCCGTCATCTGTTTCTTCGAATCCCGGCTGACGGGCGCTCGCATCATCCTGGTCAACGCGCACCTGACGTGGGATTCGGCGCTGGCAGACGTAAAGGTGATCCAGACTGGTATTCTCATGGAGCATGTGACCAAGCTGGCGGAGAAGTATGCAAGGTGGCCGGCCGTCAAGGACAAGAAGATGATTACGCTGCCGAGATCCGACGACGGCGAAGGCCCGCCGCCGCCGCCGCAAGCCGAACCAGGCCCGAGCCAAGAATACCGATCCAACACCGACATTCCGCTGCTGGTCTGCGGCGACTTCAACTCAACAAAAGACTCTTCGGTGTGGGAACTCATGGCCCTGGGCCGCGTGCCGCCAGACCATCTGGAATTGACAAACTTCCACTACGGAAGCTTCACACGCGACGGTATCGAGCATCCATTCAGCTTGCGAGACGCTTACGCGCCTATCCAAAACACACCGGAGGAGCTGCCCTTTACTAACTACACGCCGGGCTTCGCCGACGTCATTGACTATATCTGGTATTCAGCAAATACTCTAGAAGTTGTCGAGCTGCTGGGCCCACCCGACCCGACATACATGAAGCGAATCCCGGCTTTCCCCAACTGGCACTTCCCCGCCGATCATATCCAGATCATGTCCGAGTTTGTCATCAAGAGCCGGAAAGACAAGAAACAAGTGTCAGAGCGCGAATAGTAGTAGTAATCGTTCTGTCCCTGATTTTTCTCTGTCTCTCTCTTCTCTCTCTTCTCTCTCTCTTTTCTCTCTTTTCTCTCTTTTCTCTCTTTTCTCTCTTCTCTCTCTTCTCTCTCTTTCTCTCTCTTTCTCTCTCTCTCTCTCTCTCTCTCTCTCTCTCTCTCTCTCTCTCTCTCTCTCTCTCTCTCTCTCTCTCTCTCTCTTTCTCTCTCTTTCTCTCTCTTTCTCTTTTTTTTCCCGTTCCGTTTTTTTCTTCTTCTTCTTCTTCTTTTTTTTTTGGTTGGCAGGGTGGGCGGTGTCGTGTGGATAGAAGGATACAAAGGGTAGGACGAACCGTTAGTGATTGAACGAATGGAAACCTCTTATGCCTCAAATCTGGATGTAGTTTTGGGTTTTGTAAATGGAGTTTACGGAAGCTTTTTCTTTCTTTCTTTCCCCGTTACTCTCTCTTATTTTCTTGGTTTTTTTTATGTGGACTGAAAGCGGCGACCACGGCTAAGCGGAAGGGGGAGGGGGGGGGCGGAGCGGTCGAAGCAAGTGAATGTAAGAGTGTATTATGTGTAACAGAGACAAGCGGTTAGTGTTAGGGAGCGGCTCTGTGTAGGACTGATAGGAGAGTTGAAGCTCTTTTTTTTTTGCGCGGTTAACTACTAGCCTGGCCAGTCAATGTACTATGTGAATATCCCCCCCCCCCCCTTTTTCTTTTCCCCCTTTTTGTTGGTTCCTGGTGCAGTTGAGCGAATGTCCTTTTTTTTTTGGGGGGGGGGGATTTAGATTTAGGGTAGCACATGTGCCACATGTGCCATGTGGTTGCGAGAGCTCGTAATGTGTGTGTGTGTATTTCAATGCTTCCCGTGGTGTTTATTCACTCGAACCAAATTCTGAGGCCTCGGTGAAAGCGATTCCAGGCTTCACTGCCATCGGTAGATGTCAAGCGCAATTTACTTTTCTTTGTTCCTGACGACGGCCAGATATAAGCCCTTTCCACCCCAGACGAAATGGAGAACGGAGCATGCATCTATTTCAGCACGTCTTTGGATTTCCTGACGGGTAGCCTTGGTGGTGATGTCGGTACTCGTTCAGAGGGCAAGATTATGCCAAAGGCGATGGATTCTACACATGTCCACGGCCGGACCAATGCTGGCAACCACGGCCAGACAAGATATCATGTCCACATCAGCAGGAAAAATAAAACTCAGCCACAACAGGCCTCTTCACCCGTCTCGAGAGTCATGACTGCATGATCGAGACTACTGGATGGGGCGACCTAGTGCATGAACTGCCCTCTGCTTTACACGCGCCGAGATGCGGTGTCAAGAAACCCTTGTTTGCAACACCTTTGGAAAGCAGATGCACCACTCAACACTATATTATCCCCAAGCCAAACCTACGAGCATGGAGAAACAGTTCTTTACGGCTCCATACCGTGGCACAACGACATCGCGCTCTGCATGGCACAGGCACATCTTACCATGGATGGCACATCTTCCATGGATGGGCTTATATGCATGCATGTATGTATGTATATGCGCATCAGCTCATTTCAAGCATCGCTCATTGCTCCCTCTCCCAATTTATATCGGTGAACCAGTTCTCCAGCCATCGAGATGCTTCCAAGCTTCTGTATCGTCCTTTTATGGATATGCAGCGTTGTCTCCCCATCAGTTGGCAGGAGCCAGCCTTGTCGCCGCCCATCCGTCTGTCACCGGGGCACCGATTATTCCGCTCCCAGCGTCTATTAGAGGAGGCCCCTGAATTTGTCCCTTTCCATGGCCTCAACGCGTTCTTCTCTTTGCCTCACCGTCTCTCTGATTTTTTTTTCGGTCGTTTCCCTGCTTGCGGTACACGGAGTCAAACAAATACAGCACTCTGAATATTTCTGCGGGCTTGCTCCCCCCCTCTCCTCCCCCCCCCCTTTTTTTCCCCCCCTTCTTCCTTTTCTCTTCCTTCCTGCCTTCTTTCTTTCTTTCTTTCTTCTTCTCTCTTCTTCTTCTTCTTCTTCTTCTTCTTCTTCTTCTTCTCTTTTTTTCTTTTTTTTTTCTTTTTTTTTTTTTGGAGAAACAAACGTTTCCATTCTTCACTCTTTCGCAAGAAAAAATTGGCCCATTCGCGCCGTACCAATGCCTCAATCTTTGCACGAGTCGTCGCCAAAGCTACAGTACGGAGGCAACACATACTCCCAACTCAGCAGCGAGCAGCAGTCTAGCATCTACCAAGGGCTATCGAAGAGATGCCATCCAATCGATATCCTCCGGCTGGAGCGCATCATCCTTGATGACGAGCCACGGAATTCGAGCACGGCCAGAAAGCCGGGCCTTGCGATCGGAGACTTCGTGGCGGCACCAAAGAGATATCATTCCATCGAAAGACAAAAGGTGGTGGCGATCAGCTGCGAATGGGGTAGGGGTAAAAACCGCCAGAACGAGCTCGTGGCGATCTGCGCAATCGACTTTCTCACCGGCGACACGCTGGTGGATTCGCTCGTCGCGCCCTCTCAGCCAATGTGTGACTGGCGTAGCCGCAGCCACGGCATCAGCGCGGCGGCTGTAGAGGCCGTGGCGGGAGGGCACAAGAAGTGCCTCCAGGGCTGGAGAGAAGCGCGGGCAAAGCTGTTTGAGTATATTGACGCACAAACCATCCTTGTCGGACATACGATCCGGACCGACCTGGGATTGCTGCGCTTGTTCCACACGAGAATCGTCGACTCGCAAGTCCTTGCCACGACTGCCGTCTTCAGCACGTCGAGGAGGAAGGGATATAAATGGCCCATTGATAAAGTTTGCGAGGGCTTTCTCGGCATCACCATTCGGCAGAATTCTACCTCGAGCGCCTTTGAAAACGTGCTGGCATCGAGAGAGATTGTGCTGCAGTGTATCCGGAGACCCAAGGACCTGGAGGCGTGGGGCAGGCAAGCGAGAATCGAGTTTTGCAAGCCGAGAGACGATGGAAAGGACGTGAAGAAGGCAGTCAAAGAAGGGAGCCCGGCTGCCAGCGCCAGCAAACAGACGAACGCGGGCCACATCCCAGACGACAACGAACTCCTCGTGGCCTACAATGACGGGTATGAGGCCGGCTACCAGGCTGCTTACCAAGCAGGGTTCCAAAGCGGCTTTCAGACTGGTTACGAGAAAGCAAACTCACAGGGGAATCCGGCTTGGTTCAAGAGCGCACATCACAGCGGATCCCGGTGTGACGGGCAGCACAACACCCAGCAGCTGATTCAGTACATAGTCGAGGAAGAAACCCCGGGCGACCAGGGCGAGAGCGCAAGCCACAATGCCAGTATTCACTGGAGTCGAACTGCAGAAGCCGGAGGCGTCCTTGCTCGATTGGCGAAGGACAGCACAATCAAGGAAACGGCCCACAGAGCGAATCAGAAGGAAAACCGTCCAGAGAAGGCGACTCGGGCGAATGAAGCAGATGACAGAGAAACAACAAATCTACAAGAAGATTGCGCAGAGGATTTGCTATCGCCGTGGAGCGACGGCCGTGGCTGGTAGCCGGATCTCGCTCATTGGTTTTGCGATGAATGCAGGGCCACGGAACCGAGCAAGGGGGAGGCGGATTCGGGGGCTGATGGGGGCAAAACTCTTGCCATGCAGCCAAGGCACTCTGTGATGTGACGCATTGCGGTGCCCAGGTTCACTCTGCTGCTGGTAGGCGGTTATTGGTGTTTTGTTTTAGATGTAGCCAACATGCAGCTTCTAATTTGACGGCATTTTTTATCCTGATGGCGTCCAAAGGGAGCAGGAGTCAACGCTTGTTGTGCCTGTGAGAAAATCAACATTTACGAGCAACCAACTGATTCGGTAGGCTCAGAATATATATATATATATATATATACCTATTTATGTGTCAGAATATATATATACCTATTTACGTATCTGCATCAGGTATTCGAATCAAACCTGCGGTAGTGGTTGTGGTGGCTGTTGACCAAAAATATCGGCGTGTTTTCTCTCTCTCTCTCTCTCTCTCTCTCTTTTTTTTTTTTTTTTTTTTTTTCCATTATTTTATCTTTTTGTTGTTGTTGTTGTTGTTGCTACAGAAGTAAGAACTCTGCGGTGCAGAGAGTCTTTTTTCTTCTTCTTTTCTTTCCTTTTTTTTTTTTACTTTTTCTTCTTTTATACTTTTTTTTTTTTTTTTTTTCTGGCAGCTTAACAATGTCAACTGCCTGCCGCTCTTTGTGAATAAAACACGGTCACTCTCTCTTACCTCTCTCTCTCACTTTCTTCTCCCTCTCCCACCAACACTTGGTCATTATCACGACGAAAAAAGAAAAATATTTATTTATTTATTTATTCAACCAGCAGCGCTACCGAATATCGCTATGAAATTTCACGTCTGTCGTTTACGAAATAAAAAAAAAACCAAAAAAATAACCCTAAAGGCACACAATGAACCCGCCGCACACGGAATCCGCGCCCTCGCCCGTGTCTCCCACCTCTCCGAGGCCACGGACCGCAACGTCGAGCCCTCCCATCAAAAGCCTGCCGCCTGAGATCATCGCGAACATCATGGGGTCTCTGACCTCGAGGAGGGATCTGGGGAACTTTGCAGCGAGCCTGCCGTACTTTGCCGCCGTGCTCAAGGCTTCCAAGATTTCGATTCTCAAGATGATGATCAAGAACATGCTGCATCCGTCCAACCTGGACATTTGCCTCTTGACCATGGGGATCTTGCAGGTCACTCGCGACGGAGACGACATTTGGAAGTGCCTGTATGCTCTGGCGCAGCGGCCGACGCTGGACACCATCCGCGACGCGGAGACGCTTTGCAACATGCTCGACCTGACCTGCTTCATCAACGACCTGCTCAAGATATACACGTACCCCAAGTATCCAGACACGTTCTGGAGGCGCGCGCTGCGGAAGTATTCCGACCGGTGGCCTGACGGCTATGTTCCCGATGGCGACGTATCCATATGCCCGGCGACGAGGGACAGGCTGCACGAGGTGGCCAGCCGCCTCTGGAGCGTGCGAGACGCGGCGTTGGGCAACAGCCCCGGCTCGCCGCCAAGAGCCGAGCACTCGAGCGAGGTCATGGCGCTGTTCCAGCGCGAGATGTTTTGCGCGGAGCTGAAGCTGCGGTGCGACATGGTGGTCGAGCTGGGGCACAACATTCCCGAATGGATGTTTGAGGAGGCGCCCGGCGACGGGGTGCAGAGCTTCCTGGAGCTGCTCTGGTGCTGCAGCGTCCACGCCATGGCCAAGTGCTGGGACCGCGACGACGGGGACGTGTGGTCGGAGATGAACCGATCGCCATGGGCCCTGGGGAAATCATTGGGGATTCGCTTCTACATCGGCCTCGCCACGTACATGCCGATCCACGCCGACCAGAAACACATTGAGGAAATATGCCAAGCCATCATCAACTTTGTGACTTACTACTCGTTCCCCGACTTGTACCGCGACGCGTACCAATGGTTTCCCGAGTTTCAGGAAGCCGCGTGGGAGGGTCTGTGGAATCACACTTTTGACTATTGCCGTCTGCTGGACGGCGGGATCGTGGGAGAGCTGGGCGGGGGGACGGATTACTTTTGAATCGAATTTGTTTTTTTTTATGGCCGTTTTTCTTTCTTTTTTTTCTTTTTTCCTTTTCCTTTTCCTTTTCCTCTTCTTCTTTTCTTCTATTTTTATTTTTATTTTATTTTTTAGCATAGCGATGAGCGACATCATCTTTGTAAATTAGTTGAGGCAGCGGTCCATCTGAACAACTTTTCTTCTTCTTTTCTTTTCTTTTTCTTTTTTGGTTTTTGTTTGTTTGTTTTATTTGTCCTCGAGGCCCATTCGAACGAGTTGCCTGCCACAGCAAATATTCGTGACCAATTTGTTTTTATTTAGTAGCTAGCTGACGTGAAACTCGCACGTAGGTAAAGCTCTATTCTTTGCATCGCTGTCTCTGCTGGGGCGTCACCCTTGGCTCTTGATATGGGCGGGACCCGCCATTGTCCGTCTCGATGGAACTCTTGCCACCGATGCTCCCGTCGTCAAAGCTCACGTGCTTATGATCCCCATGCCTCTTGCTGCCCATGGTGCTCTTGCTGTCATGGTTACGATCGCCAGCGTCAAGAGTGGTAGGTCGAGCCGCACTGCCGCGAGGAGTGGGCGGGACGGGCTTGGTGCCGGGCGTATTACCAACCGCAGGACTTCCGGTATCACCTCCGCCAACGCCGCTGCGACTGGCGGAAGAGGCAGCAGCGCTGCCGAGGGGGGTCTTCGTCTTGATGGCCCCTTTCGGCTTCGCCTCCCTCACCACCCCGACGCGACAGCCGCTTCTCCTCCGACAGGATGGCGAGCAGATAAACTTGAGCCCGGGCCGCCACGGAACGACGACGACGGAGCCGCGGTATTCCGGGCCGACGGAGCCGACGGAGCGGCCCGAGGCGGTTTCGTAGAAGCTGACGGAGCCGGGGGAGGAGGAGTCGACTTGGATGGCGAGGGCGAGGGTGTCTCGGGGAGGGTGGACTTCTTGGTTAGGGGGGTGGACGGACCATTCTGGGGGGAGGCATTTCTTGTGTGTCTGCGGGAGGGGTGTCAGCACGAAAGAGGACCGGACAGAAATGGCGTTTTTGAAGAGAGAGGAGAGGAGGAGACGAGCCTCTTTTTGGCATTTGAGGATGAGGTTTTCGGTGGACGTCGAGGTGGGAGGTCTGGGGGGCGGCATTGTTTTGTGAGAGCCAGGCTAATTCTTTCTTTCTCTCTCTCTCTCTCTCTCAGTTGAGCCTTGTCGACATCAAAAGGGCCATGGTTGTGTCTGTTTCCCCATCAAACACAAAAAAGATGGGTGGGAGGAGCGGACCGCGGGCGTGCGGATATTGTGATTACGAGTTGGGTATCAATTATGCCTAATTGTGGTTCTACAATTTTTTTTTTATTTTTCAATTTTTTTCTTTTTTTTCATGCACGCTGCTGCTATTCTCAACGTTTCGGCAACTGGGGGTTTTGAGCGTGGCTCTTTGTGAAGTTGTTTGATGTTGAATGTTTTTTTTTGTATATATGCCGAATCTGGGGGCAAAAGAAAGAAAGGAAGAAGAAGAAGAAGAAGAAGAAAAGGGGGAGGGGGGGTGTGTAACAAAGGGGGTACCGTTGAGTGAGAAGAAGAAGAAGCGTCGAGCTGAATGAATCCAGCAGCTTTTTGCAGATTCGGCCACATGCCTCTTTTGGAGTGAAACAAGAATTAATTGGCTGAGCTTTCATGGTTGACGTGGGTTTTTATGCTGTAGAGGCTCGAGTCAGACGTTTTTTTTTTTTTTTTTTTTTTTTTTTTTTTTTTTGGAAAATAAATAAATAAATAAATAAATAGATGAATGAATAAAAAAAAATAAAAATAAAAAGAAAAAAATAAAAATAAGTGAAATAGAATTAAATAAATACAATACAATACAATAAAAATGGTGCAGCTGCAGATGAGCCGGATGGTTTAATGTGTGAGAGCATGTCAAAAATAAATAAATAAAATAAATAAAATACAATAAAATAAATAAAATACAATAAAATAGGAGGCAATTACTTCATTGTTGGGGGGGGAAATGAATATGTGCCACGATTTTTTTCTTTTTTTCAGACATCTAATAAATAATAAATAAATAACTAATAGTTAGTACTCGCTCACTCGCGCCTTTTTTTTTTCTTTTTTCGCCGACGTAAAATAAATCCTTGACATGTGTTTGTCAAAATGTGCCTGTTTTTGCTGTTGACAATTTTTTGATCGGGTGACGGTTGACGTGGCAACACGAAATGATATTAATATTGTAAGTGCCCTTTTTGGGAATTTTTTTTTGTCTGGGATTCGCTTCGTTTTGTTGGATTTTGCCTCGCCTTGGTCGATTATTATATATATATATATATATATATATATGAGAGAGAGAGAGAGAAAGAGAGAGAGAGAGAGAGAGCCATGAGTATGAAAAAAAAAGGGGGGGAGTAAAACACTCGCAAGTCGAGCCCCCCCCCCCCCTTTTTTTTTCTTCTTCTTCTTCTTCTTGGATTGTCGCATCGGGACTTGGGGCGACGACTCGTCATGTCGTACGGACTACAAAAAAGGCCTTGAAGGATGGATGACACATGCCTGACATATATATTGTACAGTATTTGCATATTTATTGCCTGGTACGGAGTAGAATTTATTGCATTGCATTCTTTGTGTTGCGCATGATGATGATGATTGGCCCCAAACGGATCAGGCTGAGTCGACGTGGTGAAACGGTTACACGACATGACGACGGGCAAACTTTGTCACAAGCAAGAGGAATCATAATAATAATAATAATAATAATAAAAAGTTCCAGCAAATGGAGTGGGAGGACGAGATTCCTAAGGAGAGGAATTTTGGAGGTGCGGCACGACTTGCCCCGTGATACGTACATTTAGGGGGGCTCTGGCTCTCTGGGATGATTTGAAGCCCGTCGTCTCTCTGTTCTCGAGCCATTGAAGGGAGGGAATGCATAGGCGTTGAATCTAACATGCTTGGATCTCGGTTTCAATTTTTTTTTTTTTTTTTTCATTTTTTTCGTAGCAACTAGAAAAAAAATAAAAGAAAAGTAAAGAAAAAGAAAAAGAAAAAAGAAAAAAAAAAGGAAAAGAAAAAAAAAAAGGAAAAGAAAAAAAAGGGGGGGGGAAGGGCGGGAGGAGGGGAAAAAATACCATCTCATCCCGACTTCGTCTGTCCATCTGTGCCTGATATAAACACCACCAGAATAGTCGTATACCTAATTTGGGGGCCCCGTCAGTAAATGTTTTTTTTTTCTTTCTTTTTTTCATTTTTTCCTTTTAATTATTATTTTTATTTTGATAGGCCGAGGCCGAGGCAATGATAATGGAAAACGTACGTTGCACCGGCCACAATCAGGTCGACGACCCTCGCCCTTGTGAGGCACGACAACGCAAAGACGAACCCGGTGGTGGTGAGGATGACAATGGCGAGCCTCGCCGCCAGGCTGTCGATGAAGTTGAAAGCAATCACGGGGGCCAGAAGCAGCACGGCAACGGAGGGCGCCAGGAGCACATGCACTGCTCGCTTCGTGGAAGACGGCGGAAACACATGTACGCCCGGGTCTCGTGAGACGCCGGGGGGGCGCCGGCCTTTGGCGAACCTCTTGGTCAGGGATATCCTGGCGCGCTCTGCGAGATTCTCCAGCCACGTCACGATGTTGTCTTGCGACGGAGAGATGCTGACGAGATCCTCCTCAACCTCCAAGTAGGCCGTTTCTGCCCGCGCCACGCAGGCCTTGCCGTCGAGCCAATTCCGAAGATTCGATACGGGGCGACGGGAGGCGGCCTCGAAGCCCAGGGCTTTCTGATGCCTCTCCAGAAACGAGTCTGCTCCCGCTACGGTCAGCCCAGCCCCATTCTCGGCCAAACAAACAAAAAAAAAAAACCCCTTTTTCCTTCTGGAGAGCCCGGGCCGCCGCGTGAAGCGTACCGTAATCCGCCAAGGCGCTGTCGATGTTCTCGAGGATGGCGCGTCTCTCTCGGTTATTGTCCCTGCGGCAGCTTCCGAGGGCCAGATGCGTCACCTCGTTGCTGTCGACGCTCTCCAACTCCTTCTCGAGAAGCGAGAGCCGATCCTGCTTGAGCAGGAGAAGGCGTGCGCGCAAGGCGGAGAAGCGGCGGCAGAGCTGGAACGAATGGTGGGAGGCAACCAGGGCCGAGAAGCGAGGGTATCCCTGTGGGAAATCCTCGACTGTGGCTATGCAATCAGCAAAAAAGAAAGCGAATTCGATCTGTGGTGACAGTCTAGGATTTAGGATTTAGGATTCAGGGGGGGGAGGTTTTTTTCTTTCTTTCTTTTTTCTTTTTTTTCTTTTGAAATGACCTACTTTGCCTCACTGGTCGCCTCTTCTTCACATTGGGGGCGTTTTCTTCCGACGAGGCGGTGGTGACTCCAGTCCATGCTTTGATATACGATGGCAGCCAATTGGTGTATCTATTCGGAGGAGAGGATGAGCCGCCTTGCTGGCCTAATTCAAGGTCAACCATTGGTGGTGACGCCATGGCTATGTCGTGATATGTATGATTACGGAGAGGAAGGGGTCAAGTTTTATATTTGAAAAAAAAAAAAAAAAAAAAAAAAAAAAGGGTTTGAATAGAGGACATGAGGTGTGAAGCAATATATATATATATATATATGTATATATCCATCTATCTACATATATATATATCTACATATATATCTAGCCCTTACCCTTTCCAACCCAACAACGTTACATAAACGTTACCCTTCCTCCCTCCATTCAATTTACTGTTTCTTCCTCTTCTTCCTCTTCTTCTTCATCTTCTTCTTCTTCCTCCTTTTACAAAGCCGATACCGTTTACAGTAACCTGCGGAAATTTTTTTGCCACATCAACACAAGGATTTATTGATTTATTTATTGATTTATTCATTTTTTTTATTTTTATTTTTTTATTTTTTTGCAAAAATGGACACAACCAAAGAGTAAAAAGATATTCTCTCCAGCACGCATCCCCATCATTGGTTCTAACCGATTTCTTTCTCTAGACAAGCTCCGGCTCCCGAATTCACATTCCCCGAGGACGGCAACCGTCCCACGATTGAACAAAGTGTTGATGTAAAAGAGATTCCCCCCCTAAAAAAAAAAAAAAAGAAAAAAAAAAAGAAAAAAAAAAGAAAGAAAAAGTTGGACCTTTGCCTTGCACGAGACGTCTTCTGACCATGATAAAACAAAAAAGCCGCCCAAGTTCCGGCCAAACGACGAGGTCTTCTACCTTAATCCGAACACAAATCTACGGGAGGGTCCGTTCCTTGTATCTCGCGTTGGAAAGAAACGGTACAAGCTTTGTGATGAGCGGTATCGGGAGGTCAACGGTGGCCAGTGGATCAAGGAAGAATACCTAAAGGAATACGATCCTTTTGAATAAAAAAAAAAAAAGAAAGAAAGAAGTTTTGAAAAAAAAAAAAAAAAAGCCAATGGTTCATAGCAGAGCCGAATAGATAGATGGATAGATTGGGAGGAGGATATAAGCGGGCAAGAATGGGAAACAAAAACGCACTTGGAATGTTTTTTTTTTTTTTTTTTTTTTTTTTTTTCACATTTTCCATCTGCCTAGAGAGATTGCTCCTCCAGATTCGTTCTTATAACGAAGCTCCGCGTCGCCCATTTATCGGGCCTGGCGTCGTCGTCGTCGCCGCGAGCCGACGCCGTCAAGTCCGCCACAAGCTTCGACAGCGCGTCGTCGGCTTCGTGAACCCCCCCGCGATGGTGCTCCTCTCGAAGCGACGAGAGGCTGGGCAAGATGAGCGACGGGAAAGAGGTCGCTCTGCTGGTGATGAAGACCTTGATCACGTCTTCGCAGCGGCGCCGGTGCTGCGCCTGCAACGACTCCGGGACCTTCATCTTGAGCGGCAGATGGACCTTGGCGTCCGGTTCGACGACCCGAAAGCCGCTGTCGCCGGCGGCAAGGAGGAGGTTCTGGACCTTCCACGACGGCGTGAAGTCGAACAGAGCCAAGTACAAGGCCGCCTTGCTCTTGTTTTGGATTTCGAGCCGCCAGGTATCGCCGTGCCGGACGTCGAAGACGCGCAGGTTGCCGGGCTTGCCGCCATCGACAGAGGCCACGAGCGAAAAGGTGTCCTCGAAGGAGCCGTCGGGCGTTGCGTTTTCGATCCCCTCGGCGTACTTGAACTTGGACACGTGCCGCAGGGTGTCCATCAGGCTTTGGCCTGCTCCTCGCCCGCCGCTGCTCGGTATGGCCGGCAGGCCGTCAATCCTCGCCATTGATCCGTCGAGTATTTCGTAGTCGCCTCGATCGTTCACGACGACGTTATACATGCACGCCTTGGTATCCCGCTCCGAGGTGCAGAGATGCAGGTATCGCTCGTCTTCCGGGGCCACGTCCCGTCGGCTCTGGGTGGCGACATCGGCCAACAGCCGCACGGAAATCTTGCGATGCGAGAGAGAGTCGACCGGCTTGGCTTGCCACCCTTCTTTCCAGCCCGAGCGAATCTCCCGTTCGGCCTCCTCGGGCTCGATTTGCGCCAGGCTCGATGTCAGACAGCGGACGGCATCTGCTCGGGCCGTGATTGGTCTCCTGCCCGGCTGCCCAACGCCGTCCATGGACGGACCGGGAGGGCGCAGCACGTACCGGTCGCCTCTGTGGACGCCATGCGCCTCGCCTGCGTCCAGACGCAGGCTCCCATCTCTCACGTACACGCGGACGAGGGACGTGCTTGGCCCAGCGGCAGGGCCGCCGAAAAACGAAAAGTCCGTGTTCCCATAGCGCATCGGCGTTTGCTGTGGCCAGGACGCGTGGAATCTCACCCGCATGTGCTCGTACAGGGACTCGTTCGTGGCGGCGGCGTTGCGCATTCTCAAGGCGTGAAGCGCCTCCATCAGAAAGTAACTGAGAGCCCCCCTCCGTTCGCCCGTGCCGAGTTCCAGCTCGTGTGCGGTCTCGTGAGGCCCGCAGGCCGACAGAATCGTGTAACCGTCGGGGTTGACCAGCCACTGGTCTCGCGGCAACACGAAGTCGCGAAAGGAGCCTCTCGGGCTGCAGAAGCCAAGCAATTCCGCGCCCAGCGCCGACGAAGATGCGGCCTCGACGGCTGGGTCGTAGTCGACGGATCGGACCCCCAGGCCGCGGACGCCGTCGGTTCGCAGGACGCTCCCCGAGAAGCAGCAGTCCAGGACGAGAGTCACGAGAAGTCCTCGCTTGACCATCTGGTCGATGTAGTAAGCCAGGTTCAGGCCCATGAAGTAGCTTTCTCCGTGTTCGTCGGCTTCAAAGAGGACAAAGGCCACATTCCCAGACGGGTGGGCAAACTTGTTTCGGCATCCTCTCCGCGCCCCATGTCCGGAGTAGTGAATGTAGACAAGCTCGCCCGCCCGCGCGTTCCGGATGACTCTCTCCAGCTTTGCCTTGACGTTTGCCCTCGTCGGCCAGGAGTCGCCGTCTTCCAGCGGGAGGCGAGAACCTGGATCGCGAGGCGCAGTGGCAGTGAGCATGGCAATGTCCACATGCTCGGGCCCTGCCTCCAGGTATTCCTTTGCATTTGACACGTCTCTGACGGCACCGCCGAGGCACTTTTGGTTTACGTAGAAATCGAGTCCAATGAGAACAGCCCAGTGCCTTGCGCGGAGGGGGGTAGGGTCGGCCATTAGGAGAGTTAAGAGCTTGAAGTTTCTTTTTTGAATTTTTAGCTCCACCCAGGGGGGGGGGAATGAACGAATACTTGGGGACGTTGGATTGACTGGAAATTCACAGAGGATGGGGTAGGTTTGACTAGAAATTGTCGAGTGGATAAGGGGCTTTTTCCTTTGCCCTGCTGACACGCGGCGCTGTTGTGTAACCTCGTCAGTTATTTTGTGCTTGCACGATGGCTATGCCACATACATGTATGTGTATGTATGTGTATGTGTATGTGTATGTGTGTGTGTGTGTGTGTGTGTGTGTGTGTGTGTGTGTGTGTGCATGTATATGTGTGTGTATGTGTGTATCATGAAACAAATCAACCTTCCCGTCTTTGATTTTATAAGGCGTAATATTACAAATGGCTTTTTATGCAACCATCGCTGCGTCGTTCAAAAACACTAGGTAGACGCCCATAGCCGGTGACCTCCCCCGTTTTGCTATCCATTGGCTATTCTCCCAACTTCGAGCGCCGCATCAAAGTCTCCATCACGCACCAAAGTGGACGTACGGAACCCAGAAGAAATCCGCCACGCCTCGCGACGGCGCCTCGGCGCACAGCAGCTCGGCGTCTCTCACCTCGTCCGCATCTCCCGCTCCTCCATTGCGCAGCATTCGAAGGGCGCGGTGGAGCCCTCGACTGACTGCTGCGTCAGTCATGCCTTCTTCTTGCAACGTCTTGTACAGGATCCTCGCCACATCGACGCAGTGCTTGTCCGACACCTCCCAGAGCGTCCCGACGACATGCCGAAAGCCCGCCAGCTGAAAGGCACTGACGAGGTGTATCCCCTCGTCGGAAAGCTTAGTCTCCTTGTTCAGCCCGGTTGAGCATGCGGAGAGGTAGGCCAGGAATGGGGCGCTCTCCTGGAGCCGGCTGTCGCGGACGTCCCCCACCGTCAGTGGGGTTTTTTCCCAATCTTCGAGCAGTAGACAGCTCCTAGATGGCTCTTTCTGATCCGACTTTCCGTGGCCTGCGAAATGGAACACTTTGCACTCTTGCAAGTGCGCGATAATGTCATCCCTGCGACGTGGCGGCATGATTGGGGCGAGTTGGAGCTGCGGGCACAGCTTCTCCAGCATGTCCGCTTCGTCGTTGGCAAATCGAAGGTATCCCCTATCCGGTAGGCCGGGCGTCTCCTGCATGGCCACGACGAGGGCAGAGCCCACCGTAGACGCTCCCGTGGGCTTGTGAACGTGATGCCTGCGGCCGTGCAGCAATGCCCTGATGGACGGTGCGTACGACGATACGACCCTATCCAAGACTCTCTCTTTGGACGCCTGTCTATAGATGCCGGCTGCGTGAAGGGGCACCTGGCTGAGGAGCCCCGTGGGAATCCACCAAACATGGGGCCAATTGCCATCGGTGACTGGATTCCGAAAACCGAGGGCATCCAGGATGGGCCGACAAATGTTGTGCCAAAGCCACTCCAGCGAGGACGACAGGTCCGACTGAGCCCGCAGGCGATCGACCTGTCTTGCGACCTCGATTTCAGTCACATCTGCCAGTCGTGTCGCCCGGATCGAGCCCGGCTCGACGGTGAACGCATCGCAGCCGAACGAGCTGACGTTCACAACCACGATAGGCCCCTGCTCTGCCGCTCTCATCAGCTCCTCTGCGGCAGGCGGTTGGAGGAAGTCTGAAAACTCCGGCCGAGCACGAATTGCGTCGACGACGTCGCCGAATTCTTCGTCTGCTGTGCGACGCCGCTCTGCCCGCCGCTCCCAAGAGGACACCCCGTCGCCGGGGGCTTCAGAGAGCAGCCGTTCCGGCGAGTCCAGTTCGTCGCGAAGCCGAGCGAACTTGTCTGCCAAATCCGGGTGCCTCAGCTCGAGGGCGGTGATGTCTCGGCGCATATCCATCAGCAGGCCGGCGACGACGCCGCGCCCGAGTTCCAGCAGCCGCAAAGCGTCCGCCGGAGCATTTCCGTCGTTGAGAGCAGCGGCGGCCGCGGCCGGAGGCAAGCCGTAAAAGCCGGCGAGCAGGCTCTGGACGTCTGTGCGGCCGAGAGACCGCGGGCTCACGGCGGGGAAGAGAGATACCGCGTCTCGCAGCAGCCGGCTGCACTGCGTCCATTCTTTGCCCGCCGCGATCATGTATGCGGCGGCATTGGCTGACCTGATCCGTATGGATGGGCGCCCGTCGCGGCAATGCCAGCCTGCGGTGAATGATTCCAGCGCTCGGTTGAAATCATCCACCGAGCATGTATGTCTGAATCGCGTTCTAGACCAGCAGCCGAGATAGAACAAGTAGCCGGCACGTTCCGGGCCGTTGGCCCCTTCCGCCGCGTCTCTCAGCAGGCTGATGGCTCGATCTGCATCGGCGATTGCTCCCGTCTGCTCGAATCTCGTCCCCAGGGCCCGTGCAAGATTGCTCAACGCGCGGCCGGCATGCGAGTGGCCGGGAGGCATGGCGTCGACGGAAGATTGGAGAATGCCAATCGCCCGATGCAAGTCATCCATTGACTTCTTCCCGTAAAACCGGCTCGTGAGCGCCGCTCCCAGGTTGTTTAGCAGCAGAGGCCGACGCGTATGGCTGGGGTGGACGGCATTTACCGCCTCGCTTCCGGCTTCGATTGCCTGGTCCAGGTCGTCCGCAGACCCCGTCCGAGCGGATCGGCACGTCAGCGTGATTGCGAGGGTGTGTAAGTTGAGAGCATAGCTCGGGTGCTTGCGTGGAGAAGCATCGACCGCCTCTCTGGCCACGCCAACAGCTCGATCCAAATCCGCCGTCGATCCTGTCCGTTCGAACCGCCGGCATAGATGCTTTCCGAGGCCGCCTAAATAAGAAGCGCGAACGGGGTGGCTGCGTGGAATGGCATCCACTGCCTCGCTGGCCACACTGATTGCTCGATTCAAATCCGCCATGGATCCCGTCTGCTCGAACCGCTGACCCAGATGATTCCCGAGGCTGCTCAGATGGCTGGCGTGATAGAGGGGGTCGCCGCGCGGAGAGCCATCTATGGCCTCGTCAGCCACGCTGATGGCTCGATTCAGATCCGCCATTGACCCTGTCTGCTCAAACCGTTGGGCCAGGTAGCTGCCGAGACTTGATAAATACGAAGCGCGCTTCGGGTTGTTGTTGTTGTTGTTGTTGTTGTCGCTGTGTCGAGAGACAACGTCCACTGCCTCACCGACGACGCTGATGGCTCGATCCAAATCCGCCATTGACCACGTTTGACTAAACCGAAGGCTTAGATAGGTCCCGAGATGTTCTAAATAGCTGGCTCGATCGGCGTGGCCGCAAGGAGTGCCATCCACCGCCTTGTCGGTCAGGCTGATTGCTCGATTTATATCGTCAATCGAGTCCGAATGCAAAAACCGGCTGGCGAGCGACATTCCGCAATTGAAAAACATGTCAGGAGTGGCGTTGTCGCCCGCCAAACCTATGGCCTGCTCCATGATCCTGACGCCCTTGTTTGCGTCTTTCAAACAGCCATTTCGTTGGAACCTTTGGAACAGTTTGTTGGCTTCGTCTTCCCAGAGCTTGCTCATCTTTGCTCTGTCACCTGCTGCCTCTGTCCTGTTTTTCCGTGAGAAGGGGGGTTTTTTTTTTAAAAAAAAAAAGAAAAAAGAAAAAAAGAATTAGCTTCCTAGCAATATTCTTTCCAGCCCTCAATAAATGTGTATAAGAATGAAGAAAGGGGTTTTTGGAAAACCAAAACTTGCCATTTTGTTAGCGGTACATCATCTATGATGATAACTTTGTATTGCTGGACCCAAGCCTTTGTCGTATTGAAAATACGCCGTCGTCGGTCGTGATCCTCATGGTTTGCGGGAGTTGCGGCAACCCAGCTTTGGGCAAGCCGAAGAGCTCGGACGAGCTGTTCTATCCTGTGCCATTTTTGAAAAATCATGAAGCAGCAGTAGATTTGAAGCTCAACGTGTTGGTCGTCATCGCGCTGCTTCAGGAACGCCGAAAGGTCTTTTTCGTTCATCTTATCAAGAGAGTAAATCAACACAGCGTCGAGGTTGAATCCGCTCATTTTGGCCAGGCTATCGTCTGTTTTTTTTTTTTTTTCAGGCAAATCTTATATTATGCTGAGGGCTCTTTTAGTAGAGAATCGCGGCGATGGGCACAACGGGTCACTTGGCCCTATAATAGGAATGAGGATTTCTCCTCGTTCAGTATTTCCGCCTTGCTTGCTGACATCACATGGTGGTACAGAACGAGAACCCCCCCTCCCCCCCCCTCATTTCCCCAAATGATACACATCATGGCGCGAGGTATGCAACTTCGTCATGGCTGAGCTGATTGGTCACTGAATCGCAGCGCCTCAGTCGTATTTGCCCTTTGTGCTACGGCATTTCTGCTTTGCGTAGAGAGAGCTCTCTCTCTCTCCTCCAGACAACGGTTACAAGGCAAACTTTTGGCCTACAATCTCCTCGCTCTTTGCCCAGAGCTTCTCTCCCTGACTCCAGCTGGTATACCACACCCTGGTGTTTTCAAGAATCTGGCAGTCGCTCAGAAACACGCCCCTTCCCTCCCATTCTCCGTCCTCGCCCCTCACCTCCTTGCTCGTCTTTACAATGTCCTCCTCGCCGGCGAGGGGACGCCTCGTGGGCAGCGTCAGCGCCGGGTCCACGGCAGCCACCATGGTGGTGCTGGCGCCGGTGCTCGCGTCTTTGACGGCCTTGCCGGCCTTTCTGAAGCTCTCCAGCCTCGCCTCGTTCTCGTCGGCGGGCACCACTCGCGACAGTTCGGTGGCGATGATGCCGGGATGCGTGCTCAGGCTGAGGATGCCGTGCTTGTCGTACAGGCGCTGGTTGAGGCCCAGGCTGAAGAGGGAGTTGGCCGTCTTGGACTGGCCGTAGGCTGCGATGGAGATGTACGTGTCGGATTTGGCGGCGTCTTCGTCGACGCCCCATAGCAGGGCAAACTCGGCATAGTTGGGCTGCTCCACCAGCGGTATCGTGCCGTTGACCTTGTCCCAGTTGATGTCGCTGTAGCGGATGGGGCTATAGTTTGCGCTCAGGGACGACACGTTGATGACCCGCGTGGCCCCCCTGACGGCGCCGGGCCTCTGAGCGGCCGCGATCAGCTTCCCGACGATCAGGTTGGTAAAGAGAAAGTGGCCAATGTGGTTCGTCGCAAACTGGCACTCCAGGCCGTCGGCGTTGACCTGGCGGTCCGTGCCTACGTTGGAGATGCCCGCGTTGTTGACCAGGATGTCGATGGCGGGCACATCAGCCCACCCGTTGAGCGTGGCAGCAGCCGCCCTCGTGGCCTTTTGAGAATTCAGGTCAAGCTCGAGCACGCGGGTCTTGGTGTCGGGATACTGCTTGGCCAAGGCATCTGCGCACTCCTGCACCTTGGCCGGGGTGCGGCCGGCGAGGATGAGGAGCTCGGCCTTCTGGGAGGCAAAGGCTTCCGCGGTGGCATAGCCGAGGCCCTTGATGTTGATGCCCGTGATCAGGATCGTCTTTCCTGCGATGGCAGAGGGAAAGGCGGCGGCAACGTCAAAGGCCGTCGTATGGAGGCCAAACTCCGCGTGCGTGGTTGCTGTAGCCATTTGTGCCGGTATGGAAACGGTTTTTTTTTGGGTTCCGTGTTGGCTTACGGCCCCATACATGACATATATACTTTTCTTCTTCTTCTTCTTCTTCTTCTTTGTTCTTCTTCTTCTTCTTCTTCTTCTTCTTTTGTCTTAGGCAGAAAGACCGAAAGCGTCATAGCGATAATTTCCATCCTGATATTCCTTTTTGGGGGAAAAACTTCTCGTTTTTTTCTGCTCTCCGTTTTTACTCACAACAAATTCCATCTATTGCCGCTAAGTCCGGTTTCCACGGCCCCACTTCCGCGGGACGGCGATTGGCTTTTTTTTTTTTTTTTTTTTTTTTTTTTTTTTTTCTTCCTCGCCGGCCGGGACTCCGTTATCTTTCAACGGACTGACTCCTCATCATGGCAGCAAAAGTTTGAAAACGAGGGCTCATGAGACTTGTAAAGAGCTTATATCCGTAAAAGTCCGCCCGCGGGATCAGTCGTCGTGGGTTTCAGCAATGGCGAACGAGGGCGGGCTGGTTGAAGTTGGCCTTCCCTCCCCTCCTCCCCTTTTTGCGATGGAAGAGGTTCTATAAAGAGAGAGCTTTTAAGCACTGCGCTGCCTTGATGAAAAAAAAGAATCGACATCTCACGGTTTGATAATTCCGACGTCACAAGTTCAACATCCATCGCTCCTCGGACAACCACTTGATCAGATACATCATACATACATAGCCGACAATGTCGCTCGTTGCCCCGTACGCCAACGAACATCGGGACACCCACGGCCCCGGAGACGCCCGTCCCACCGCCCTGAAGATAGTGCGCGACCAAGGCTTGGATGGACGGCTCAGCGGAAAGGTGGTGCTCGTGACCGGGGGCACGTCTGGGATCGGCTTCGAGACGGTGCGCGCCCTGCATGCCACCGGTGCCGATGTCTATTTCACAGGCCGCGACGCCAAAGTGGGCAAACAAGCCGAGGAACAACTCCGGCGCGATGCCAAGCCGGGCAAGCTCGAGTACGTGGAGATGAGCTTGGATTCTCTCCGCAGCACGAGGGAGTTTGCTGTCGATTTCCTGGCTCGGACATCGGGCAAGCTCAACATTTTGATCTGCAACGCCGGTATGTAAGTCTGTGCTGTGGGAGTTTATTGTCGATGCCTACATCCACGTACAATGTACTCATCGCTCTCTCTCTGCCTTGTCTTCCTTGCCTTTTCCAGCCATCATCTCACTAACCTAATTGTAATTTTGCGTGTGTGTGTGTGTGTGTGTGTTGTGTTTTTCCTATTCAAAAGGCATCCGCGGATACCCCAAGGGAAAGACGCAAGATGGCTTTGAGCTGCACTTTGGCACCAATCACCTAGGGCACTTTGCCCTCTTCCAGGCTCTCAAGGATGCGCTCATCTCGTCGAGCACGCCGTCCTTCCACTCCCGCGTGGTCTGCCTGACCGCAATGGGCCACCGCCAGTCGGGCATCCGCTTCGACGACATCAACCTTGACCGCGAGGGCGAGTACGATCCTCTGCTGGCGTACGCGCAATCCAAGACGGCCAACATCTACATGGCCATGGAGATTGAGCGGCGCTTCGGCGCCAGCGGCGTCCATGGGCTGGCGGTTCACCCGGGAATGATCGCCGGCACGAGGCTCAACCGATTGACGCCGGAATCGCAGCTCAGGGCCCTCGTCAACCCCATCATCGAGGCCAGGTTGAAGAGTGCGGAACAGGGCGCCGCAACGACCGTATGGGCGGCGGTGGCTCGCGACTGGGACGCCAAGGGAGGCGTGTACCTGGAAGACTGCTATCAGAGCGAGCTGTGGGTCGAGGGCATGATGCCTCTGTCGCCGGGGCATGCGGCGCACATCCACGACGCCGAAAGCGCGGCACGGCTATGGGATGTGAGCTTGACCATGGTTGGGTTGGATGCGTCCAGCTAAAAAAAAAAGACGACGAGCTCGTCTCGCTGTTACTGGCGGGGGGGAACGGGATCCGAATGGTAGAAAATAAATTTCCCCTGATTTTTCGGCGTTTTGCATGCCTCGTTGTATTTTCAGAGAATATAGTCCCACTTAGTAGCTGAATTATATGTCGCTCCATTCTATATAGCTCCATCAGACATCTCTCCATCATGCATCTATCCGAGGGACGCGTTCTATATACTCTAGTCCAAAGCATCCGCTGCGTACCTGCTATATACAAAACAGGCATGCCCCGTGTAACACCGTCCACGTCGCCGGGTCCTCTAATGCAGCAAAATGTCATATCCATCCTTGGTGATGCGCACCTGCTCCATCCCGAACCCATACTTGCGTCGTATGAGCTCGAAGATGATCAGCCCGGCACTCGTGCTCGGGACCTGCCGAATCGTGTTCCACCAGAACCCTCGATAGAGCCACCTGCCAAGCTTCAGCCCCTCCGCCGACGCCTCGGCCGCGCACACCGCCCAGGTCTCCCGGTAAGCGTGGTAGTACGCCCGGAGCATCCTCCACCGGGGCCGGGGCCGGCCCGGGTGAGCGGCGCGGGACGCTCGCAGCCGGGCGGCCTTGTCGTCGAGGTCTTCCAGGTGGTCCCAGTGCTTGACCTGGAAGTGGGTGAGGGGGTGGAGGAGAAGCTGCTGGGCAAACGAGGCGCTGACGCCGGCGGCGAGGAGGAACATGGGCTCCAGGGCGTAGTGCGGTCGGATGAGCCGGATGCCGCCCTCCGGGGGCGGGCCGGAAGGGCGCCTCGTCGCGAGGAGGTCGACAATGTCTTCTTCCAGGCCTCCGTAGTACCACGCCACGAAGCGGTAATACGACTGCGCCTTGATGTACTCAAACGCGCTGAAGAAGACTGCGCATCCCGCGCTGTCCTTGACGAGCGACAACCCCCAGCCCGCAAAGATGCCTCGCAGCCCAATCTCCCTCAGCTTCTCGGCGCTAAACGTCCACATGCTCCGGGGGCGGCCGCCGCCGTCGCCGGGCGTCATGTCGCGATGGTCGTACCGCGCCTGCAGCGCGTCCAGCGGCGCCGCCAAGACGCTCTGCAGTCCGCCGGCCAGAAAGCCGGCGGCAAAGGTGGCCTGCGGCGGCGGCGGCGGATACACTCGCTTGGCGGCCTTGGAGCTCTCCTCGTGTAGGCGGCCGAGGATGTGCAGATATCCCGTGTACAGCATGGCGTTGACGCCCACGTTGGCGATGAGCGGCGGCATGATCTGATGCGGCACGATGCCCCAGCCCTCGTGGCGGATCGCCGACGTCAGCACGCCCGGGGTTGTGCTCCTCATCCACAGCCACGTCCGCCTCAGCGCGGCGGCCAGCCTCGACGGCGGCGCGTCCGCGGCGACGGCCTGCGTCAGCTTCTCGGCCTGGCGCTGGTGGATCGTCCGGGCATACGCCAGATAGTCGACCCGCGTGCGGAAGAAGGACTTGGCCGGGGCGCGGAAGTAGAAGGCAACGACCTGCGCGCTGAGGGCCCGCACACCGGCCGCCGAGGCTGCCGTCGCGGCATTGTTCCGGGGATGGCGGTCGGGCAGCTCGAGGCCCGGGGGGATGACAGGGAGGACGCCGGTGGTCGAGTCCGGGAGGCGCGGGGCCGGCGAGGGAGCGTCAGAGCGGCCGGAGATCATGGCTCTTGCGGCTCATTGTGGGAGAGCTTTCTTGTCGGGCTTGAGGGGCGCGCGGGCTCGGGCATGGGGAGAGAGAGAGAGAGAGGCTTGAGGAAGAAGACGAGGGATCGAGCAAAGTTGCGACTTGAAAGGTGGGATTCTGATGACTAATCAGGCGACCATGTCCATCACCACTCGACGACGCCTCTTAGCAGTTTGTTCTCCACACCCTCGAGATATATATATGGATAAGCTAAATCAGCCAGTTGAAGGGATAGTGATGAGCCGTATTACTCCGTACTCTGTATAAGACAGAGAGACCTCATAATAACCTCCGCATAGAAAGTTGTCTCACAAATAAAGAAAAGAAAGAAAAAATGCCGAGATTCATCGATGAAACCAAGGGGCAATGTCTAACTATGCGAGATGCCGAGGGGTGGAGTTTGGTATACATGGTGGGATCGCGAATAGACTACATACACATAATGCTTACTCCAGCGCAATTGTATGACAACCATGTAATAAATATTCACTTGATAAAAAGGCGTGTTACCCTTTATTATTATTATTATTATCAGGACTACAAACATGCCTCTTTTTGCCGCTTTCTGCTTCTGTAGATTTACTCCTCCCATGTAGATGAGGCTTAAGCGCGCTCGTCTACTCTATGTTGTTTACTATTTGAAACCTTCGATGCCGGAGAGCCCCCCCCCCCCCCTCACCTCCCCCCCAACAACTCGGGGAAACTCTACACAACCGCTTGTTGGTAGAATCCACGTGAAGACCCCGAAGCCAAGCAAGCAAACCTCCAAAAGAGGGAGGCATAGTAGTAGTCCCTTGACAACATTGCGTCGCCGCCCTCATCAAACGCCATCGACCCCTTTCGCCGATGCCGCGTCTGCTGACCACAACTCCCGAATGCTGCCGTGAGCATACCCCAGACGAAGCCCTCGGTCTAGCCAGTCCGACCTGTCCTTGGCACTCACATGCACACTGCAGTCAACGTCCATCGGCGAGCCTTCCTCCCCAAGGTCGCGAGAGGCCTGGCGGCGTTGATGGGCCCCTTTTCGCATACGGGGATATCGCATCTGGACAGACGCATTGTGAGATGCTACAAGGCGGAACCTAGGATCATCGACAGGCGGTTCATTCTACACGAAGAGTGGAATTTGCGCAATTTCACGGGTGCAACCCTGCCGCTCTTCCAAGACAACAGCTTCTCGGTCTGTCCACACCTGCGCATCTGGGGCAGCGGATTGGCCACTTCTCGCATTTGGAAGAGCGTCATCGGCAGGATGAATCGTTTTTCAGGGCAGTGCTGCTCAGACTCGGACTGCGGAGACTACCCGGCTTGAAGATGGGATTTCGACGGCTCTGGAATGTCCGGGCCAGCGGGTGTACGTCTCCCGTCCGTGCTGCCCTACGGACTGCGAGATTACAGTTACTGCGGGCGCGCGGGTGGCGAGGATCCAGGTACTCTTGGTGCGCGTTGCCCAGGCGGGAGAGCTTCAGCGCGAACTGGATGTGGTGGTGCTGGATCGAGTATCCCGGCCCCAGGGTAATCCCCCGCGAAAGGTCGGCCTTGCAAGGAAGAAGCTGCTGTCTCGAAGCGTGCATGGTTGGCGTGTCTGACTTGTCGATGCGATGCAGTTTGCGGCATTTCGGACACGCCCAGTGGCGAGGCGAGGCGTACGCCAGCCCTGCCCAGAAGACGTGCTCCTGCTCGGGGGAGAGGTGGTTGATCTCGACACTCCAGTTGCGGAAAGTGATGTGTCGCAATGCTGTGCAGGTCTGCGAGAGGAGGAATCTGTCATGAAATTCCAGGTTTTCCATCATAAGGAGGAGGAGGTCTAGCGGAAGATGTAGAAGAGGAGCCTCGCCCGCCTCCTCACGGCGGCTGTCTTTGCCAAGCAGACGACAAAGGGATCCTACAGATTGCATGTTGAAATGCTTTGAATCCGTGAGAAGAGGCTTTGAAGGGGGAAAGAAGGGGGGAAGGGGGGTTGGAGAGAGGGATCAGAACTCCTTTATCTACTCTGGGGCAGCTTGATACATTGTGCGCCACGACGTCTTCTGATGACGAGATTTTAAGGCAAAAAAAGAGAAAAAAAAAGAGATATGTACTTGGGGTAACTACTGTATTTGTATGGACAAGAGGTGCTGGTACAACTCCTGGCAGCCTGCCAAGGTGGAAGAATATCGGACTACAAAGTCATACGATATAAACATTTTTGGTGTTGCCGCTCTGCTTTTAAAATAATAATAACAATAATAATAACTCTATGATGGGAATTACCAAAAAATACTATCCTGAGGCATTTCTACGCGATATGCGATATATATATTGGTGTTATTTGACCCATCATAATGATATATATGTCCAATCCGTCTAGATAACAACACAGTCGCTTCCATCATATCCTATCCGTTTGGCGCCGTGCAATCCTGCCTATTTTCCATCCTTGCTTGCCATCTCCAAAGCCGCCGTAGCTACATAAATGCGCATGCTCATCACGCCGCCTCCTCTCGCCCATCCAGCCACTTGCTCATATACGGCCCATCCAGCCAGTATCCGAGTTTCTTGTAATAGCTTCTTACTCCGACGCCCGAGATGACGCTAATCTTGTCGCTCCCATGCTCCTCTCTGGCTATCCTCTCTGCCTCCTCCATGAGCAGAGTGCCAAAGCCTTGGTGCTGGAATTTGCGAGGATCGCGCGCGTGGATGGGCACGGCGGTGCCGTAAACGTGGAGCTCTCGGATCATGCTGGTGGGCTGGCCGGTGAGTTCCTCTCGGTAGGTATACTTTTCGCTGCATTTGCGGAGCCGCAGGAGAGCGACCAGGATGTCCTGCTTCGGATCTTCGTAGGCGAGGAACGTTTCCCAGCCGCCATTCGCGACGTAGTCTCGGCGAACCAGCTCGATCTGGTTTGGCCTAATCTTGTGCTTGACCTCGTTGACTCCGACTTCTCTCGTTCTGACGTCTCGGCAAGTGGTGCCGAAATCCTTCATCCGAGCCAAGGCCAGCTCCCGCAAGTTTCCGTTTTCGACGCCAGAGGTGACCAGCGGCATGGGGATATCTCGCTGGACGCGGTAGATGCGCGTCCACGGGGGGATGAGAGCCAGTATCCGAGCCACGAGATCAATCAGCTCGTTGGGTGTGTAGTTTTGGTACCTCCCCGTCCGCCACAGCTCATACAGGCCGGTCCCTCGGATGACCAGCGTGGGGTAAATTTTCAGACCGTCGGTCCTGAAAGCAGGGTTTTCAAAGTATTCTCGAAACTGGTCGAGGTCACGCTCCATCCCCACGTTGGGAAGATCAGGCATCATGTGGCTGACCACCTTGTAGCCTGCGTCCTTGGCAAGGCAAAACGTCTCCGCCACCGCCGCCACCGTGTGGCCTCGGTTCGTGTCCCGCGCGACGTCCTCGTACAGAGACTGGACTCCAATCTCCAGCCTCGTGCAGCCGTATCTCAGCATGTCTGTCAGGTGAGGCTGCAGGCAGTAATCCGGTCGTGTCTCGATGGTGATGCCCACACACTTGATGTTGCTCATCTCGCCGGCCTCGACGGCTTCGTCGACCTTGGACGTCTGATACCCGCTGAGCGCGTTATGCAATTGGGCGATGAAATCCTCCCGGTATGACTCGGGCAGCGACATAAAGGTCCCTCCCATGATGATGTATTCCACCTTGTCGACAGAGTGCCCCAGCGACTTGAGCTGGTCCACTCGGCCTCGCGCCTGCTCAAATGGGTCGTACCGCGCGCGGATGGCCCGCATCGAAGTCGGCTCGTATCCGGTGTACGACTGTGTGCTGTATTCAAAATCGGAATCGGGCCCCCCGGGGCAGTAGACGCAAATATTGCCCGTGTATGCAATGTGCGGGCACCTGTGCGGCTTACACATGACGGCAACAACGGCAATGCCGGACGATGTTCCTATCCTCCAAGTCAGCCCAATGTCATACGGTGCGGCCTTGTGCCTTCTCTGGTGCGTCTCGGTCTTACGAATCGGCTTTGCGATCAGCTTCGGAAGGATGTATTTTTTGTAGTGTTCGGGTATCGCAGCGATGATGGCCGTGAGGGGAGGAATGTTGGCCAGTTTGTGCTTCTTCGCGAGCTTCGCCCGCAGCGAGTTGAGGTTGATGTCCTTTCCCGGGCGGCCTTTCTTGGTGGCCTCGTGGTCTTCGATCAGGGCGTTGGCGACATCAGCGCAGCATCGCAGGAAGCGCTCGCTCTCTGGCGCGAGCTCGACGCCCTTCTTCTGCGACGAGGCGGTCGCCGTCATCGTGATCGTCGCCATCGTCTTGTATCTCCCGCACGCACTCTTCCGCACGTTTATCTGGGCCACAAGGCGGGCTCGACAGGATGGATCGATGCGCCTTCGAAGGCGACAAATGCTTTTGTTGTGCTGGAGTTGGTGGTTTCGATAAGGACTTTTGGCCGAACTTTATCGCCTCGGAGGTGGGGCCATTTCCCGAATGTCCAAAACGGAGGCCAAAGACGGAACCATGCCCCTCTCACCGTTAATTATTTTTTTTTTTTTTTAGCGCCAATGCCGTTTCTGATACGGAGCACGGAGTACTCCGTACATAACTCCGAAGTGGGAGAGAAAGAAAAAAAGAGAGGAGAAAAACAAACAAACAAAAAAAAAAAAAACCGCCCCTCGTCGGAAAAAGCCAACTGCCGGTTCCCCGGCAGCACCCGAATTCAGAGCTGCCAGAGCCGGTAATTTGATGCGATATTCCCCGTCTCTGCAAGCTTGCAGCTCAAAACCTCTCCAATTCGCTCTCCCTGCATCCTCCCAGCGTTGCACTCGCGGCGCTTCTCTCCCAGGACTTTTCCCTTCTCCGGAACCTCTCCTCTCCTTCCCCCGCCCCCCCTTCTCTCTCTTTTCACAGCCATGCAGGCCATCCCCAGAACTGCCGCGCGCTCTGCGGCGCTGCGCAACACCGCCCGCCGTGGCTACAGCTCGGCCAGCTCGCCGTACTCCAAGACGATTGAGAACCTGCGCATCAATAGCGAGACCAAGGTCATCTTCCAGGGCTTTACCGGAAAGCAGGGAACGTACGTTTTTTTGGCGCTTGTCTTGGGGCGAAGCATCCGGGGAGGGGAAAGGGTGCAACGACATGCTGACTATACGTGTGCAGATTCCACGCCCAGCAAGCCATTGAGTACGGTATGATGAAACATCGGGACAAGGCTGCGCACAAACGTTGGATGCGAGTGCTAAAACAGCCGCACCTCTAGGTACCAAGGTTGTCGGTGGAACAAACCCCAAGAAGGCTGGCCAGACACATCTCGACCTGCCCGTCTTCAAGAACGTCTCCGACGCCGTCAAGGAGACGGGAGCAACCGCCACGGCGCTCTTCGTCCCGTATGCGACACTCTTCCGCCCCCTTTCGTGCAAATTTTGATGCGATGCTGACCCTCCGTCTCAAGCCCGCCTCTTGCCGCGGCCGGTATCGAGGAGGCTCTCCAGGCCGAAATCCCACTCGCCGTCTGCATCACCGAGGGAATTCCTCAACATGGTCAGAATTTAGCCCCACCATAGATTTTTTTTTTCCCGTTCCCGCCCTCTGAAAATAAAAAAAATAATAAAAAAATCCTTCCAAAGCTAACGCTGCCGACCCCGAAACCAGACATGGTCCGCATCACCCAGATGCTCAAGACTCAGTCCAAGACCCGCCTCGTCGGTCCCAACTGCCCCGGCATCATCGCGCCCGGCCAATGCAAGATCGGCATCATGCCCGGCTTCATCCACAAGCGCGGCCGCATCGGCATCGTCTCCCGCTCCGGCACCCTGACCTACGAGGCCGTCAACCAGACGACGCAGGCCGGCCTTGGCCAGTCTCTGGTCGTCGGCATTGGCGGTGATCCCTTCAGCGGCACCAACTTCATCGACTGCCTCAAGGTCTTCATCGAGGACGAGGAGACGGACGGCATCATCATGATTGGCGAGATTGGTGGCTCCGCCGAGGAGGACGCCGCCGAGTTCCTCAAGCAGGCCAACACCGCCAACGGCGGCAAGCCCGTCGTCAGCTTCATCGCCGGCATCTCGGCTCCCCCCGGCCGCCGAATGGGCCACGCCGGAGCCATCGTCTCCGGCGGCAAGGGCGGCGCCGACTCCAAGATTGCAGCTCTGGAGAACGCAGGCGTCATTGTGGAGCGTTCCCCCGCTGGTCTGGGCAAGGCTCTCTACGATGAGTTTGTTCGCCGCGACCTGCTGTAGACCAAAGTCCATTTTTTTCTTTGCACTGTCTCTCTTTTGCAAAATTAACATGTTTACAAAAAAAAAGACAGTAAGAGTGGACCTGCATTGCTCATTTAACAACAATAAATTAAATACTACCCCGCCAAAAAAAAAAAAAAAGAATATATATAACATGGAGGGAGTGGAGGCTCTTTTTATTTTTATTTTTTTAAATGGCTGGCGATGGCTTCTGGAGCATGTGGATAGGAAGGAAACGGAAGAATATGTCCCCCCCCCCCCCTTTTTTTTTTTGGTAGGAAGATGGGCTACTTCTTTTTTTTTTTTTTCCTTGTTGTTGTTTTCACTTAACCTTGTTGTCGTAGGTACGCGATAGATTTACGTGTCATCGGAGGGCGAAAGTGCCATTTCGCCATTCCTGGACTCTGGATACACAGGCACGTTTTTGCTCTTTGTTGCCACTTCTTCTTCTTTTTCTTTTTCTTTTTTCTTTTTCTTTTTTTTTTTTTTTGGTGACGTATTGTCTCGTGTCCCGCTGAATCTAGGAACTCGCGCGAGTGATGGATGGCCTCGATCGGCATGCATATACAAGACGGCTGGGATGAGATTCACGGGAGCACTTTCAAAGAAAGAAGAAGGGGAGGTGAGGGGATACTAAAGATACGACAAATGCAGGGACAGAAACGACAAGACGCTGTATTGAATGTAAAATGCTATTTCCGACGACCTAATAACTCCACAGTCGTTATGTACCTGATTGATTGTACGCGCTTCCGGAGCGCGCCACGGCGCGCCCCTTTCAAAACCCAAACGCTCTTGATCCTCACGGCCGACTTGTCCAGATTACGAGCCGGTCATTGACCTTTGCGGCCCTCTGGTTAGAGCGATAGCCCCCACCAAGCCCGAGTGGATGAATTCCAATGAAAGAAAAAAAAAGGATATCAAAACTCAAGACCAAAAGAAATCCCAGCCCTAGACCGACGTACACTCCAATCCATCCATCTTCGCCACTCGCTAGGGGAAGGAAGGGGTAATGGGAGATGCAGACCAGCGAGCCCTGGAACATCCGGGGCCTACTGCTCGCCAAGAAGTCTGGCTGTAATATCACCCACTTGACCTTCTGTTAAGGCGTAGTCTACGCCATTGTTGCGGTCGATGCCAAAGTAGATGAGGGCTTCCGCCACGCGATCAACCTCGAACCCCATGCTCGTAAATCGGCTGATCAGCGCCCTGTTGTACCCGTGATACCTGCGAATCCACGTTAATTTGATTTTCTCCCCTTTTCTCCGCCGTCACTGTGATTTGCGCGAGGCGGCGTACCGTTGTGCTTCAAAGGGTACGGGGGGTACCCTAGCCAAACTATTGAATCTGCTAGTATCAAGGTTTCGTTGCCGCGGGGCACCGGCGTGTCGAATCGCCCACTCGTGAGCCATGATAACAAATCCGCTCGGATCGTGCAAGAGCATGTTGGCAACTTGAGCGTCCTGTGGATCTGATGGGTTCGGGTTTTCGAGGAGCATTCTCACGGAGAGAAGAGCCGTCTTGATGGTCTGGACGGGTGACCAGTTGTTCTTGAGAGTGTCGAGGCAGATTGCGCCCTAGAGAAGCAAAAATGTTGGCACGATTGAAGTTTTTTTTTCTTCTTTGTTTGTTTCGCCAACTTTTTTTCGCCAACGGCATATACTGTTCGCACGATCCCCTACGCCATTCCCCACTCCCCTGAATAGCGCTGAGGAAAGGGGAAGGGGGTGGGGGGGGAGGGGAAACCCCCAAAGGGTGAGAAAACATACCGTCTGGCTGCTGACATTTGGATGCCAGATGTTTGTTTCAAACCGCATCCTGGGGGGCTTGAAGGGGTATTCGTGATCGAGGGCGATGCGGATCACGTATTTACCCCCCTCGTACGGCGTGTTTCCAGGGCCATAGAACCAGCCCTTGAGGTTCGTCAGCGTGGACTCGTTCTCGGGAGCGGCGTGGATGCCCGAGCTGTCCTTATCCTCAGCCAGGTCCTGCAGCTCCTTCATAATCCGGCGGTCTCTACTATTCGACATGGCGATCGGACTTGGCGGGGAATGCAGCAAGTCGTGCTGTGCAGGGCGAAAGAATGCAGGGAGAAAAGAATACAGTGTAGGTGGGGGGCGAGGCGGAGCGAGTGAGGGTTGTGGCAGTCTGAACGCCGGCGTCGGCCCGTCGAGACGGAGGAGAATGAAGAGAGAGAGAGAGAGAGAGAGAGAGAGAGAGAGAGAGAGAGAGAGAGAGAGAGTCGAGTCTAGCGACAAGAGCAGGTCGAGGTCGAGATGGGGGTTGTTCTGTTGTTGTTGTTTTGTTTTTTTTTTTTGGAGAGGAGAGAGGGGGGGGGGGAGGGGGCTGGAGCTGCGCAGGCGGGAAGAGCAAGTCAGCGCATCGGGTCCGGGTCAGGAGTTGTCTCTCGTATGGTGTGGCGGAATGATTGAGGGGCGGCTTGTGGTTTCTCGACGTCAGGCTGGTGCGGGACAACGAAAACGAATTTTAGCGGCCTGCAGCTACCGCCCAGGCATTACGGCATTACCAGGGCCGCCCGGGAGGTTGAAAAAAAAAAAAAAACCCTAAGCAGAACGAGCCAACTCATTCATTCATTGGCAACTTTTGGCGGGCCAACTCGAAGGCCGAATAGACGGGCGAGACAGCCAAAGTTCAGTCAGTCCGAACTAGTCGGCTAGTCAGTCGGTCAGGTGTGCACGCAATTCGAGTTGGGCATCGTTGCCTTTTTTTTTTTTTTTGTGTTTGTTTGTTTGTTTGTATTATTATTACTATGTATTATTTTTTGGGGTGAGAGAAGGCGGGGGAGGACATCGGAAGTCTCGTGCTGCACTACAGTTGCCCCCCCCCGGGCTGAGGCGGCAGGCAGAATTATGAGATGGCGCAGCGTGTACGGAGTACGTACCGAGTATAAGCATCCGGTGTTGTCTGAGGCCCTCGGAAGGGGGATGCGGAACAACCTGGAAGTCATCGAGGCAATCTACTCTACTTTACATGGCAGCCAGGTTTTTATTTATTTATTTATTTATTTATTTTCTTGTCTTTCTCTCTCTCTTTTTTTTTTTTTTTTTGCTACGTTTTGGGGGCAACTTGGTGCCAGCTTTATTATGTAGGTACTCTCATGCTAAGCCTTGACTTGGGCATCCGATCCCCGCCGTATGAGATCATGACAGCATTCCGCGGGTGTTTTGATCGGAGAGAGAGTTGGCAGCTCGGGCAAATCGTGTCAGTTTGTTACATTGAAAACAAGTCCCAACTACCTCAATGCAAACTTGAGAAACGTTCTAGCCCCTTTGAGGATTAGCAACGGCCAACGGTTCGTTGGGACTGGAAGCAATGGGAAGCGGGCTTTGACCATCGCAGGCCTTCTGCGGGTGCCCATGCTCCGGTCACGTGACTCACGCAATCGCCGCATCACGTGATCGACCCTGGAGCTGTCGTGTCTCTCTGGCGCCTAGCGGGTGCTTTTGTTGTGTGCGGCATCCATCACCCTGGTCGAGCACCTGCCTAGCGACCAAACCTCTCCATCACAATCACATCAGCCGCTGCGTTCTCTCTTCTCCCAGCCTTGCGCTTCGTCGATCGATACAGGGCGTGCCGTTTGGAGAAGGAGGAAACACCGACGGATAGCTTTCGGAGAGCAGCCTCCCAGAGCTTGACCGGTCAAGATGGTGAGCTCCGCTCCGCTCCGCTGCGTCTTTGCTTGACCTGGCGGCGTCGCCACCCTGCTGACATTTTGCTGCTCTAGGGTCAGGGACAATCTGGTATGGGTGGTGAGGGGGGAAGGAATGACAAGGACAAGAAGGTAAACACATCGCATCGTCCCACGCCGCCTTGGTATCGGCACAGAGAGGGCAAAAGCTAACGGCCCGCCGCAGAAGGACAAGCCCAAGTACGAGCCCCCGCCGCGGCCTACAACCCGAGTAGGCCGCAAGAAGAGAAAGGCCGGCGGTAGCAGCGCCGCGGCCAAGCTCCCCGCAGTCTATCCCACGAGCCGATGCAAGCTTCGGCTGCTTCGCATGCAGAGGATCCACGACCACTTGCTCCTCGAGGAAGAATACGTGGAGAACCAGGAGCGGCTACGCAAGGCCAAGGTCGCCAAGGAGGGCCAGACCTCCGGCCCCGACGTCGACGTCGATCGGCTGGCCGATGAGCGCGGCCGTGTGGACGATATGCGGGGAAGCCCAATGAGCGTCGGCACGCTGGAAGAGCTCATTGACGACGACCACGCCATTGTCAGCAGCACGACGGGCCCCGAGTACTATGTTAGCATCATGAGTTTTGTGGACAAGGACCTCCTCGAGCCCGGCGCCAGCGTCCTGCTGCACCACAAGAGCGTCAGCATCGTGGGGGTCTTGACCGACGACGCGGACCCAATCGTCAGCGTGATGAAGCTCGACAAGGCGCCGACGGAGTCTTACGCCGACATTGGCGGCTTGGAGCAGCAGATTCAAGAGGTCCGGGAGTCGGTGGAGCTGCCCCTGCTGCACCCCGAGCTGTACGAAGAGATGGGCATCAAACCCCCCAAGGGCGTCATTCTGTACGGTGCACCGGGCACCGGAAAGACCCTTTTGGCCAAGGCGGTTGCCAACCAGACATCGGCCACGTTCTTGCGCATCGTGGGCAGCGAACTCATCCAAAAGTACCTGGGAGATGGGCCCCGATTGGTGCGACAGCTATTCCAGGTTTGTTCATTTCTCCCCCCATCTTGTACACCCGACGACAAGCAAGATTTCACGCCGCATGATGCTGACTTTTTTTTTTTTTTTTTTCATTAACAAAAAAAAAAAGGTTGCTGGAGAAAATGCGCCCTCAATCGTCTTCATTGACGAAATCGATGCCATTGGTACCAAACGATACGATTCTACATCGGGAGGAGAGCGCGAAGTTCAGCGAACCATGTTGGAGCTTCTCAACCAGCTGGACGGCTTCGACGACCGCGGCGACGTCAAGGTCATCATGGCGACGAACAAGATCGATACGCTGGATCCTGCGCTGATCCGGCCCGGTCGCATCGATCGAAAGATTCTGTTTGAGAACCCTGACCAGAACACGAAGCGCAAGATCTTCACTCTGCACACCTCCAAGATGAACCTGAACGACGACGTCGACCTGGACGAGTTCATTTCACAAAAGGACGACCTGTCCGGAGCCGACATCAAGGCCATCTGCTCCGAGGCTGGAATGATGGCCCTGCGCGAGCGGCGCATGCGAGTGCAAATGGCAGACTTCAGGTCTGCTCGAGAGCGGGTATTGCGCACCAAGCAGGAGGGAGAGCCGGAGGGTCTGTATCTGTAATGCGCGCGGGCTGGATGTGCAGCATTAGGCTAGGTTAACAACACGGCTTTGGGAGAGCAGACTAGGCTCGCGGCCCAACCTATTATTTTTTTAAGAAAAAAAAATAAAATTAAAAATTAAAAAAAATAATAGAAGAAGCATGAGAGTTTGTCGGGCTATTGGGAAACTCATGCAACTGCGTGCTGATGCAATCATAAAATGAGCAAAGAAATACCACTGCAGTCAAGCACCGTTACGTTCTGTCAAGAAGCCAAGCTGCTATGCCCAAGAATATTAACCAACTAATGTTACACGCGCGAGCACAAGAACGCCACGACCCTGTGGTTGCCCCCCCTCCCTCCCTCCCCCCTCCGGGGTCCGTCAAGCCATCACTCTACGCTCTTGATGTCGTCGAGATGATGTTGCTGCTTGATCTGCACATCTTTCCAAGCTCCGTCAGACGTGACTCCGGTGCTTCCAGGCGACGACGCATCGCCGCCGGAGGGGAAAACGCCCGCCGGCGCATGGTGATAGAGCCACCTGAGGACGACGAAGCTCCCCACGCAAGATGCCCAGCACAGCA
Source organism: Trichoderma cornu-damae (assembly GCA_020631695.1). Classification (NCBI taxonomy): domain Eukaryota; kingdom Fungi; phylum Ascomycota; class Sordariomycetes; order Hypocreales; family Hypocreaceae; genus Trichoderma; species Trichoderma cornu-damae. The sequence goes on from CM036093.1 coordinate 461,096, forward strand.
CCGCGAGAGAGGACGCGACGAGGAGCGCAGGGACTAGTAAAAGGCCGGCGACGCCGATCCAGAAGAGGGCGAAGATGAAGGCGGCAAACACGGCGAGGAGAAAGGCGGAGAGGGCAAAGGAGAGGAATAAGAGGAGAGGGAGCAGAGAGAAGAGGATCTGGAAGACTGCGAAGGACTATTTTTGATGATTTCCGTTAGTTTTTTTTTTTTTATATCAGATTATTATGTATGTACGTATATATGTACGTGTATATATGTATGTATGTATGTATATATATATTGATTTTTTTTTATAAAAAAAATTCTTCAAATAATAAACACGGTCTTTGTTTCGTTGTGCCATGGAAAGAATCACACGTACAAAGAGTATGGGCTGGCGGGAGGCGAAAGATGAGACTGCGTCGTACGCGCGCTGGCGGACAGAGGGAGGGATGATGGCGTCGAGGGCGCTGTGCGCATACGAGTACGCGGTGGACAGCAGAGACGCAGCTGCGCGGCTCTTGGTTCCGGCTGCGGCCATATTTTTTTTTTTTTTTAATTATTTTCAATGGTGATGGAGAATAGAATGATAGAGTGAGGAGCTTCGAGTGTTTTGGGTCGTGAGCGGATGATGAGAGAGTGTTTGTAAGGAGTATGTACGTAATACTCCGTAAGTTGTATATTATAATGTACGGAGTAGTACGATTGGAATTATGAAAAGGAATGAAAAAAATAATCAATCAGGTACAGGTACATAAGGGTCAGCTTGTGTATACACTCGGTACAGGTAATGGATGGATGGGCGGGTTGGTGGGGGGGGCTAGCGAGCGGCTGTAGGAGACCCATGACGTCTAACCTTATATAATCCCTCTATATTATTTAAAAAAAAAACCGTTTTAGGCCCAGTATAAAAGTTTACTTAACCTCACCTTTATATACAGTAGGTAGGGATTTTCTATCCAGTACCCCAAATCTAATGAGAGCTGCTAAAGGCTATATAATGAATAATATGAAATTCAAGATTTAATTTATGTAATGAAAAGATATATATATATATATAATTTTTTTAATAAAAAAAAGAGAAAAAGAGAAATATATTACCTATGGTTAATATAAATTTATTTTCTTTTGTTTTTTTCAAGTTTTTTATTTTTATATAGCATGTATATGTTTATTTTTATTTTTATTTATTTTATTTTTTTAATAAGTACTGATACTCATTCCATAATTGCCAAGTCAGCATATACCATGAGGCCACTTTGAAATTTCTTAGTTGCTACCATAACTTTATATAACCAAGTTACCTTGGGGTGCTGGATAGAAAATCCCTTGGTACTTTTACAACAACCCTGGCTGTAAGTATTAGTAAGTAGCGTTACATACTGTATTCGCCTACAGTGGCAGTAACACTCACTTACCCCCCCCCCCCCGCCACGTGCCCCGCCAGATTAACCGCTGCTATGCGCCGCGCTGCCCTTTTCTTCGACCCAAAACGCCTCTCGACAAAATCCTCCAACATTCAAACCGTCAACGGCACTAAATGAAAAAAAAAAAAAACCACAATTAAAATAAATATATAAATTTAAGAAGAAGAAAGAAAGAAAAAAAAAATGGAATTCGATACCAAGACCCGTACGGAAAAAAAAAAAAAGAAACCCCATGGGTACTCTGGCGGATCTCGCCGGACGTCGGCTAACTCGCGACACAGCAAAGGCGGCCACCAACGACCCCAAGTCCTTCGCCAGCGACTCGGTCCGCAATCGATGGCCCGTCATTCTCGTGAGCTCTCCCTCTCTCCGCTGTTTTTTTTATTTATTCATTTATTCATTTATTTTATTTTATTTTATTTTATTTTATTTTAAATTTTTATAAAAAAAAAATTTGCGGCGCGGCTCTCGCCCCATTGGGTGTCCCTCTGCTGGCTGCTAACTCCGCTCCCTCGAAAGACTGGCGCCGTCGACGATGTCTACAAAGCCACCTCCAGCGCGGAAGACGCCGAGAAGCAGGCCGAGGGCAAGAAGATTATCGAGCAGCTGGGCAACCTCAAGTATGAGATGCTGCACGACCGTCAGCTGACGTATGCCTCTCGGCCCCCTCCAACTCCGGGCGGGAGCGAGTTTCGAATGCTGATGCTTGCCTTTGCTATATATATATATATATATATACAGGCCTCTGACGGAGGATGGATTCTCCGGCGAGACGGCCGCCTACAACAAAGAGCTACAACAGCTGGGCAATCCCACCTGGTTCAACGTCCCCTGGCTCTTTGCCGAGTGCTACATGTACCGGTATGTCGCGAGGCGAGAGTCCTAACAAAATAAAAAAGAAGAGAAGAGAAGAGAAGAGAAGAGAGAGAAAGAAAAAAAAAGGTCGTCACGCTCACCTAGTCTGCAGACGGCTCAGCACCTTCTTCACCACGACGAGGCACTGGAAGAACTACGATCTCTTTGCCCGCCAGAAGACTGACACCTTCCGAACTTCTCGCAACGCCGTTGTGGAGCTTGCCGCCAGATACGCAGACATCATCGCCAAGATCCGCGCCGACAACAACGCCACGCACGATGCCGAAGCCGAAAAGCTCCTCTTCACCGAAATGTGCGAGGTCTGCCTGTGGGGCAACGCCACCGACCTGTCGCTGCTCACAAACATGACCTACGAGGACATCCAGAGGCTGCAGGGCAGTCAGGCGCGAAAGGCCGCCGAGAAGAACATCCTCGTCAACGACCTCCCCCGCGTCTACGCCTTGCTCAAGAAGGCCCGGGCCGAGGGCAGAAGGGAGCGCCGCGTAGACTTTGTCCTCGACAATGCCGGCTTCGAGCTCTACGTCGACCTGGTGCTGGCCGGGTACCTCCTCAACACCGGCCTCGCCACCCACGTCGTGCTCCGCCCAAAGTCCATCCCTTGGTTCGTCTCCGACGTTCTCCCCGGGGATTTTGCCTCCCTCCTCGGCGCCCTCGCCGCCCCCACGGATTTCTTCCATGCCCCGACCGAGGAGGAGAAGGTCTCTGGGAAGACTCCCGCGCCCCTGGCGGACAAGGAAGCCCGGGACCTGCTCTTCGTCTTCCAGGACTGGGCGGACCTGCACGCCCAAGGCCGGCTCGCCATCCGGCCCAACAGATACTGGACCGCCGGTGGCTCCTTCTGGCGACTCCCCCACGAGGCCCCCGAGCTGCACCAAGATCTGAAGCAGGCCGAGCTCGTCATCTTCAAGGGCGACTTGAACTACCGAAAACTGACGGGTGATGTAAGTGCCCCCCCCCTTTTTTTAATTTTTTTTATTCTATTCTATTTTTTATTTATTCACTTATTCATTCCCTGCATTTGAATCAACTATGAACTGACATTTACCCCCAGGCTTGGTGGGACCCCACCACTCCCTTCGCCGAGGCTCTTGGACCCATGGGTGCCGGCTCCGGCGTCAACGTCATGTCTCTGCGAACCTGCAAAGCTGACGTCGTCGTCGGTCTCCCTGCCGGCAAAGATGAGGAGCTAAGAGCCACCGAAGCAGGTGGCGGCGACACCGGTGCCAGGCAATGGGCGTGGCACGGCAAGTGGGCGGTGGTGTGCTTATCTGAGGGCAAATAACATTGCAATTGATATTTTTGGCGTGACTTTTTTTTTTTTTTTTTTTTTTAACAAAAAAATATCATTATGAAGGGACAAAAAAGGGAGGGGAGAGGAGGACTTATAGATTTATATAAAGGTTGTTAGACCCCCAAAAGGGATCAAATGGTATAGATTACACCAAGGCTTATCCCATGGCCTCCAATTGTCCATTATTATTATCAAATGCCTGCCTTTAGCTGCTACTAAACCTATACTACTAAAGATCTTTACAGTCCTATATTCGATTACTCCCTCTTCTTCCTCTTCAATTCATACTTACCACACCCTTCGGGCCCGGAAGCCGTACGAGGGTGGCAATCCGTACGACGGGAGCTCGTAAGACGGGGGGGGGCCGTACGATGGAGGAGTAGAAGGCGGGTAGGCAGTAGATGAAGTCGTGGCTGAAAGCGATTTGCTCGTGGTGGTGGTATAGAGGGTGGTGGAAGCATGAGGAGAAGATGCGGCCGCGGATTGCGTGACGGCGTTGGCGGTAGACGCGTACGAGACGGTGGAGCTCGCGCTTGGCGAGGATGACGCAGCCGACGCCGGAGACGACGAAGAGGATGGGGGAGACGCAGCGGAGGAGGTGCGGCTGGAGCCATGCGATTTGCTCGTCAAAAAAGTGTAGGCCCAAGTCGTGGCCGGCGCGGCGGAAGATTCGGCCGTGATGCTCGAAGCGGGGATCACGTAGGAGCTGGTGCCGAGAGACGTCGTCGTCGGCAGAGCAGCGGAGCGCCCCGTGGTGGCAGAGCTTGGATGGCGGCTCGTTGCAAAAGCCGACGAGTTGGAGGACGGTCCGGCGCAGCAGGTGTACGAGGAGGTGTGGCTGCCGGCTTTTGCGGTGGTGGTGGTGGTGGCGGCGGCTAGAGCGGAGGAATCGGTCGATTCCGTTGCGGTGGATGGGGAAGGGGGGGAGGTTGTGTATTTGGCGGAGGCGCTTGAGGTGGTTGCTGTTGTTGTTGTTGTTGTTGAAAAGGGCGTGGGAGCAGTAGAGTAAACGGTGTTTGCGGAAGACTCCGATGCGGCCGTACCGGGAGAGGTTTGAGGGCGGGAGCTCCTCCCGGAGACGGTCGCCGTCTGCGTGAGGGTCGACTGAAGCGTCGTCTTGGTTGTTGTGCTGACGTCGTGGGTTGTGGTTGCGGTTGGGACTTCCCGCGCCTGTGTTGTGGTGGGGAATTTGAAAGTGATGGTTTGGCTGGAAAGCGAAGCCGAAGACGAGGAAAGGGGAGGAGGAGCAGAAGAAGAAGAAGGAAAAGAAGAAGAAGAAGAAGAAAACGAGCCGGGACGGGCAGACGAATCCGTGCTTCCGGTGGTTGTGGTGGAGGATCTACAGCCGTAGCTGTGGGAGCAAGGCTTTGCGCTAGACGCGGTGGAGGTGTTGGGGAGCTGGCTGGAGTCGACGCCGGCTGAAGAAGAAGAGGTGCTGTGCGTGGACGATGGACGAGTTTCCGCCGGGGCTGTGGTCGTGCCGGTTTTGAAGGTGCTCGACGATGATGGCCCTGAGTAGGTCGACTGCGAAGAGCCCGTCGTCGAGCCCGAGGCGGATGCGGCAGTAGAAGCAGCGGCAGTAGACACAACAGCCTCCGTCTCCGTCTCCGTTGCGGTCGAGGCGGACAGAGTCTGGGATACAGTCCACGTGCAGCTGGTCAAGGTCGAATAGCACGACGAAGCACACGCAGTGATCGTCTCCGTCGCGGTGGTTGTGATGGTCACGGTATGGTCCGTTGCGCCCACGAGACCGGCCCTGTCATCATGTTAGTTTCTTTCTTTCTTTCTTCTTTCTTCTTCTTTCTTCTTCTTAACTCTCCCTTTCTGCAGGTTTCGGATTCGGCCCTGAGCTCACCCAGCAGTTGCCAACAAGGCCAAGAGGACTGTTTTGTTCACCATGGTGGAATGGGTCCCACGTAGGATGGAAGTATGCTTTTCAACGAGGGGGCGAATGGCAACGAGCGACTGACTGACTGTAAAACGAGAGACAATGGTTCGATTCTGCGTTAATTGCGTTGTGGAAAACCAGAGTTCCGGCTTCAGGCTTATTGGTCTCTTCCATCTTTTTATACCTGGAAAACCAGCTGCCCAAGGATTGCCGCCCGGTCGTCACCCCTAAAAAAATAAATAAATAAATAAATAAATAAATTAAAGCAACAGAGATGCTCCCGCTCGAGTCCGTATTGCGTGCTGCGCGCTCCCGTGTCCCGACGTATTCGTTCCGCGCCCTCATTTCCGCTGCGTGTTACTCTGGGGTGAGCGGTTCAGCCAGATTCGCCCATCATGTCCACCACCAGAGGGAGGCAGTGGTGACGACGACGATGATGCGTTCCATCTCCCATCGCATTCTCATATCCCCCAAGACTAGCTAGTCATTCTTCTGTTCAACTCTATTCCCGCCTTTTGGTTGGACAGTCGCCGCTGTTGTGAATCCAAAGCTATCGTTTCAACTAGGGACATGTCGATCAGGAGTGTACGAATGTCACGAGCCGTCGAGTGACGCAAAGGACCATTATTCAGCTGCCTTGGGCCGGATATCTCATTGCATCTGGTGCCGCCGTCCGGGGGCATCTTGATCCTCCCTTCCTTCGAATGCAATATCCCTGGCGGTAATGGAACAAAGAGTGAACAAGACGAGGGATCGCCATGAACAGTAGACGACTCCGCCACTCTACCGGGAAGCTTGGCGAAGGGAATGCGTGTTTCCACCTGTTGCTCGCACACATATCATGGGTACCTGCATATATGCGGTGGCTCGGCCCTTGGGGGTCGATCCAAATTTTCCTCCGAGTCCGTGGGTGGGAAGATGGAGGGCTCGACCTATGTAGCAGATCCCAGAGCTGCCTGACTCTATCACAGCAGCGAGCAGGAAAGACTCAACGGTTGAACCCAAGTCAATCTCGAATCCGTTGAGAGCGAATCCTTTCTTTTCTTTCTCCCCATTACTTTTTCTACTGTGTTTTGACTCCTACTTCCAAGACTCATCCCCCCCCCCTTTTTTTTTTTTCAATCTGCCCCGAGTAGAAAATCCTGGCTGTGTTGCCATGACCCATTATTAGCTACAAAACAATACGCACCGTTGAGCCAGCAAATAGGTAGTGTCCTATCCATGCCAGGCGCTACGGCCTCGTCCGTGGCGAACGGACATGACTGGAGCGGGTAGACGCATGGGACACCGTCTAAGACACGTGGTGCGCAATGCCTTGGTGGCGCAGTACATCTTGACAAAAACGTACTCTGTAGATTCATAACGGAAGATGAAAGAGTCAATGGGGGGGCCCTTGCATGGCGGTAGTCGTACCCGTGGCACTCAAGATGGATACGGTAGGTAGTAAGAGAAGCCCCCAGCCCCAGCTGAATAGAGAACACTGTTGCAAATATATGCATGCGCCTTTGGAGAGAATGACGCGGCAGTATCTCAAAAGAGCCCGCGTGTGCTCTTTACGAACGAGGCCAACCGCATCCGAAAGAAGCAATGCTGCTAAAATTGTCTCTCATGACTGTACAACATCCTACATGATAGTTACACCTGATCACGCAGCTGAGGTCGCGGGAGGGATATGATGTACACGCCCCGGTCGCACATGATGAGCAAAGGCGATGGTACCGATTGGCCAAGGGCATCATTTAGACTTCCTTCGACGAGCCTGTTGCTCGACACGTGTCATGATTCCAACTAGTAGTACGCTTTTTTTTTTATTTTTTCATCTTTTTAACATCGCTTTACAGAGAAGCCTTGAGGATCTTGAAGGCGTCGTCACGGTCTCCCTTGAAACGCTGTTCAGCAGTCTTCCAGTTGATGACTTTCCAGATGTTGTCCACATATGCAGCCTTGCCGTTGAGGTACTAGGCGAATGAAGTCAGCCAAAACATGCGTGATACAGTGGGTGTGGACTACGCCAAGCGACCCTCACCTGCAAGTAGTATGCGTGCTCCCACATGTCGATGCCAAATACGGGGACCTCTCCACCAACCACGGGATCTTGATCCTTTGTGGTCACAATTCGCAAGGTATTGCCGTCTTTGACCAGCCACCCCCAGCCACTGCCTTGGATGGCCAGGAGGGCTTTGCCCATGGCCTCCTTGAACTTGTCCAGGCTGCCCCAGGTCTTTGCGATTTCGGCGGCCAGGGCAGGGGCGCTGGCAGGATCTGCATCGGCTGATGAGGACGGCGACAGGTTCTCCCAGAACAGAGAGTGGTTGATGTGACCGCCGCCGTTGAACTTGATGGCGGCCTGCAGCGCGATCTGTGAAGGGACGTCATTGGCGGCAATGGCGGCGGCGTAGGTCTTGAGGGCGTTGTTCAGGTTGGTAACGTAGGCCTGGTGATGCTTGCCGTGGTGAAGCTCCATGATCTGAGCGGAGATGCTCGGCTCCAGGGCCTTGCAGAGAGAGAGGAAGGATTAGCAGACGCGGAACCTTTGATGGGCCAAGAGGCCGTGGGCGAGAGCTCACATCGTAGGCATACGGCAGTGCCGGCAGCGAAAAGGTGCCGACAGACATGGCGGGCTGAAACGAGTCGACGAGCGGTGCGTTGAGCTCGATGCTGGCAACTTCGGGCTTCAAGGGAACTTGGGAACAGTGAGAGCCGAGGGGCAGCAGGGAGAGAGCCGTGAGGAGAATGACTCGAGAGGCCATTTTTTCTCTCTCTTCTCCTTTTTCTACACTGCCTAGAAGGAGGGGGAGGGCGGTCAGCACGAGATGCACGTGAATGACGAATATGATGCCGTGAACCGAAGCTGTCGTCATCAGCGCAGGCGGCTCTCCATCAGGGTTCCCTCTCCCGGCTTCAAACGAAGTTTCGTGAGCATTCCCCCTCAAACTTGCTCACAGGTGGTTGCCACATGGGGAAAGGGGGTGTGGAATGCAGAGCCGTGATTGGGCCGTTTCCAACATGGCACGGACACTGGGTCCAAGCCACCGCCTCGTGTGAGAGAAACGAAACAAGCTCAGCAACTGCCATTGAAGGCAACGAACAATAGCAGGGCCAATTGACTTGTGGCATCCTTATAAAGCCGTGCTTTGGGAGGGATCGATCGATCGCTCGCTCACTCACTCACTAGCCTCTCTTCTTCTCATCAACCTCGCCAGCTGCCGCGAAGAAAGCCGTCAGTCAGCACAACACAAGCGAAAAAGACATTCACCATGTGCGGTCCGGAGATGACCAACAGGCCTCGTGGAGGCGCACTTGCTGCCCTCAGCTCGACGGACGACACCGGGCGGCTGAGAACCATCTGCGGCGATCTCGCTTTCCACACCCCGGGCCGCCCGGAGAGCAACGAAGCGACGCACGCGAGGCTGACGCCGGACGCTGCGTACGACCCAAGAGCACTGTCGGATCTCCGCATCGTCATCCAGTACGTGCCTGAGCACTCCCTCCAGGGCGCCCATCATTTCGCACGCGGCTAACTTTTGTTGTCCCGCGGCAGTTCTAGTGGCGACTTGACACGGAGGGCAGAAGATTGCGGCACGTTTCGGCAGTTTCCATTCCCCACCACAGCAGATTCGTTCGGCACGGCGTTTGTCGAGCTTCCACTCGACAAGCCGCTCTCGCTTGAAGTCGGCAACGAGGGAATCATCGGCCGGCGAGTATCGCTCTATTCCCGCTCGGCCCCCAGCCGAGTGGTAGCGGAAGGGATCGTGGGATTCAATTTCCTCGGCACGGCCCAACCCGTCCTCGTAGGCCATGCATCGTGATGCGTACGGTCGAGCTTCCCGCTATCGGCAACCATCAAGGGCCTGACTGGCGCTGTCTTGTCTGCCGAACCACTTGCACCTTGATGGGCCGCCAGGAGACGAAGCAGAGGGGGGGTGAGACGAGGCCACTGACCGCGCGCCCCAGGGAAAGCACAAGCCCAAAAAAAGAGAGAAGAAGCAAATGCGTCTTCTTCTTACCTCACGCAAGAAAGATATCGTATTCTGGCACAGTAACGTGGGGGGCTTGATGGCAGCAATCCGATACGGGGACCCCCCGCAATGTGGCTTTGGCGTCAAATCAATAAACCCACGATACACTGGTCGGGGGACTGACGCGCTTGGGCGATGGGAAGAATGGGATTTGGAGTGGATTCGATGACGTTTGTCGGCTCAGTATAAAGTCATCCGCAAGGCTGCGATGGCGAGGCGAGAACGAGGCGAGACGACGGTGGTGACGGGATTGCGAAAGGGCTCCGTGCCAGCAGGAGAGGCTCTTCGGGTGCCGGATCGGAAGCACAGCATGTCCGAAAGTTCATTTTTTTTTTCTACGGGAGACGATCGCTGAGCTGGCGTCATCACGACACGACGCAGCACGAGGCCTCACTCAAATCGTTACCAACGTCATGCGCTGAGTCATGGGAGAAGGCTCGTGTAGGATGACGCTTTTATTTTATTTTATTATTATTATTATAATTATAATTAAAAAAAAAATTTCGCAAAAAAGAAGGCATGTATTTCTGCTTTAGTACTTGGCATGTCGTCGTCGTTGTTGTGTGGCTGCTTCATATGTGCATACTGCCGCGTTTCTGACTTGGGAGATTAAGCCGAATTATGCAAAAGACGGGGGGCCCGCTTCTTGGCCAACGGGACCGCGGATCTTCAATACATACTACTATACCTTTATGCAGAGTACTGACTAATAGTACTTACGGAGTGACAATAGGGGGCATCTTCTTCTTCTTCTTCTTCTTCTCCTTCTTCTTGTCTCCCCTCTCCATCTCAAGCCATCAAATTGTTCCAGGGGCGCGCGCCTTGCCTCATCGCTGCGGAAAGTTGTTTTATGCCGGCTTTTACGCTATGCTTCTAAGCGCTTCGAACTATCGGTTCCACTAACTCGGACAACACAAAATGTCGACTCCGGCAAAGCCCCAAAATGTGTGCCGCGGGTGTAGATCCAGGAAGAAGAGATGCGATGTAAGACGCACAGCAGCCATGGATGTGGCCTGAACGACGTCTTGCCTATTAATCATTGCCGTGACGATAGGGCATTCGACCGTCTTGCGCGTCGTGCATCATGAGGGGTGAGCTCTGCTTCTATGAACGGGGCAACAGGCGCAACCTTCGTCGTTACCGGATGCACGTCAATGCGCCTCGCGATTCGGCCCCCCAGGCCTGGGGCTCCTGGCCAGTGGACGAGGTCGACGCCTTGCTGGGACTGGGATGCGACGACGCCGCTTCGTCGCTCCTTGTGGCCGGGCCACAGCCGGGGGACCCGTGCGAGTGGTTGATGCCCAGCAGCGGCGAACTGCCGGGGGTTGGCATTGGCCATCCTTGCCCCGGGGATCAGAGCCTCGCCCTGCCTCAGATCCCCGCGTCGCCCACGGCGGTCGTGCCACAGCCGGAGCCGCCGGAGATGTCGGAGCTGTCGGAGCTGCCGGAGCTGCCGGAGCTCTTGCAGCTGGTGGACCTGTTCTTCGAGAAGCTCTATCGCTACTTGCCCGTAATCCACAGGCAAACCATCACATCGGCCATGGATTCTCGAGGCGTCGAGGGCGTGCCGCCAGTCCTGCTCTTTGCCATTGTTGCTGTTTCGGCCGGTTCTCACCCCGACCCCCGGATTCGACAACGGCAGCCGTGCTGGTACGAAGAAGCAAAGAGTCGGGTCTCCAAGGAGATGCAGCTGCCGCACCATGTCCTTCAGACGCTGCAGGCTGCGGTCCTCGTCGTCTACCTGGGGCTTGTGCTTGTTGATTATTCGCCCCCCATCATGATTCTTAGCGAGGCCTGGAGGAAAATCGTTGCCATCGGTCACGTTTACGGCGACAGTCTGAGAAGCTTGATTGTTCAGTCGCTGGGCACTCAGGAAAAGCCAAAGTGGATAGAGAAGGAAGAGATTGCCAGGATCTCATGGATGCTCTTCATCATGGACCGGGGCATGTGCTTTCCCATCGGGTTGATGCCTGCCATCGACGATCGGAGGATCAAGATTGAGCTTCCCATGGAGGAGCGCGATTTCCAGAACACCGTCGCACCCAGCTCTACCCAGCCGGGCCGGTTCACCCATGACCTGGACAGCCTGATTACCATGATGCGAGACAAGAGCCTGCGAGGCTCGGCAACCCAGCTGCAGTACCTCATTCTGGGGTACGCGCTGTTGGGTCGCATCGGCGAGGTGCTCGACTCTTCCGAAGATGACGACGGCGAGGGCCGCGAGGAGCAGATGGAATCCCTCTGCGCGCAGCTCGTCAGAATCCGCCTCACGCTTCCTCGGTCCGCCACGGAGCTCTCCATGGCGCACTACGACGACTTCATGCAGGTGATTTGGCTCAACGTCGTGCTGAGCGCGTGTACGATCCTTTTGCACCACCGGCCCCTTCGTGACGGCGAGTCGCTCGACGACCCCGACACCGAGATGGCCACCAACTGGCCGCATTGCGTTGCGGCCGCGCGCAGCGCCATCTCCGTCCTTCGGGATGCCTCCCGAGCGTCCGTCGAATTTGTGAGCAATGCGCATTTTCCGAGTCTGCTATTCATCAGCTCTAGAATCTTGATGGTGGAATATTTTTGCCAGTCGGGGCGCCAAAAAGACGTCGGGGCGGCGGGCGATGCCCACGGAGCCACGGCTCGCGATCCCAAACTGCGGGAAGACCTGGAAGTTGTTGCCATGACCTTTGTCAGGATGAAGGAAGAGTCGCGTGGCCTTGGGCACAAGGTTGGCAAGGGAATGTACTTTTACCTTCACCAGGGCGAAGAGGCTGCGCGAAAGGCCAAGGCCGGCGGTGCGCGACGTCTGGTCGGCACGTGCGACACGTGGATCAACATCCCAGACGACTACGAGCTCCATATTCTAAGCTGAATCAAAGAATCATGACAATCTCATGATTGGATGCCCAAAGGAAATTAAAAAAAAAAAAAAAAAAGGGGGAGGACAAGGAGAATGAACGAAATCGAGGCACAAAAGGTCAAGTACGTACTAGCTGGCTGTAAAGGAGAAAGAAAGATTTTGAAAACGCTTAGAATGAGATGGCAGGGAGGATGAAACTCCCGAGCAAAAGATGCTCCGAATATTCATGAAATTGATGTAAAATTTCTACGATGCCAAAATTTTACATGATCCTATCCGCTATGCTAGCAAGCAACACTTTTTGTTACCACCGCCGCAGTCTGCCGGTCAAAACCCGAGCGGCTCCCTGCTATTACCAACTTGACGGCCTCCATCGGTGAGGACATGCGTTCCAGTGGCAAAAGAATCCTTCATGCAGTAGATGTACGCCTCCGCCACGTCTTGGGGCGAGCCGACGGTGCCGGTGAGGACGTCCTTCTGAAACGATTCCAACACGGCCCGGCGTCTTTCCTCCGGAACCGTGTCAAATATCTCCGTGTGGACGGCACCGAGCAAGACGCAGTTGGACCTCACGGGCCGCAGATCAACGGCGAAACCACGGGACAGAGCTTCGATGCCGCCTCCGGTGGCGGTGACGACGGACCAGCCGGGCAGCGGACGCCAGGAGTTTGTTCCGCCGGTCATGGTGAAGGAGCTCTGGACTCTTTGGTTGACGTATTTGTGCAGGTGCTTGGCCACCATGATGGCGCCGATGATGCGAACCTCGGAATGGGATCGGATCCCCTTGACGGTCGCATCCCGAAGGCCCATGATGTTGAGATTATCTCCCGCCGTGAAGACGACGTGATCAAGCTTTCCGCCCTTGGTGGCGAACTCGAAGAGCCCAACCACGCTCTCGTCGAGGTTGTCCATGTTCCCGAGGTCGCACGTCTTGGCCAAGGCCAGCTTGTCGGGGTCTCCGAGGTTGGCCGCCCTGACGTGCGCATGGAGGCGGGCGAGGGCGGCGCTGAGCTTGGCCTCGTTGGAGCTGCTGATGATGACTTGGGCTCCGTGCTCGAGGGCGGCCTCGGCGACGCAGAACCCAACGCCCGTCGAGCCGCCGATGACGAGGACTCGCTGGCCTTGGAGCTTGTTGACGTATTTCAGGGCGGACATGGTGATGGGGGGGCGGTGATGGTGATGTGTGTGTGCCTTGGGCTGTGCGATCGATGACAGGGAGTGTGATTGGAGAGGGAAATGCCTTTTTTTTGTTTGTTTTGTTTTGTTTGGGCTGGTTGGTTTTGGTTGGTTGGTGAATTGGCAGCTGTGAGAATTCCCAACCGGATCTACCCTTTTATATATACATACATGTACATATATACCTATACCTTGTTGTATTTCTTCTTTTTCTTTGGGCATCTTCTCATGACTCGGCCCCCCCCCCCCTCGCAGCAAGCACGACTCTCCGCTTCATCCATCTAATCCTATCATCGTTTCACCGCACCGGCGTCGTAAGTTCAATTGGCGGAGATGCATCAACATCCCCATGGACCGGCGCTTTGGCGGCCTTGGCGGCGGCGACCGGATCGCTAGCGTCGCCGCTCTGATCGGCGCCCGGAAAGATGGGGGCAATGCCAATGGAGAAGCGCCGGATGGGGGAGGAGAAATGGGAGGAGAACATGAAAATGTGTAGATGAATAAGAAACATGATTTTTTTTATTCTATTTATTCTATTTATTCTATTTATTCTATTTATTCTATTTATTCTATTTATTTTATTTATTCTATTTATTCTATTTATTCTATTTATTCTATTTATTCTATTTATTCTATTTATTCTATTTATTCTATTTATTCTATTTATTCTATTTATTCTATTTATTCTATTTATTCTATTTATTCTATTTATTCTATTTATTCTATTTATTTCATTTCATTTTATTTCATTTTTATTTTAATTTTTTGGCAATCTAGATGTGCACGAAAAAGTTGTTTTTTGTTTTTTTTTTTTTTTTTTCATCGTCCCCTGAACTCATATAACGCTTATGTAATGCATGTAATCAGGCATCTATTAGGTACCTTGCCATCCGTCTTGTTCCCAAGAGGTTATCGATAGACCATTGAGCGCCACCCTATGATATGATCAAGTCTTGACGGGATATTCAGCAACAAAAAGCCTTTATGCCCCGTATCTACATATGTCGCCTTTGCAGGCAGAAAAACCTCGTCACGTTGGGCTTTTTGTTTTATTTTGGAGAGATTTTATACAAGGTTTGTCCACTTGCATTGGCCGGAGATTTCGCGTGCAAAAAGGCGCGCTCCGATGTGCACTTTTGCTGTGGCTTTTCTTCCCTTTGTTGCAATGATCTGAGACGCTACCATCGTTCAAAAGGACTTTTTTTTTTTTTTTTTTTTTTTTTTTCCCCCAAAAATCACTCATCATTGCAGAAAGCGTAGGGGTCATCAAAGATATGCAAGACATTTTGGGAAGCATAATTTTTTTTTATTCATCTGCATCCTGGTACAGAATTCCCATTTCCTGGTGGGAAGAATTTGTTTTGTTCGGCATCAAAGTTGCCTCGATTCTGCCCGTCGTCAGTCGCAAGATGCAACGAAGAGGTTTCTGGCCGTGAGATGGAAGGCTTTTTGCACCATGAGCAGAGAAAGGGAAAGGAGCAAGGCAGAAAAAAATAGAGAGAGAGAGAAAGAGAGAGAGAGAGCAAAAGGAATGTGTTTTATATACCTATATATGCATATATATATATGCGTACTTACAAAATGGGCAATATCGCCAGACGCGCGGCTGTTTCCGGTTGTTTTTGCCCAATGTGCTTGGGCGCTTGAATTGGTACGTACTGTATTATTACTAATTACTAATTACCTAAGGTACTACGTACTACTAAATGACCCAAAGGATCGCGGTGGGGACGGACGGGCCTGACGCCACAGTAAGAAGCAGAAGAAATGAAGTTGATTTATTTTTATTTTGTATTGGGAACCCCCCCCCCCTTTTTTTTTCTCTTTTGTACGGGCTGCGCTATCAGCACTCTGAATTAGTTGGCGTCTTGGTTGGTGGATTATGTGGACATTCGACGTGAATTCAGCCGTTTCTTTTTTTTTCTTTTTTCTGTTGTCCCAAGAGACGAATAGACGTGGTTTGATGTGAATCGATGTAGCAGATGCGAATGGCATGTAAGAAGGAGAGAGAGAGAGAGAGAGAGAGAGAGAGAGAGATACAAGCAGTAGAGAAACGAAGAGGGCATGGTTCCATGTACAGACACAAGGTCCATATACATGAGGATGGCAAAAAAAAAATATAACATACATCGAACAAGGTAGATGAAGAATCAAGGAAGGTTGGAGAGGTTGTGCTTATACAGTATTAGCCCACTCCGGTTGCTTTCCTTGTCTAAAGAATGATGGCTTCTTGAGGGCTTACGAGATCCAAAGAGCCCCGACTTTCATTGAGTGCCTTATGTACCACCAACTAAGGTAGCAGATGATAAGCCTGTATAGGTACGAAGTGTTAGTGCTAGGTGCAAAGATATTCATAGTAAGCTGCCCTTCCCCCCCCCCCCTTTAAATTTATCCAGCGGGTACGGAGCACATGAGGCCGCTAAACCACATGGTACTCTACTGGGCATTAGCACTTATAACTGTAGGGCTGCAGACGCTACAATGATAGCGGCTCCAGCGCTACGGTCCATTGTAAAATTAGCAGCGTACATGTACCAGGTACATATGCGCTAACCACGTAAAAGTGAGCAAGACGGCTCGAGTTCTCCTTGAAGTACCTAAGTCGCTAAAAGGCAGTACGTATGTAGTAAAAACGCACCTGCTAACGAAGATTTGCCCCCAAAGCTTTTTTCTTTTTATGCCAAAAAAAAAAAAATTACTTAATCTACATAAACTTGCAGGTTGATTTATGTAAAAACGTGGTTAGACCTTAAAGCAAGTACCAAGTACCTAATTGCAGCGGGGAGCACGGGAGAACGGAGTACAGGGCTTTGTCAAACCGGCTCACCTTTATTAAATTGGAAACAATTGTTAGTGGCACGAAGCCCCCCCCCCCCCCCTAAGCACTAATCTAGCATCACCGAAATTAAGAAGAAACTTCTTCCTCTCAAGCGCCCATCAGCTGATGACAGCCGAAAGGGGGGTTGCCAATAAGATGGGATAAAGATGTAGTAGATGTATCGATAGATATAGATAGTATATACATATAGTAGGTAAGTAGATGGATGGATATGGATGTAGTACATACTTACCTTGGTATATTAGCATAAATATATGTATATATATATATATAGCTGATGGGGAAGAACAACCCCCCCTCGATTCGGTCGATTGAGAGAAACTTCCAACTCGACTTTGCTTATCACGGGCAAAACAAAGCTGATTTTGTGTGTTCGTGGGCTCTTGCTTCGGAACAGCGACCATCATCATGAGTGCGGAAGCCAAACCATCCGGCGAAACGGTCATCCCTCTTTCTCCAAAGGACCAATGGCGGCCCATCAACAACATCCGCACCCTGGTGTTCGTCGTCGTTCGCGACATCCTCGACGGAGACTTCATGAAGGCGTCTCTGGATAAGCTGGTCAGGAACCACATCCCCCTCCTCGGCGCGCGGATCAAGCCCAGCGGAACCGACGGCTGGCTTCAGTATCATTCCGTCTCGCCCTTGCCCGACGACTACGAGGTGTTCCGCTGGTCCGTCAGCAGCGCCGCCTCGACTCTCGGCGAGGCGAATCTCGTCCCGGCACAGGATCCGGAGAGGGGCGTCGCCATCCTCCCCGACGTGACCGTCTTGGAATCAACCTGGATACCGGCCGACTGGCCCGTCGTGCGCAGCCAGGACAAGCCAGACACCCCCATCTTGCTCGTCCACCTGACCTGCTACACCGACGCGACCGTCGTCGCCATCAACCTGCCGCACTGCGTGAGCGACCAGATGGGCTACGGCAGCGTCATCACCGCCTGGATAGACGTCATGCGCGGCAAGGAGCCTCCGCCCTTCATCAGCCTGCCCGAAGGCGCGCTCGACGGACACGGGGACATCCCCAAAAAGGAGCTGTACAAAAAGTACGAGTACAGGCTCAGGACCAAGACGGAGCGCGCAGAGGTGCTCATGGGCATCATCCCGGAGCTGGTCGTCCGCTCGAAGGAGACGAGGTGCATCCTCTACCTTCCCGTCGGCGTGGTCGCTGGGCTTCGGGATAGATGGAGGAGACATCTCAAGGAAAAGCATGGCTCCGACGCCGTAGACATCACCAACGGAGATGTGATTGTCGGAATTGTTACCAAAGTTACTATCTCCATCCCTCATTCCTCATTCCTCATCGCTTTTTTTTTTTTTGATGGCCATGATGCTAATTTTTTTTTTTGGGCGTAACCTAGTTCGCCAACATGCATCGCAAAAAGCCCAAGAAACAAGTCATCACGGGCCCGGCAAACCGTGAGCCTCTCTCTCTCTCTCTCGCTCTCTCTTCTCCTTTCTCCTTTCTCCCCCGGGAGGGGGGGACCAGCTAACAGAGCAACACGAACAGTTCGCGGCATCCACCCCAATCTCCCCAAGGGCCACCACTACCTGCACAACGCCCTCGTCTTCTGCGTCAGCCACGCCGCCGTCAGCCGCTCCAAGCCGCCGGCCTCGGAGCTCGCCTACGGGAACCGCCTCGCCATCTTGGACGCCATCCAGCCGGCGAATATGGAGCGCGGCCTGGCCGTGTCGCGGCAGCTCGGCATCAGGAACATCCCGATGCACATCTGCGAGCCGTGGGAGTTTAGCTACGGCACGACCAACTGGTGCAACGCGTGGCATGGCATCGACTTCTCCGTCGCTAGCATCAGCAGGACCGGGAAGAAACAAGACGGCGATGGCAGCAGCGGAGATGATGGGAAGACGATGGACGGCGCTGCTGCTTCGACGCCGCTTATTTTTGGGCATTCGCTGGAACGGAATCATCCGAATCGACGTGAGTGGTTCATTTCCCTCCCCTTTCTCTCTCTCTCTCTGTCTCTCTCTCTCTCTCGCCTTTTATTTTTCTTTCCTTTTCTCCTGGCTACTCGGATGGCCTCGTCTCTAACCTTGCGTGCGTGTTCCAGTTAGCACCGCCATCATGTGCAAGGCCGAAGGGGGATACTGGGTCGACTTTACGGCCCCAAACAAGGGCATGGCGGCTATAAGGGCGCTTTTGGAGAGAGACCCCAACCTGGAGACGATATGACGTCGTCTGTGCAGCATAGATCGATCCATCCATATGTCGACGGCTCGGAGGAGGCTCTTGTTTTTTTTTTTTTTTTTTTTACCGATTGGCTTGTGCAATTCGGGCATTAAATAGGGCGCTGGAGAATTAGAAACATAGATGCAAGGTAAGGCCGCGGAGCTCCATTACTCGGACGGAGCATGCTGCAGTGAGACACGCACATGGCGAGAATCGCAGCAATTCTGCGTGAAAAGCCAAGCAATCAATCTGCTGTTGTATAAGGGATGTAGTACATCATCGATGCCGCCCCCATAGTCCGCAACTCCTCTCTGATGGAAGCTTCCGTCAGAGACAGGGGGAGGGGCAAAAAAAAAAAAAAAAAAAGGGGGGGGGGGGGGTTCAAAGGATTGAGACTCCCACACCCAACCAGATGTAATATAATAACACGCTCCGACCATGCAGATATATATATATATATAACAAGTCATCTTTCAATGTTTCATCAGGCTTGTCATGAAACCAATGGGGGCAAAAAAAAAAAAGAAAAAAGACAAAGAAAAAAAAAAACCTCAACGCCAATAACAGCCATGCACTCCCTCGCGTCCCCTCTTCTCTTTCCCTCCTCACCAGACCTCGCCCAACATCATCATTTGCGAACAGTCTTCCAGCCTATCCAGGCCCTTCTTGATCGACCTCGAAATGCCGTCTATCCTGTCAAACGCGAATATGTCGAAATGGTGGCCGTCAATGTCAAACACGTCGCTGAACATCTCTTCGTCGTAGTCGCCCCAGCCGAGCATGCGGTCGTCCCGGTTGAGATCCAGGCCCACGACGCGGCCTTCCTTTGTCGGCACGTAGTTCTTGGCGCGCAGCAAAACCACCCGCGGCCGTCGGTTGTAGAGCCTGCCAGTCCACTCGGGCAGACGCCACTGCCTCACCATGCGCACAGCTTCTGCCATGCAGCGCTTGGACAGGATCTGGTTCTTGGACAGTTCTTCGCCTTCCGTTGACGCGTCGTCCGACGAGTCGTCTTCGTCGAGCTTGATCTCGTGGACCTTAGGCACCTTGGCCTCTGAAACCCCACGCTTCGTTGGGGGCCCAGCCGTGGGGATCAGAGGGATAGAGCCCATGGACGAGGACTTGCCCGGGTAGACGCTGTCGATCATGAGGATGCCCACGACCCTCACGGCGTCGTCATCCGCCAGCTGCCGCGCAATCTCCATGCTGAGCAAGCCGCCCAGGCTCCAGCCCCCCAGCATCACACTCGTGCTGCCGTCGCGGTTCCTCCTCCTGGCGGGAAAGCCCTTTGCCGTCACCGTCTCCCTGATCCACCGCGCGTACAGGTAGGCCATCTCCGGCAGGCCGCCCTCGAAGACCTCGCCCGTGTAGAAGTAGGGGTTGTGAATGCCGTAGATGTACCGGCCCAGGACCTCCAGGCAGTGGTAGGCAAAGGTGGTGCCGCCGCCATCATGGATCAGGAAGACGGGAGTGTTGTACGTGGGCTTGTCCGGACGAGCCCAGTCCTCGGGCTGGATGAGTTCGGGGTTGGCGCCACGCATGCTGGGCTATCGATAAGCAGCTGTGCGGAATATCCTCCGAGGCGCGCCGAGAAGCTGTGAGCTCGGCGATGATGCAAAAGGAGAAAAAGTGGTCGATGGGGTGGGAAAATAAAATATGAAATAAGATAAAATAAAAGAAGAAGAAGGAGAAGAAGAAAAAGCGTAGGAAAGCGTCAAGAGAAGTGATCAAGGGGGAAATCGAATGCTACATAAATCAGATCAGATCAGAAACCCCGAGCGAGAAGAAAAAGGATCTCGAGGCCCCGTCAATGACTGAAACCGTCCCCCAAGGATTTAGCTTCGCTTATCAGTGGAGCATATGCCGGACGTGTTGGGGTTGCTCTGCCGAAAAGCGACCAAATCTCAACGGATTTCTTTCTCCCCGACAATGGCTGCAGTTGTCCAGCAGGCAAAACGCCCCGAAGCCGAATGGCTCAGATGCCCTCCTATTCGACGATTTTTAAGCTGCAAGAATAGAAGAAGGGGGAAGGGGGGGGGGGGGGGGACGAAACAAGAGGACGTGCACGGTCAGCCGGCGATTTTTTTTTTCTCTCTCCCTCTCTCTCTCTCTCTCTTCCTTCTTCTCCACGGACCAAAGGGAGGCAAAGCGTCAAAGCGTTTTTGTTGGGTCCACTGAAGCGTCACGGCTCAAAGCATTGGTCTGCATGCGGGGGTAAAAAGATGGAGGCGAGGGGAAGAAGAGGGTGGTGAAGGGGAAAAAAAAAACAAGAGACAAAAGTCAGGAAGAGGGGAAAACGCGAGGGAGAACAAGAACAGGTTTGTTTGACAGGGCTTTTGGCCTTGCGGAGGGATTTTGCCCATCTCTGACAGCATTTCAGGGATCTGGCTGACGAGACTCCATGCCATTGTGCCTCGCTCTGGTATGGGTTGACCAAAGCATTGTAGGCACTTGTTCGGTGGAAAATGGTTCTTGTGCGAACCTGTTTGAGCGCAAATGGTCTGTATATGAATCCACGGGGGGTGCAAATGACCCCGTGTGAATCCTTCACGAGCGTGAATGGCCGATGAGTGAACTTGTCTGAGCGCAAATGGCCCTGCGTGAATCCTTTCGACTCATATTCTTCGCACGAGCCAAAATTGCGTATATGAAGACTCATCTCCTCCCGTATTTCTTGTCCCTTTTTTTTCTCTTTACTTTTGGCATATCTCGATCTATGCGTCTGCATAAGCAAGGGATCGCTGATGGAATGCCATTCGCCCAACAAAAAAAAAATTGATTTTTTTTTGTTAAATTTGAGCCCTCATGTGGGCCCCCTTCCTCGCCGCATCAGACGCCGTAATTCGTTGCTCCGTATGGATTACTAGACGCGGCATCACGGAGTGCGCTTTTGCGCGCCTTGGCGCATTCAATTTTGGGATGCGGGTGACGATAAGCGGATAATGCACAGTGATTCTGCATGCCACACCTGATACATAGACATGTGAGCCTTGCGCTTGCTCTGGCTCTCGGAAGGTATAGATAGATAGGTAGCACGGCCCGGTCTGACAAGAAACAACCTATTTCTTGGCTGTAGAGAAGCAATATTTCTGGCATCCCTCCGAGGTCCGTCTGCCTGTAGGCTTCAGTGCCGGCGTCTCCGGGGTGGAGACGCGCGATGAGTGGTCAGCTTGGCCAGGGGTCGTTGCTGGTTTCGAGACGACATCCATCGCGTGGGCATCCGGCATCGTGGGAATCCAGTACATACATACGACGCGGCAACAGAGGCAGCATGACTTGACGGATTGCCACCTCGTACCTAGCAGGAGTTGCTGCTGCTGCCTTGTAGTGGTTGAAGCCACTGCTGCCGCAAGGACGCGTGGTTGGCATTGTCTATCCGCGTGTCCCCCCCCTTCTCTCTCTCTCTCTCATGTCGATATCATAATATGCTTCGTACGAGGAATCGAGTGCAGACACGATATCACGCTTGTGCACCCTCGTATAACCTACCTGCTCTGTCGCCGTGCCGATATCGTGCCCAGTGCTCCGTGCTAGCGTTATCCTCGCTGCTGGGAAGTACGGCCCGCGTCTGGCTCCGCCAGGTAACCCTGCAGCCTCCACAGCAAGAGATGCAGGCTCATCATACTCATGCTCCCCCATTGCTTCAGCACGAATATTTCTCCGTCTCGAAATACTTGGGCCGAGTCTCTGAGCCGCTTCACCTCTTCTTCGCCCAGCAGCCAACGTAGGTTATGTACAGCCATCTTCCTTCCGTATTGGGTTCCTTCGATATCTAGTGTCGCGTACTGCCTGGCGGCATCCTTCGTCTCTGGCAGCCAGAGCACGCAGCCCCGCAACCTGACTCCTTCGACATCCTTCCAGCTGGCACAGGGCTCGATGAATTTGTGCTTGGGCTCGTATAACCGCTTGCCTCGAGCAACTAGTGCGTCTGTTGCCCGATTGCGCATCATCTGGAGGAGCATGTCTCCCATGTCTTGCCTCCATATTGCATCCCTACCATCCGGGGCTATAGCCATGCCGCTGCGAACCGCCAGTAGCAATGCGAGGTATTTCCTGTTCGATCCACCAACCATATCAACAAGCGATTTGCGATTGAGCGTGTAGCTCGTGATGGGCGCTCTCCGTGGCCGGGAGCCCTCTTTCTCTGAGTCTGTCGTGCTATCATTGGGGCCTGCCGTAGGAGCCGACATGGGTTCCGAGGCGGGGGTTTCGTCATCGTGGTCATCGCTCATGTTGGTTCGTGCCTCGTCTGGTCGTTTCGTAGGCAAAACATGCTCAAAGGCCAGCGGGCCGGGAGCCCACCACGCCGTGCCAGTTGTCGGATGCTTGATCAGCTCAAAGTCTTGTAAAAAATACCGCGGCAAGCTAGTTGCGCTGTTTGGACATCTCCGTATCGGTGAAGCAAGAGCCCGTGCTGCACTCAATTAGCGCCGTCGGACGATGCGCGAAATGTCAGGGTGGGTGGCCGTACCGAACGGGTTGTTTGCCAGCTTCCGTCGAAACCTGCCGAGAGGCGGACCAGCAGCGGTCTTTGCAGCCTTTCGCCTGGCCTGCATCCACGCTGGATCGAATATCGGCGAGATGGGAAGATCTCCCGCGGCAGTCGATATCGTCCTCGCCTCAGCATTCACTTTCAACGACTCGCCGTCCGCATCGCCTCCAAGGCCAGCTTCGACTTTTTGTAGCAGAGCCTCTTTTGTCAAAGAGGCTCTGTCGTAGGAGCGCCATCTTTGAGCCTGACGGAGACCCAAGGCCCCAAAGCTGCTTGGTCGGAGCACTGTGCATCGTTTCATCGCCTTGCAGCCGATTGCCAATAAATCATGTCGCGCGCGCGTGTGTGTGTTTGTGTGTGTTTGTGTGTGGTGTGTTTTTGGGGTGGCGCAATTTTCGAGTTGATGCGCGATAGCGATAAGGCTTGAGATATGTGGAGCACAGCCCGAGCATCATGACATATACATGCATGCCCTTTACCGATCCGAGACTTTCACCACCTCTCAACTTCCAGCTTCACATCCCGCGGCCCTATTCCACGAAATGCTACGGTTCAGGCTGTTACCAGCCCTACGGGCTCTGCCCATGCGACATGCGAGATCGTTTGGCTTCTCCAGCACTGCCAGCTCCTCCCCGTCAATGAATATCCCCATGCCGTACATCGAAGAAACATCAGTAAGCGGCAGCATAAGCTCCGTTGCCGTGAAAATGGGCTAAAAGGGAACAGGCAACTGGCAGGAAAACGTGTACGCTACGGTTTGCCTTTTTTTCTTCTCCCTAGGTGATCAAAGGACTTACATCCTCGAGGGGACGTGTTCTCAAAGCTCCTACAGGTGAGCCGATGCCAGCCCGCCATCAACGTGCCGTTCGCCTCCTCTAACATGGTTAGCAACGAATCATATGCTTGAACGGCGAAATCGACGACTACATGTCGGCTTCCATAGTAGCGCAGCTTCTTTGGCTGGAATCAGACGCCCCCGAAAAGCCGATTACCATGTATATTAATTCGCCGGGTGGCTCAGTCACCTCAGGTTCGTCTCCTCCCCGTTACGATAGGATTGTTGAAAAAAAAAACAATTTACAATGGGCTTAGGCATGGCGATATACGATACGATGACTTATATCAAGTCCCCCGTCGCGACCGTGTGTATCGGAGGTGCGGCGTCTATGGCGGCTATCCTTCTTGCTGGTGGTGCGGCAGGTCAACGTTGCGCCCTCCCACACAGCTCAATCATGATCCACCAGCCATTGGGTGGCACCAGAGGACAGGCATCGGACATTTTGATTTACGCGAACCAGATACAAAGGATAAGAGAACAGTCCAATCAAATCATGCAGTATCACCTGAACAAGGCCAAAGGATTCGACAAGTTTAGCTTGGAGGAGATTAACGATCTGATGGAGAGGGACAAATATCTCAGCGTTGCGGAAGCACTGGAGCTGGGAGTCATTGATGAGGTATTCACATCGAGGAAGGATAAAAATGAGTAGCCCAAAAAGGAGGAAGGCGAGGAGGAATATACCAATGGTTCAAGGACGATTTTGTCTCCATGTGGCACTCCTGGCCGACAAGGTGGGCGCGGTAGTCATGTCCCGAGGCTCTTCTAGCACGCCTGCGCCCCGTTGTCTAAATGAGGTGATAATTCTACAGGCTTTCCAAGAGTCGGCGACGCTGCCCGGGCTTTTGTTTCATACAACACTGTTGAGAAAATGGTCATGCTGAGAGATGGCGCTCCCCAAACCGGCACTATTTGTGCGATAGGAATGCCGAGTCCAGTTTGCTTTTCTTTGTTGAATCACAACGAAATCTAAACGACACCCTACAATGTTTGAATGTTTCTGCAAGAACGATGCTAAAACCCTTGGCTGATTGTAATTGAGTAACTGACATGCTATATGTAACCCTTCTCTTGTCTGGAGAAATCATGTGAGGCCGATATCGGCAGGTCGCAAGCTGAGCATCTCCACCAGCAGCTTGGTTCAAGTGGGACGGCTTGATCAAGGTAGGAGGCGAGGCTCCTCTGAGCCGCTGTATCAATTTGCCTTGGTTCAATCCAATCCTCTCCTCCTCTCTGCAAAGTGCAGCTTGTGAGGCTGCAGTTGTCGTCTCACCAATGAAGCCGTGCAGTTCGTTGTCTTGGACCCAATGGAGGTTCAACGTAAAGCGCCTTGTATTACTGGCTGCTGCATGGCCTTGCAAGCGCCTGTAAGAGTTGGCTGTGGCCTGCTGGAAATCCGGCTCTAGCGGGGGGACTCGCCCCTCTAAAAGCCCTCTGAAATCTGAAAAGACCCCGCCCAGCCAATCAAGCATCGCCAATTAGCTGCTCCCTCTCAGCGTTCATGGCAGTTCCAGGTTCCAGTGCGGGGCTTTTTTTTTTTTTTTTTTTTTTTCTATATGCGATCTCATAGTGGGAGCTTCCCGCAAGAGCTTGTCCGGATCAGAACCCGAGAAATCGGAGACTCACGTCAGCCATTGCCGTCCGAACTATTTCGTGCGTTCGAAATTGCTGTAGAGTCGCACGGGCTACACTCTTTGTCTTTGTTTTGAAAACCTGCAGCACTGCAGCACTGCAGCTTAGAGATTAGCGAGAGAGAGTCTACGATTTTACCGATTAATTTGGTTGGCATTGCGGATCAGGTACGTTCGTCAGGGCGAGATGGGGTTTGGCTCGGGAGAGCTTTGCCCAAGACATCCCCGACTTCAGCTTCTTCTTCTTTTTTTTTTTCCTTCTCCTCTTGTTAGGTTGTAGGTGTTGGGGGATATTCTGGCTTCTTACAAATTGATCGGGGTTGTGTGGGCGCAATTGCTTGAATCTGCTCCTTTCAATGCGAAACGCGGCTCTCCTGACAGAATTCTAATTCTTGCTCCGATCATAGGACCAGCCCTTCCGGTAGCCACACCGCCGCTCTATCGCAGCCGTCACGATGCTCTGTCGATCGCTGCTCAAGAACCCGTCAAGGGCTCTGGGTGCTCTGTCAAGAGCCAGCTCCCTCTCCACGAGGAATCAAGCGTGGGTGAAGACGAAATAAGCAGAGGCAATGCAAGCAACGCTGACAATCAGTCGTGCAGCCGCCTACTGTCCACTTCATCAGCTCGATATGGCGACGAGAAGCTCAACAAGGTCTCCGCGACCATCACGCAGCCCAAGTCCCAGGGCGCTTCCCAGGCCATGCTTTACGCCACGGGTCTCACAGACGCCGACTTGAACAAGGCGCAGGTCGGCATTTCCTCCGTCTGGTATGAGGGAAACCCCTGCAACATGCACCTGATGGACCTGGCTGGTCTCGTCAAGGAATCTGTGGCCAAGGCCGGCCTTGTTCCCTATAGATTCAACACCATTGGTGTCAGTGATGGCATTTCCATGGGCACCACCGGCATGCGTTACTCGCTGCAGAGCAGGGAAATCATTGCCGACAGTATCGAGACCGTCATGAACGGACAGTGGTACGACGCAAATGTCAGCTTGCCCGGCTGCGACAAGAACATGCCGGGAGTCGTCATGGCCATGGGCCGAGTCAATCGACCGAGCATCATGGTGTACGGCGGTACCATCCAACCCGGATGCACAAGAGCCGGCGACCCCATCGAAATTGTGTCCGCCTTCCAAGCGTATGGCCAGTACATCTCCGGAGAAATCACCGAGGATCAGCGATACGACATCATCCGCCACGCCTGTCCCGGAAGCGGCGCCTGCGGTGGCATGTACACTGCCAACACCATGGCGACGGCTATCGAGACCATGGGCCTGACGCTGCCGGGCAGCAGCAGCAGCCCTGCCGAGGACCCGAGGAAGAAGGCCGAATGCGAAAGCGTCGGCGCTGCCATCCGGAACCTCCTGAAGGAGGACATCCGGCCACGCGACATCCTGACCCGACAGGCCTTTGAGAACGCCATGATTGTCACCACGATTCTCGGCGGAAGCACCAACGCTGTTCTTCACCTCATTGCCATCGCCGACTCCGTCGGCGTCAAGCTGACCATTGACGACTTCCAGGCCGTCTCCGACCGCATCCCTTTCCTTGCTGATCTGAAGCCATCTGGCAAGTATGTCATGGCCGACATGCACAAGATTGGCGGCACTCCCGGCCTGCTCAAGTATCTCCTCAAGGAGGGCCTCATCGACGGCTCTGGCGTCACCGTGACCGGCAAGACCATGAAGGAGAATGTTGAGAGTGCTCCAGATTTCCCTGCCGACCAGGACATCATTCGACCCTTCAACAATCCTATCAAGCCCACGGGCCACATCCAGATCCTGCGTGGCTCTCTGGCCCCCGGCGGCTGCGTCGGCAAGATCACCGGCAAGGAGGGTCTCCGATTCGTTGGCAAGGCTCGCTGCTACGATGCCGAGTCCGATTTCATCGCCAGCCTGGAGCGCGGCGAGATCAAGAAGGGCGAGAAGACCGTCGTCATTATCCGCTACGACGGCCCCAAGGGCGGTCCCGGCATGCCCGAGATGCTGAAGCCTTCTTCGGCCATCATGGGTGCCGGCCTGGGCAAGGACGTCGCCCTGCTGACTGACGGTCGTTTCTCCGGTGGTTCTCACGGCTTTATTATCGGTCACATTGTCCCCGAGGCCATGGAGGGTGGCCCCATCGCCCTCGTCAAGGACGGTGACGACATCACCATTGATGCCGAGCAGCGAATCATTGACCTGGAGATCTCAGAGGCGGAGATGGAGAAGCGAAGAAAAGAGTGGAAGGCTCCCGCCCCGAGATACACCAAGGGAACGCTGTCCAAGTATGCCAGGCTGGTTAGCGACGCCAGCACGGGATGTGTCACGGATGGCCTGATTGCTTAAAAAAAATTGGGTAAATTGAAAATGAAAAAGAAAAAGAAAAAAAGGAAAAAAAAAAACAACAGAAAGGAAAAAGAAAGAAGAGAAAGAAAAGAAAAGTAAGAGAGACGTGTTTAGTTGGGTTGGACGGTTATTTGTACGCATGAGGAGTTTTTGCCTGGATATCCGGATGAATTGGCTTGAGAAGGCCTAGAAGAGTTCCATTGATGTGTGTGTAAGATGTCAACATAACTTTTGATTAATACAAGGGATAGAAATGATACTTGTGGATATATTACAATGTTTTTTGTTTATTCACACCCGACGAATTGCCTCTTTCCACCACCGCACGCAGCAAAAGGACAATTTCACGTGCCATGCTATGCCGCAATCTCCCCCACAGCGCAGTTGAAAATAACAGTGTACAATGCCTCGGTAACCTACACACATGGAGACCAAATACGGGGAGATGCAGGCTCCAAACCATGCCTACTTCCCATTCCATGCCCGAACAAATGCAGCCTTGTCCTGCATAGTCAATCCTACCCTCTTAACTCTGCTCAGCCTCGCCAGGGCCTCTCCTATCCAATCCAGTAATTTCTGCTCTTCGCCAGTGATGCTGGCGCTTGCTCCGCCCCTGTGCGTCAAACCGCCAGATCCAGCGACGGGGCCGTTGCCGTTAGTCTTTGCGGCTGCCTTGTTTACCTGGCCCTCGGCGATGCGCACCCGGATGCAGGTCGTCGGGCGGGAGAGCAAGGTCCACAGGAAGCGGAGCCATTGCCCCGGGACGGGCGTCGTGATTTCGGAGGGAGTGTAGCGGATGCTGACGGGGAAGATGTGCACGTCGGCCGGGGCCTGCAGAAGGCTGGGGCTGAATGGGAGGATGGCCTTGCCGTTGGTCGTGCCGCACTCGGGGAAAACGGCGATGACGCGATTTGGGAACTCCTTGACCAGATCCTTCAAGTCCACCAGCTTGGCGCCTGCTGGGGGCCCAGTCGCCACTGGCGCGAGCGCCATCATCACAGCCGACAGCAAGCCTATCCTCATCACTTTGCGCTCGCCTGGGTACGAGACTGTAAACACCGGGTCGAATATGGCCGCCAAATACACGGCGTCCACCGGACTCGTGAAATTTGCAGCTATGATCGACCCCGGATGGGGCACCCTTTCACGGGGCTGCTCGGACAGGGTGCCGCGCTTGACGCCGTCGAGCCGGAGATCGATCCACCATATCCCCGGGATAGCCATGAGGCCCCATAATGCGATCTTGCGGACGAAAACGGGGAGGACGGGCAGCGGGTGGAAGATGATGAAGTAGCTGAGGGCGTATGTGAGGAAGAAGGGAAGGCGGATGAGGAAGAGGAGGCCGTGGGTAAGAGTCGAGAGGATGGAACTGGTGGATGAGACGGGAAGGAAGGGCGCGATGCCGGTTGCTTTTTGCGTATAAGTCGGTCGGTCAGTATACATGGTCTCTTTTTGCTTGGACAGCTTTTTACCCGCAAGAAATGGGGGTGGCAGAAGCATTTACCTCTGTCGCGAAATTGACTGTATTTCTCCATCTTTCCCGGGCACAGATGAGTTAACTTCCCTAATTCGCCCTTTGGTGTGCCTTTGATGGTTCAACGTGGTGGAGGCGACTGTTTAGTTGATGGTTGTTACAACGTGGCGTTATCGAGGCATTGAAAACAGCCCAGTCGAAGAGGACGGAGAATCCCCTCTTCGCTAAGCAAAAGAAACTGTGAAGAAATCGGCTCAGGCAGAACGAAACGAGGGGGGGGGGGAAGAGCAGAAGGAAATAATTGGTGGAGTATACAGTATATACTCTTTAGCAGAAACGCAGAGAACTGCGAACTAGGCATCGGTTGTTTCGTGTGGGACGACCGGGGAGTTACTTTTGGGCAGAGGCTCGAAACTTTTGAAGGTTATGGAGTGGTGGGATTAGCTCAGCAGCGCCGCTTTTAGGGGGATTGAGCGCGTAACCAACCAAGATAGTTGGAGCCTTTCGGAAAGATGGCCGCATATCTTGTACAATTGTGAGAGAAGTAGGGGAGACTCTTTACATGGAGGGCATTTTCTGATGCTGCATAGTTCCTTTCGAGATGGTTTTTTTTTCA
Organism: Trichoderma cornu-damae; assembly: GCA_020631695.1. Lineage (NCBI taxonomy): Eukaryota > Fungi > Ascomycota > Sordariomycetes > Hypocreales > Hypocreaceae > Trichoderma > Trichoderma cornu-damae. The sequence continues at coordinate 491,013 of CM036093.1, forward strand.
TCCGACATCTTTGGCATTTGCACCTTGGCTAGATGGAAGTTGGCGGTGCATGTTCAAATGGGACAAGATGCAGTGCAGTGCAAAAACTAACACCTTGGCAGGAGAAGGATTTCTCAATGTCGCAATCAACACAGGGCATCCAAGCAACTTTATCGAGAAACTATTCATAATACAGTGCGCGAACTCGCCCATGGCCTCGACAAGATTCTTTCGTGAACTTTTTATAAATCCATAGAAAAAGGTGGCCAATACAAGTTGGCATGTGACAATATCTCCATCTCTTCAAAGCGGCATCGGAACTAAGCCCCTTTTGGCGAACACACAGTTTCTAGTCCGACTCTTGTCATTTGGTTCTCGCTCGGCGAGACAAAAGACGTCATTCATTGCCTTTTCACATGTAAAATCAGCGGACTAACGACGGGGCTGGTGACCCGTCAAAAGACCCTGAAAAAGGTACCTAGAGGTACCTATAGGTTACTCGGTGTACGGAGTACTTCAACTCAAATACAGCCCATTGTCGCTCTGTACTGTATAAGGTAATCAAGCAGAATCCATGGTGAAATCAGCCTAGGTAAGTAGATAGCAGTGCGCTCTCTGCGGTATGGTATTGCACGGTGCTCTACCTAATAGGTCCGATGATAACCATGCGCTTCGATCATTGCCAACTGAAAGCCGCTACGGAAGCTGAATTACTGCAGCATTGATTCAGAGTTGGCCCAGCCGTCAAATGGCAGCAGGACTGTGTCGCTTTATTAGTTCCCTATGTCAATCATACAATAATGACTTGCGCCCCATCTTTCCAACAAGTTCAAGCCACAACAACCGAGCCACCGTTGCCTTGCCAACACATCATGCAGCAAACAACGGCCAAGTTGTTCCAACGCTTCTCCACACCGATAACACAAAAGCAAGAAGCGACTCCATCCAAATACTAATCCGTGCTACAAGGTCAACAACCGAGCCGGGGCGGACAATCACCACTGGAGACCGCCATCTCGCTTCCGCATGCTCCTTTCCTCCATCAACGCTCGAATATTCTCCCCTGCTGCGCAGCAAACTCTAATCGCCGGGGCGCTTTGCTCCATTGTTTTGACGCGATATCCGACGAATTTTTATTTTTTTTTCTGTTTCTTTATTTTTATATTTTTCTTCTTCTTCTTTTTTCCTTTTTTTATCATTTGATACACCAAGATTTCCATTTTTCGACATTGCTACAATGGAAGCTAGCACAGAGAACCAGGTTCGCAATCCCGCCAAAAAAAAAAAAATGAACCGCCCTTGAAATGAAAACAAAGAGTCAGAGGCTGACTGCCACGAATCTGCAGCCCGCGCGGGTCTCCAAAATCAGTCGCTTGCCAGGACCGACAACGCATGTCGGAGGGCTGACCGAGTGGAGCGAATCGCAACAGAATGCTCGCATCCAGTCCTCTATCCCCGCACCGCCTGGGTCGAAGAGCTTGAAGCGCGAGATCCCCCAGCCTGGTACGAAAAAGCAGAGAGATACCTGTCACAAGAGGCCTGCCGGGCATGCATGCTGACATTTTCCAAGCAACTCAACCCGAGCCTAAGCGCAAACTCCTCTCCGAACGTGCGCTTGAGTATCCATCAAAGGCCTCTGCAGCCGCAGCACCACAGATACCGCGATCTGCAGTCAAGGGCCAGACTTTGGCCAGCATCTCACAAGTGAGACTCCCTCCTTCGGGAGACCAAAAGATGGGAGCCACGGCGATTCCATTACTGACGCTCAGCATCAGCTCAAACGGCCGCGCCCAGCCTCCTCAATCGCAAATCCTTCGACAAGCAGCAGCTTCGCCAAGAGCTTCGGGCCAGAACGAAACGGAGCTTCAGAAAAGCCATCGGTCCCCCGACCCAACACGCGTGCCAGCCATTCGAGATCAAAAAGCCAAGCAGCGCGGCCTCGTACGGCACACGGATCTCGAGAAGAGGAAGGTCAGGAAGCGGCGGATCAAAATGGTACGACGCTCTCCGAGCAGCTCACCAGTATAACTCTCGACGCCCTTTCCTACCGCAAAATTAGAAGCACAAGATCTACATCAACCTTGTCCTCTACAAGAGAAAGCTCTCTGACAACAAGATTCAACAATCTCTGTCTTGAGGAAAATGGCTCCCATCGCAACACAAGTCAAGTGACAACTTTGCTTCCAGACGTTGCATCTGCTTTAGATAACATCACTATTCACCGCCCCGGCCATGACAAGAGGGGCAGCAAGCAACCTCCCACCATTTCGGCCGCCATACAGGGAACCTAGGGAGGTCCCTCTATGACGCCAAGCGATAAGCAGGTGAAGCGGCAGGTTGAAAGACTTCAAGGATGCATCGCTCTTTTCAAGGCCAACTCTCCTACCAAATCCCCTACCAAGTCTCCCATGCGCTATAACTTCTTAACCAAGGATTCTAACCTCACTGGGTTTGTAGCCTTTGATGTCGACGGTCGAGTCGGCGATATCGAGTCGCAGTTTAAAGAGCTAAAGGCCATGGTGGACACAACACTGCTCGACAGAAAAGGCATGGATGATGCTCTCGAGCTGGCCAAGAAACGAGGTACGAACAGACTGAAGCTTCTCACTGGACTGCACCGGTGCTGACTTTTTTTTCTTCTTTTTTTCTTTTTTTTTTCTTGTGTGTGTGTGTTGCAGTCTCAGAGTTGGAAAGCGATAAATCCAGCCTAGAAAGCAAGGCCGAAATTTTGAAATCAGATCTTGACGCCTCCAGAGAAGAAGGGCGGAAATTCCAACATGAGGTAGAAAAGCTTGAATGGGACCACTCTCGACAAATTGACGACCTTGCTAGAAAGCACCAGGCCCAAGTTGAGGATCTCTCGCGGCAACACCGCACCGCAATGGACGATTTGACTCGTGAGCTGGAACGTTTGAAAACCCAAGAGGCGAATGAGCACCAGCAACGAATCGAAGCCTTGACCAGAAAGTATCAGCAAGAGTTACAAGACGAACAGCAGAAAAGGGAGCAAGAGCTCCAGAATCTACGAAGCAAAATAGGAAACGACCGGCAGGAAGTGGAAGTCGTCCTCCAGAAGAAGGATCGAGACATGCGGGATATGCGTTCGGAGGCGGAAGGCGCACGATCAGATCTCCAGCGCGAAAAGGCCCTGACGGGCAGCCTGCAAACGAGCATTTCCGAGCTCTCGGCATCAAACACGACACTTGAGGCGAAAATCAACTCTCTCCGGTCCCAGATCGAATTTCTCGAATCCGACACCAAGGCGCAATCCGATGCGTTCACCGCCATGGAATCCAAGCTTCAAGACGCACTGCGAGTCGCGGAGGAAGCACGACAGAAGCTTATGAAGGAAGAGACGGAGCGACGAGTCCTCTTCAATAAATACCAGGAACTCAAGGGCAACATTCGCGTCATGTGCCGCGTTCGGCCACCCCTTGGCAACGGCGAGGGTCAGGTCGCCCAACTTGCCTATCCCGACGACAAGACGTCTGCGGAGATCCTGGTCGCCGGACCAGAGGAGAAGACGAGCCTTGGAGTTGTTCAGAGGAAGAATTACCCATTCGAGTTTGATCGAGTGTTTACGCCCGAGGTGCGAAACGACGAGATCTTTGACGAGATCTCCCAGCTGGTGCAAAGCGCCCTGGACGGCTACAACGTATGCATCTTCTGCTACGGTCAAACGGGATCGGGAAAGACGTACACGATGTCGTCCCCGGATGGCATGATCCCACGAGCCACGCACATGATCTACGACACGGTGACTAAGCTAAAGGAGAAGTCGTGGGAGTACACCATGGAGGGCTCATTTGTCGAGGTGTACAACGAAGAGCTCAACGACCTCTTGACCCCCAACGACCGCGCCGCAGACGGGCGACTAACAAGGAAACTGGAGATTCGACACGACGAGATCCGGAAGCAGACCTCCATCTTGAACTGCAAGTCTGTTGAGCTGAACTCTGCCGACACTGTGGAGATGATGCTGGAGGAAGCACAGAGGAATCGATCCGTAGCAGCCACCAAAGCCAACGAGCGATCGTCTCGCTCCCACAGCGTTTTCATTCTGAAGCTCATCGGCGAAAACTCGGCAACGGGCGAACGATGCGAGGGCACCCTCAACCTGGTCGACCTAGCCGGATCAGAACGCCTCAAGCACTCACAGGTCGAGGGCGACAGGATGAAGGAGACGCAGAACATCAACAAGAGCTTGAGCTGCCTCGGAGATGTGATTGAAGCCCTAGGAAGAGGCTCGGGCCACATTCCGTATCGAAACTCCAAGCTGACACACCTGCTGCAGTACAGCCTGGGTGGAAACAGCAAAACACTCATGTTCGTCATGGTATCGCCGCTGGAGACCCATCTGAAGGAGACTCTGACTAGCTTGAGATTCGCTACCAAGGTAACGACCGAACGTTGATTATTTTGGCTGGCGGGAACAAGTCTTGGCTAACAATTTGCCTAGGTGCACAACACGCATATTGGCACTGCAAAAGCAACGAAAAAAATCAAAGGGGAGGCATGAAGGCAGCCGGCCAGGATTGAAGAGGTTGGAAATGCGGATTTCATACAGCGGGAGAGGTTTGGTGTTTTTTTTTTTTTTTGTTTCTTGTTTTTGGTTTTTTGGTTTTTGGTTTTTTTTTTTCGTTTTCATTCTTTTTTTTTTTTTTTTGGACTTTGCGTGTCTTTCATTTTGCCCTGTGGGAGTTTGCATCTATTCCCCATGGTTCGGCGGGCGTGTTTTGAATGGCTTACGATGATGGCCTTTTGACGAATTGATATCATGCTGAAGAGTATATATGCGTTAAAGGGGCACGGGGGAGGGTTTTTTTTTCTTTGTTGTTTCTCTTTTTTTTTTTTTTTCTCCGAAAAATATGGTTGATGAAATTTGCGCCATTTTTTTTTATACAAACCCCCTTTGGTCCACATGTGACGGCATTTTTATTTTGCTTCTCAATCCATAGTGTGTCAAGTAAGTGTAAGTGTATTCAATGGGCATATCTTGTGGGATGGAAATCGCCCAGCAGAGGAGAGGAGCAAGCAGTAGCGGCAGAAGCAGCAGAACAGACAGATGGATGGTTTCGATGATGCCCAGGTAAGAGGAGCGCCGCTCTTTCGTTTCGGTGGAGATTCTTCATCATGCCTCATCTCGTTGCTGCCGTAGATGTTCAGCTCTCGACGTGGGCGATTCGGGTGAGCGTGTATCGATGCGACTTGGGCCAAGATGCGCACATTCATCGCGAAGCGGCTGGAGCCGTTGAAGTAAAATCGCGAGCCACAAGAGTCTACGTGTAGCAAGGCGGCGAATGTGCAGAGCTTGGCAGCGCCTACCCTAGGGCGAGGCGCAGAGTTACGTGGTGGAACAGCAAGCATATCACGGATACGAACGTCGAGGAGGGGCATAACTTTGAAAGTGACGAAGCTGGAGTGAGGAACAATGAATGGCCGTTTGACAGAGCGCTGAGGTCGGAGTCGGGGAGTGAGGGTGATCCGAGCAGAGTTGGCGCGAGCGACAGAGGGCTGCAGGGGCGGAGAGACTCGAGAGACAAAAGAGGATCTACTGTATCTAATACTCCGTTAGGCAGAGGCAGAGCGAGTTGACAGGGGAGGGAGGTTTCTTCGTGAGAGTCGAAGGTGCAGACGCGATGCCTCGGAATCCGCATAGCACGTACGTACGTATGGAGTTGTATGCAGTGCGCTGCGCCTTTTTTTTTTTTTTTTTTTTTTTTTGCTTCCAACGTTTGGTTTGGAGCACAGCTGGCACCCAGCCACTCTGTAAACGCAGCTGATTTTTTTTTTATCTCGTTCTTCTGACAAAAGTTAAAACATATTCGAAAACGAACTCCTGCACAGTGCAAACGCGTTCTTCTGTTTAAATATGGAGCCCTGGCATCCCAAGCATCTGGGCTAAACTTTGCTGCCTGTTGCGCGGGAATGAGTTTTTAGTTGCCGCCACTTCTCTGACATGGCAGATGGCACATGTTTGAAACGCGCTGCTAGGCACCAGCATTTCAAACGTTTCCGGGCATTCCATTTTTGACGAGTTTTTTCTTTCTTTCTTTCTTTTTCTTTTTTCCCCTTCTTAAGCGGTATATAGTAATGCAGCAACCGCGCCTTATTTTCTTGGGCATTGCCATTTATGCATGATAGGATAGCGCTTCTGACAATGACGAACATTCTGTAAGACACCCAGGCGAATCGCGGGCCGGGGGGGGGCGCATTCGAGGCAAGAGTTGAGCGAGCTGATGACGGATACATCTAGGTGGCTTCGTCAATTGTTTGATCGATTTCACTCCAGGATCTTTACCTTTCGAGAGGGCCACCATCCCGAGGACAAGTCTAGCCACATCCAAACGCACAACGCAACAATGCCGGAGGAGAAGTCGTCGCTGCGGCCACCGCGACCGCCAGAGGCCGATCCGAGACAACGGAGCAGGACGCAGGTTCCGGAAGCGGCAGAAGCTCGGAGAGATGCATCCAGGAGCACGGATGTGCCGTCAGAGGAGGATATCACTGCACGAGAGATGGAGCATCAGCGATACGGAGAGGCACAGCCGCAGCTTGTGCCGACCGATGTGATTGAGACGATGATTACGGCCAAGGGGCGTAAGACGGACAGCCTCGGCGGCGCTTGAAGATGCCAAAGCGGTCAAGAAATATTTCCCATCCTTTTTTTCCTTTTTTTTTTCAATTTTTTTTTTCTTTTTTTTTCAATTTTTTTTTTTTTTCATAATGTGCCCCGATATCGAGATTGAATCGTGGGAAGGAATTCATGGCACGGAGAGGATATAACGTTATTACTGGGAGAGTTGATATACCAAGCTGAATTGGCTTATACGAATTGTTGACATTACCGAATTTGGCACCGCCTTGGCAGAAAACTCTGATGGCTGGCTGGCTGAGAGTTTTGGTCATGGCCGACCCACTAAAAGGCGAGGGTGAGTGACGTCAAGCTGCTTGAAAGTTTTTTTTTTTTTTTTTTTTTTTTTTTTTTTTCCCATTGCATGTGCGAAACAAAGAAAAGAGAAACAAACTTTAAAAAAAAATTGAAAAAAAAAATTAAGGAAATGCAACGGAAATGAGACGTAATTCGGAATGAAAAACCTTGTGTGGTAATTAATTCGTCAAGGGAAAATGAAAGAGAGAGAGATATCAACGGCTGAGCATGTCAGGACACAAGCAATTGGCATCCATCTGACTGGCTAGATAATAATAGAACGGCTCACCGTTTATCTCTCTCTTTATTTATTTATTTATTTATTTATTTTTCTGTACGCACACAGTTTCGTGCCTTAGCTTGATGCCTGACTGTGGCCCCCCCCCCCCCCCTCCCCCTAATCAAGCCCCCTTATCGAAAAAGCCAAAAATTTTGATGCTTGGCCCCACCATTTCAAAAAAAAAAAAGAAAAAAGAAAATTCACCCCGCCCAATTTTTGAAGAAGCAAAAATCGCCCGCCACTCGTCCTGGTCGAAGTTATTCTAGCCACGACTAGTTTATCTCTCGGATTTTTTTTTTTGATTTTTTTCTTCTTCTTTTTCGATTTCTTTGGCTTTTTTTTTTTTCTTCTTCTTCTTTCTTCTTCTTCTACCAAAATCTGGTGCTCAGCGGCCGTTGAACACACAAACTATATCTGGGAAATCGGGAACTTTGCTATTCTTTTTTTTTTATTTTTCTCTCCGTTTGTTGAACTCCTGAGGCTCCCATTATTTTTTTTTTTTCCTTTTTTTCCTTTTTTTCTTGTTTCTCCCCCCCTCCTCCCTCCTCCCCTCTTTTGTTCTGCGGGAAAGGAAAAAAAAAAACGACAACAACAATTAGAATTCCGAGTTTGCTGCTTTAGACCGCCACGATGCCTTCCGCTTCCAAGGAAAAGAGACTCGCCAAGAAGGCTGCCGAGGGCAAGCTTGACAAGAAGGGCGCCGGCAAGGCCAGCAAGAAGCAGGAGCCCGAGCTCGACGCTCATGGAAACCCCGTCAAGGATACTGATGGCCCCGCCACCACGGACGACAAGCTGGACGAGGTGAAGCGTCTGGCTGAGCAGATGGACCAGCACGGCATCTCCGACCGAGTCACCACCGGCGTGCTGTCGTCCACCCAGCAGAGCAAGGACGTCAAGATCACCAGCACCTCCCTCGTGTTCCACGGCCGAGTCCTCATCACCGACTCCACTCTCGAGTTGTCTTTCGGCCGCCGGTATGGCCTCCTCGGCGAGAACGGCTGCGGAAAGTCTACTCTGCTCAAGGCCATCGCCGCCCGGGAGTACCCCATCCCCAGCCACATCGACATCTACCTGCTGAACGAGGGTGCCCCCCCCAGCGAGCTCGGCGCCCTGGAATGGGTCGTCAAGGAGGCGGAGAACGAAATGGAGCGTCTCGACAGGCTGGCCGAGCAGCTCCTGGAGGACGAGGGCCCCGAGAGCCCTGTCCTGATTGATCTCTACAACGTATGTACCGCTCGCCATTCCCCTCATCCCAACGGCAGCAGCCGGGCCATGCAGAACGAGCACTGACACTTTTTTTTTTTTTTTTTTTTTTTTTCCCTCTCCAGCACATGGACAAGATGGACCCCTCGACGTTCGCCACCCGCGCTTCCCTGATCCTGACCGGTCTTGGCTTCAACAAGAAGACTATCCACAAGAAGACCAAGGACATGTCGGGCGGTTGGAGAATGCGCGTTGCCTTGGCCAAGGCTCTGTTCGTCAAGCCCTCGCTTCTCCTGCTGGACGACCCCACTGCCCACTTGGATCTCGAGGCCTGCGTGTGGCTGGAAGAGTACCTCAAGAAGTGGGAGCGGACTTTGGTCCTGGTGTCCCACTCCATGGATTTCCTCAACGGAGTGTGCTCCAACATGATTGACATGCGCAGCAAGCAGCTGCAGTACTATGGCGGCAACTACGACTCCTACTCCAAGACTCGCGAGGAGAACGAGACGAACCAGATGAAGGCCTACCACAAGCAGCAGGAAGAAATCGCCCACATCAAGAAGTTCATTGCCAGCGCCGGTACCTACGCCAACCTGGTCCGACAGGCCAAGTCCCGCCAGAAGATTCTGGACAAGATGGAGGCCGACGGCTTCATCCAGCCCGTCGCCGCCGACAAGGTCTTTACCTTTCGTTTCGCCGACGTGGAGAAGCTGCCCCCTCCCGTCCTGTCCTTCGACAACGTCACCTTCTCCTACTCCGGCAACCCCGAGGACGACCTCTACCGCAACCTGGACCTCGGGTTCGACATGGACTCCCGAACTGCCCTGGTCGGGCCCAACGGCGTCGGCAAGTCGACGCTGCTGCGACTGATGACCGGCAAGCTCTCCTCCACCGGCGGAGCCGTCACCCGCCACACCCACTTGAAGCTCGGCCTGTACTCTCAGCACAGCGCCGAGCAGCTCGACCTGACCAAGTCCGCCCTGGACTTTGTCCGGGACAAGTACAAGGAGAAGTCCCAGGACTACCAGTACTGGCGTCAGCAGCTCGGCCGCTACGGCCTCACCGGCGACTCTCAGACCGCCCTGATGGGCACGCTGTCCGAGGGCCAGAAGAGCCGCATCGTTTTCGCCCTGCTGGCCATTGACAGCCCCAACATGCTGCTGCTCGACGAGCCCACCAACGGTCTGGACATCCCCACCATTGACAGTCTGGCCGATGCCATCAACGCCTTTAGCGGCGGTGTTATTGTTGTCTCCCACGACTTTAGGTGAGAACTCAAACCCTTCCCCCCCCCCCCCCAAACAGCGCTCTGTTTTCCATCCTGGCAAGTATATAAAGAACATGCTGACAAAGTGTGTGTTCCCTCCCCCCACAACAGATTGCTCGACAAGATTGCCAAGCAGATCTTGGTGTGCGAGAACCAGACCATCCGCGCATGGGAAGGCACCATTGGCGAGTACAAGAACTACCTTCGCAAGAAGATGATTTCTGCCGGTGCCGTGTAAACGGAGAGAGAAGGCAAAAAAAATTGAACAAAAAGCAAAAAAAAAAAAAAAAAAAAAAAAAAGTGCAATTTGAAACCGCAATTTGAAATTCATATAGAACGGATGATGAATGACAGGGACTTGGACGGCGGCCACATGGGGGGGGGATTCGGGTTGTCACGCGCGCGGCAAATCAATGCCACCAGGGAAGATGGCGCGTTGAGAAAGAAGAGAAAAAAAAAGCCGCGCAGAAAGTGCGCATGAGCACGGCCGCGATACCCTAGATGTGCGGGATGCATGCATTCATGATCAATGTTTTTTTTTTTTTTTTTTTTGTGTGTTTTCTTTTTGTGTGTTTTTTTTTTCCAATTTTTTTTTCCAATTTTTTTTTTATTCGGGATAGACTTGGTAGTGTCGTTTGAGTTTTTCTTGGGGCTACTACTACTGTTACTGCTACCACCGATATTACTACAGGTTTGGAAGGGATCCGCTGGGGGGGTGAGGCCTTAGTATCTAGACAGAATGAATCGAAGCTAGGATCATGGACACTTGAAGAGCGCCAACGCACGATGCTGGTGAAGTCGGGATTTGACGCCCAATGATAATCATTCTTGTAGGATCACGGGGATGGCCGGGTTGTGGACGCTGGTTGAGTCTTGGCAGGTAGCACGGAGTAGTTTTGGGCTGAATAAAAGGGGTCTGGCAATGTTGTGCAACGACAGCACGTACTACGTAGCATTAGGGTCTATGCCGGCATTTTGTTGTTGCAAGCCTACTTCTCTCTCTCTCTCTCTCTCTCTCTCTCTATATATATATATATATATATATATATATATATATATATGTAGGTATAGATATATGTAGATATAGATAGAGATATAGATATATACGTGGCTTCCGTCACAGTACTGCCCGTATCGCCGGGCCGATGCTCCGTCGATTGTTGCCAGCGCCCACTACAGACAGGGCCGCCTGGAGCGATTCCAACGAATTCTACGGGCCGATCGCGAGGGCGGCGAAGCCGAATCTGCTGCTGCTGCTGGACCTGTCGCGGCTTGCTGCGAAGGAGCACGCGAAGGATTTTGTGGGAAGAGCCGAACCGGAAACGGGCTCGAGTGAGATTGATGCTTGCTGCGAGAAAGGCTGTGTGAATGGTCGGAAATACATTTTGTTGGCTCTTCCACCACACGCATCACCAGCGCATAGGCATCAGAGGAAAAAAACAATTACTGGGCGCGGCGCTGGAGAGGAGCGATGCGGGAGGGGGATATACACGGCGTTTTTTTTTGGTGTCGTCTGCGGGAGTGTGTCTCTTGCGGGCTGTACGGGAGCCCGGGGGACGTGGAGGAGGAGGAGGAGGAGGGGGAGGATGCCATGATTCGGGCGCCGAGGAGCTCGCTTTATTGTTTGCCCTGAGTGGACAAGGCAGGGCCTAGTTTGGAGAGACATCATCATCACCACCAACGGGCGTTGCTTCGAACATCACTGCCGCACACCATTTTTTTTTCTGGAGGGAGAAGAGGCAAAGCGCTACCTGCAAACACACCTCAGGGCGCCGGTGTGTAGCTCACGACAGAACATCACGAGGCAAGGGCGAATGAAGGAATGATTTTTTTTTTTGCTGCTGCTGCTGCTGCTGCTGCTGCTGCTGCTCATCACGAGCCGCAAAGAGAAAATGGACGCCGTGTCAACAACAAGAGGATACTGTGCTTGGCAACGGGGGCTGGCGAAGGGGAACGAACGCTAATGACAGTGCCGAAGACGTCGTGAGATTCGAGGTCGAGGCTGCTCCCTCGAGCCAAGAGGCGAGGCAGTCAAAAATTCGGTGCTGCGGGAAGACGCATTCTATGGCTGCTTGATGGGGGGTTTTTCGTTTCTCCGTGCTTCTCCATGGTGTCTGCATCGGCATGGAGGTTCTGGGTCTTGGTCTCACCTTGAAAAATGTCGCAGTTGTTGAAAAAAAAAAAAAATAGAAAAAAAAAATTGGCATGGAACCTCCTCGGATGTTTCGTTCCGTGGCTTCCATATACAGAGCAAAATACCAGCACTAATGACTCCCCCCGTACGGAGTACCGGGCCAGGGGAAGAGGGGGGGGGGGGGGGTCCTGTAATGCAATCCATGGGGGGGGGAGGCGTCTGGACTGCGTGATTGGTCGGCTCACGATGCCAACATGTTGCTTGTTGCTGCACCCGGATGCTCCTGGTGTTTGGATAAGACAAGACGAAATGAAAGCAAAAAAAGGATTTTTTTTTGGTATAAAATACAATAGAATAATAGCGATAAAAATGATAATAATATTAAAAAAAAATTGATTTTTTTTTAACAGCCATGTCGATTGCGGTGATAAAAAAAAAAAAAAAAATTGGTCGTG